>BHDV01006679.1:60126-82887 GCA_005406045.1 Adoxophyes honmai | reverse complement strand
CTTTAAAAACTTAAGGATTTATAGCTTTCTAAAGCATTGGAAAAACATCAAAATCACCGAATTTTGTGTGCACGCTCTTAACATACAGTACAGGCAACGGTTGAGTACCTAGTTACTACCAATTTATGTCTGGAGCTAAGGCACGCTAGCGTGTATGGCGAGTGTAACATCCTTGTCGGCTCGCCGCTTTCCCTCTATCACGTCTGGCAAGGGCTTGCCATCCCAGTGTAAATATTATTTAAAACGAATAACAGTAAAACTGTGCGGTGACAAACTGTCTGTTATGAGGCACTGGTTCTAGATATTCCAATATATTACAGGGTGTATTTATACAACTGTACAAACCAAATGGATCAGTATGGTGAAGTCGGAAACTATGAGAGTTTGCGAGATTTGTTCTCAGGATTTTACGTTTTTACGTTTTACGTTTTTAGATTTAATAATATGTAGGTACATACAACATACATACATACATATTTTCACGACTGTTTTCCTAATAGGGGTAGGCAGAGCACATGATTTCAAAAATCCAGTGCAACGTTTAGCAATTTCAGGGATACCAGATGGTTTAACGTGATATCGCAGTAACGGGTTGCTAGCCCATCGCCTACAATACACTAACCCTTTCCCAGAGTCGACTCTTACGACACCCACGGGAAGAAAGGGGGAGGTGCAATTCTAACCCGACACTACACGGGGCTTAATAATAGGTAATTATACTTATTCAAACTTTTTTTATTGAGGGCACTCCTGCGACGATTCCTGTCAATCGATCAATTGGTTCGATAGTACCAAGATCGGTATTACCAAATCTGCTGTAGTAAGTAGGTACTTATAGCACTAGATATTAATTGCGTTTTGTGTACTTAACAATCTAATGCAATGGCACGAGGTTGGGGCAGCGGCCGCATTTTGAGTCATACTGATTGTGCTTGATTAGCGTAATGAGCGGATGACTCAATTCTGCCACCATTTGTGGCGTGTAGCGCAGACATTGTGCTATCAACATTTTGATATGACTTCTATTGTATTCGCGAATCGAGACTCGCTGTCAAATTAGGAGGTTCATTCAGGAATAGGTACCTTACGTACTCGGATATTCAACAAGGACACGACGTCCGCGGGCTTATGAATTCAATGGAAGGCCTGTTAAAAATTATGCATCCGTTAGCCGGATTTGGTTGCCGGCTGCGACGACGGGTGGACAATTGTGTGATTCGTACATCTCAAGGGCGCCCGCAAGTTTTTAGTTTTTGACCGAATTAGACGGAAGAGCCACAGTCATGTCGTCATCGTTAGTGTGTAGGTTTTATTACATATTTATGTTTATAACTAAATATGTCCATTTCTACTGTGGATGTCGTCAAAGGCAACTAAAGAAATAGGCCCACATTTACTGACCTTGACTTAAAAATAATATATAAGTATAAACGTGTGGTGCATTCGGCCGACACGGGCTGGGGACGCCGAGTTGGATGTGTCCTTTGCCGTGGAGCAGCGCCGATCGTTGACCCGCCTCAATTCCGCATTGAGTCGAGCGGCGCACGGCGTCTCCGATCATTTGATGTAGAGATAAGATCTTAACTTCTGGAGCTGTCGGCGCTCGCAGACACGCCTAATGACTGCTCCCGCGCTCGGGGCTACGCGACTTGTGTCCTCGTGTCCTCAATAATATAATCTCAGATGGGTAGTTACTGATACTTGTGATAAATAAAATAATTACTTAATTTTAAAAGCGTAAATAGGTAATACAGTATTCCCAAGAAAATAAGTCACATCGGCTGTTACCGTCTGCGCCGAGAAGCGCAGGACGATATCCGAGAGAGGCCAAAGGAGTAATTTATCTATATTGAACTTTATTTACAGATGCTCTAGGCACAATTTTGCTTGCTATCCACACACTTAAGTTCGGCTACTCGACGCAATTGGCGCTGGGGTGGTAGACATCTGTCAAAGGTCATCTGTCTGAGACTTCAATCAATAACCAATCACAACGCAAGTGTTCAGCGTGCAAAAAAATCTCTTTTATCATTGGTAGATCGAAGTTTCCCGCGCCACAAAACTGATTTATAACGCAGGTACATCGTGAAGCATTCTTTGTTTTATAGTAATGTACCTACCTGTAATCGTTTTTGGAACGCGAACTAATATTGCGTCCGTGTTGGCGCCAAGTAGGTAGGTACACGTTGGGCAGCAGCCGCCACGGGTCTTAGATGAAGGGCTGCGAACTAGCCCGAAATATGTCGACCTAAACTGCATTATAAAGACGTAGTTAGATTATATCCGTATTTTTCGTTATGGGAAGAAGTCATACAATTTCGAAAATAGATGTGATAAAGTGATAATATGTTTAATTTACTTAATTTCCGTTCTCGTGAAACAAGGTATTTTCATACAAGACCTCGTCTAAATCGGTTCAATGGTTAAAATGCGAAAAGGTAACAGACAGACAGACAGACAGACAGACAGTCAGGCAGATGAATTCGACAGTGTAATATTTATTGAGACTATTAATAGGGACTAGTAGGGATAGTGATTTATGAGATGAAAAGTTACGAGCACGTCTCGTGGCCCGCGCGATTGTGCCGACTTTGGCTCGGCTGCGGCAGCCTTGGGAAATTTAATTTCCTACTCATTTCCTAACAGTCACGGCAGGTCCCTTTTCAATATCACTCGTTTTCGATTTCCGTTAACCCTTTCATATATGTAATTTACCAATACATTTTTCTTAAACTTGCAGGCAGCACCGACTTCGTTCAAGAAAGTTAAGTTATAGAGTACCGTAAAATGGGATGAGACCAAACTGGAATTCCAACCTGGATAAAGGTTTATTTGTTTTATGTATATGAAAGAAAAAAAGAAAAAGTGAACTATTGCAGGAAATCAAAGAGATAGGTATTCGAGGAAGCAAGAATTAACATAGTGCCACACTCAAATTAGTGCCAAGAAATATCCACCGCTTATAGACTTTAAATGACGTTTAATTAGAAACGTCAATAAAAACAAAGTTTACCATAGACACGTTTTGTCATTTTCATGTTTCCCTTTTTATTAGGCACTATTTTTCTTGCCTTTGTTTAACTTTATATTTTATTGTAATCTAGTCGTAAAAAAATAATTTTTGCATTGTTGTATAAGTAAGTCAAAAAACGCCCTCGGTGCTTTCCTACGCCAATCGCATTCTTTGACTCCTCTTATAAATTTATTGCATTAAGTATTATAAAATTAAATGACGTTCTGTTTAATTTGACATTAATAAATGTTTGCATATTTTCTAGCATTATTTTACGACAGTTAACATATTTTAGGCATAATTTTAGCATTGCGTTGGCAATACTGTTGAGAACTGAAGAGCCGGAGCGACGCCAGTCAGTGGGCAAATCCAGTTGTCCTAAAACTCCCGGCGTCGCTCCGGTTGGATGTGGGTCTGGCCCACATCCCGGAGCTATTGTGAATGGGGTGCTTAAATCATTGATGTAAGAAGGTCCTATCGGCCCTTAACATGATTGCGCACTTGGGAAATACTACATAGAGGCAAGTTGAGGACAGGTGAGCCAGCAAGAAGGGAGCAGTTTGTCTCGCTCACTCCTCATGCCAATCTTGCCAGCCTAAAAAAATCTTTACGTCAAAAAAAAACATCACTCAAGAAACTTACCTGAAAAATTCATAAAATAATTTTATTTTAACGGTTTTGTGTCAAATAATTAGAATCGCATTAATTTATTTGATTTTAATATACACTTAATTTAATAGACAACATATTCACTATCAAGTCTACTTTTTTTGTAATGGTAACCCCTTAAGTCGCTATAATCGTTACATTGACCATGATTTTTTGCATTGTGGGACAGTATTAGGCGTAATCAATTACTATTAATAAGTAATCTGGTCATCAATTCCAGTAATTTGGAATTGACAATGATTCCTAATTACTAGTAATTGTAATATTTGTATAGATTACGAAATGCCTAACTCTGTTGCGAGAACATCATTATTTACTATTATTACAGTTATTGAAAAAAATAAGAATATTAAAAATAAAATAAAAAATTCTGTGGCCAGAATATTTGCCCATACCTCTTTACAAAATTATTTATATTTCATATCCCGTGGTCCCGTGTGGTATCGGGTTTAGAATAGCACTAAGCCACTAAGGACATGGGTTTAGGTATTCTTTAGGCGACAGGCTAACAACCTGTCTCTATTATGCTACCTCTTCCATCTGTTTTTAACCTTAAATAATTCTAGAAGTGGCTGTAAAGCGTGAAATAGTCACACTCATCGTTATGTCTATTTCACGTTTCGTGTTCTATGCCCATTTGGGAAAATAGGCCCGATTATATGATTCAATTATATTTCATATAGTTTGTGATAGCCACGTTATTTGCCTACAATATTAACAGATAAGCCAACTACTTAAGATAAGGAAACTAAATTATGCTAAAAAAAGGCAAGAAGTTGTGAAATTGGTCACGGTTTATACCCCCATGTATATGTATGTGTGTGTGTATGTACCCCCATATAACAGAAGTTGACAATCGAATAAACAGAGAAATGGACGTTATGCATTAAACTACCGTGAGACTCACTCATGTTTAAAATTATCGGACGGACGTTAAATAAATCGAGTTTAGGTCCTAGATGAAGGGCTACGAATTAGTCCGAAACATGTCGAGCTAAACTCGTTTTATTTAACATAAGTTATCCGATAATTTTCAACAAGAGAAATGGACGACTAATTTTTAATAATTGTAAAGCGCTTTGAATTTACTGATTGAAGTAAATAAGATTTATACGCTTGTAGATGATCAAATTTAACTTTTAAATGTGCATAAAAATACTCTAACCAACCCATCTGGGAATTTAAGCGTGATGTATGTAAGATTACGACATTGAATGTCCCATATTGCAAAAATCTCATTGTCACCCAATTAGAAAGGGACTTTTACATCTCTGGTTGATCTTTCGGTCTTGGCTTCAGCTTTAGTGACAAGTAATCAGTCCTTATTTACTTGGTCCAAGGCTTAAATCAAGTATATAAGGATTATGGCGACTTAAGGGGTTACCATTACAAAAAAAGTAGACTTGATAGTAAATATGTTGTCTATTAAATTAAGTGCATTTTAAAAACAAATAAATTAAAGCGATTCCAATTCTTTGACTCAAAACCGTTAAAAATAAAATTATGATAATTATGAATTTTTCAGATAAGTTTCTTGAGCGATGTTTTTTTTTGACATAAAGATTTTTTTAGGCTGGCAAGAATGGCAAGTGGAGTGAGCGGAACACACCGCTTGTGGTAGCTTTCTCACCTGTACTCAACTTGCCTCTATGTAGGGTTTCACAAAAAAAGGACTTTATTACCTTGTGATATGGTTTATATTAATAAACGAACATTTCCCAAGTACGAAATCATGTTAGGGACCGTTAGGTATTTCCTACATCAATGGTTATGTGAAACCGTGAAAACAAGACAAAATTATTAAAAAAAAAGGATCCGTCCGAGTGAACTGTCAGATCAAAATCAGATTATATCGTAATAAAGGACTGTACTTACGCCTACTTACTACGTTTTTTAATATTACTGTTAAAGGAGTTATATTTATGAGAGTGAAAATACGATACATTGTATAAAATTCCTTTTATTTTTTACAAATTCTTTCTGCCTGTACTATTGGTGTCTTCTTAATTGAAGCTTGAAACTTCATAATACAACTTTGTCATCATGAAGAAAAAGGTACGTAATGTAATAGTTCTAAGACTTTTATCTCAATTTATTTGATGCTATGTTGATCAAAATTCAAGTATCGACAAACGTGTTTGTTTTCGAAAATTTAGATAAACTTCGCTTTGCGTATCACACTGTTTTTTTAATGTAGGTGCTGCTGATGGGGAAGAGTGGCTCAGGCAAGACTAGTATGAGGTCTATCATTTTCGCTAATTATATAGCGAGAGACACTCGACGTTTGGGTGCTACAAGTAAGTTGCTAAAACATTTCTAATTAAAATAATGGAATATTCTATTGATGCTCCAGCTAGGTATGTCTTCTGAACTAGCTACATCATATCATGATAATGAGTATTATGTTTTACTCTTGCTTTTTAAAAAAAAACAGCCATGCTAATAACAGTAATCTATTATGTATTTTATTGCCTTGCACACTTAAGATGTGGTGTTATTACTATACTTATGATTGTTTTTGTATTTTTATTAATTAATTTTCTATATTTTTTACCTGTTGAAACAGAAAAGAATGCAGGAGGATCTTTATCATAAAATTAATCTCTAACTGTTTATAATTCCAGTTGATGTGGAACATTCACATGTGCGATTTCTTGGAAATCTTGTGTTGAACTTGTGGGACTGTGGTGGCCAGGAGGCTTTCATGGAAAATTATTTCGCTTCTCAGAGGGACAACATATTCCGGAATGTTGAAGTTCTCATATACGTATTTGATGTGGAGAGCAGAGAAATGGAAAAAGACATGCACTATTATCAGTCATGTTTAGAAGCAATTTTACAGGTAACTAGAAATACATTTAATTTTAGTATTCCAGTGTTTATCCATTTGGTATCCATCCTATAATGCAAGCAATGGAATATAATACTTAGATTGTAGTGCAGAGCACAGCAGACAGAGCAGATAGACTTCAGATCACCTTGGGGTTGGCATGGAGTAGCAACAGGTCACCCATACCAGGTTGGCTTGGGGTGATGGGCCAGACCAAGTGCGACACCCCTGCCGAAAGCCGTGTAGTTAGGCCAGGCGGGGTAGGGGAAGCGCCCTTTTCAGGGCGCACCATTCCGTGAGGACACGAGGCCAGACTGCCTCCTCGTTATCAAACAAACAGTCTTTATGCTCGCAACTCCTTCTTAGTCAAGAAGGAACGTTGAGGAGGGAACACACCCCTTCGAAAAAAAAAAGGACATGGGGATGGAGAGCACACTCCTTAAAAGCAGCGAGGGGCCAGCAATGGCTAACCGGCGGGTGTCGCCGTAGCATGCCTCTGGTGATCCCGTGACAGCCTGCATTAACGGTCGGGGGGGAGTGCTGAGTTTGAATGGGTATTTCCTGCCTTCGGGGAGGCGAGTCCCGTACATCCATGGAATTGTTGCTGTCATGAATCATACCATGGCGACAACAATTCCATGTAGAGTGCGTAAATTAATTCCTTTTTAATTTCAGAATTCTCCAGAGGCTAGAATTTTCTGTTTGGTTCACAAGATGGATTTGATACCAGAAGAATCCCGTGAAGAAATATTCAAAGAAAGAGAAGAAGATCTGAAACGGCTTTCAAAGCCTTTAGAATGCACTTGTTTTCGGACAAGTATTTGGGATGAAACACTATATAAGTAAAATATTTTCTTAAATATGTTTTCTAAATTTTGAAACTTTTATTTGAACTAATCTTTTTTTTTTCCAGAGCCTGGTCTAGTATAGTATACAAGCTGATCCCTAATGTGAAAGCACTAGAATCTTCTCTCAAGCAATTTGCATCAATTGTGGATGCTGATGAGGTAAACAACCAAAAGGCATTATATTCTCAGCACTTACAAGTCATGCTAGTTTAAAAAAGTCCAAGCTTGATTGACTAAACTTTTATCTATACTTATATTATAAAGTGGAAGAGTTTGTTTGTTTAAATGTGCAAATCTCGGGAACTGCTGGTCTGAATTGAAAAAATATTTTTGTGTTGGATTGACCATTTATCGAGGAAATATCATCACGCTGCGTCAAAGAAGACGGAAGAAACATTGGAAAATGTGGAAAAAAAAACAGGAAAAATTAGTCATTATTCCACGCGGACGGAGTCGCGGCCAAAGTTAGTTAAGCATAAAAACCCATCCTAATTTCGCCTGAGGAATGGCCCACATCACCTTGACATAAGCATGTGTTAGGGCTGATGCAATGAATGTCCTTTGGACACTTGCAACACAATGTAATTTATAACTAAAGAGATAGCTGTTTTACCAATGACATGACAAATTTTTCACGACATAATATAATAATGTATGTTACCCTTGTGGTGCCGGGTTAGAATAGCACCTCCCCCTTTTTTCCCGTGGGTGTCGTAAAAGTCAACTCTGGGAAAGGGTTAGTGTATTGTGGGCGATGGGCTAGCAACCTGTCACTGCAATATCACGTTTGACCATCTGGTTACCCTGAAATTGCTAAATGTGGCACTGGATTTTCGAATTCATGTGGTCTGCCTACCCCTCTTGGGAATACAGGCGTGAGAATATGTGTGTATGCAGTGTATGAATGTTCTATATTCTAAAGCGGAAAAAGTAAATTAATAAAATGGTACACAGGACGTATTGACTGTTGAACTCTTCATGAGAAAAATCGAGAAGATTATATTTAAAACTTAAATGCCAGCTAAGGATGTACGAGACTAACATAAGTCAGTTGTTGATGGTGGTATTGTAGGTGCTGCTGTTCGAGCGCGCCACGTTCCTGGTGGTGTCGCACTGCCAGCGCCGCGCGCACCGCGACGCGCACCGCTTCGAGAAGGTCTCCAACATCGTCAAGCAGTTCAAGCTGTCCTGCTCCAAGCTCGCCGCGCAGTTCCAGAGCATGGAGGTATCTGGCTCATTCTTCTTTATAATAAGCATCCCTTTAGAATTTTATTTTTTATATTGCCTAGAGGAAATCCATGTCCTGAATTGGCTTTAAATAATATAAATAGTATGCCTGTCAATTTCCTCTGTTAGTGAATACAAAAATATCTAAATATTTTTCATAAAAAAATGTGACAGAATAGTAAAGCGAAATTCTGTCTCCGATGAAAAATAACACTTTGTCACAGTGATTTCTGGTAAATCACAATAAAACCTCAATTTACAAAGATGCATTAGGTCCTGCAAAGTCACAACAATTTTTTTTTTAATATTAGATTTAAATAGATGTTATAAAATCCGAAAACTTCCAAAAATGGCCACCATTTTGTAGGTTTAAATAAGAACTACCCTCCTACTACGGACTGCAGGCTATCATCACTAAAGTTGCCACGAATAGTGATTTGGCCAATACCGAATACCGAATATTCGGCAACGCTGTCGGCCGAAGCGCCGAATATTCCGACAAGTCGTGACATGTCTGTCTCGTGCGCCGGCGGGCGGCGAGAGGCCATTTGACTTTTTGTTTCAATTGCAAGTACATAAATCACATTACGGCACGCTGGTATCACTTACTATGAAAAGCGTAATCGTTTGCAAAATCAAATGCTGAAAACCTTGTTTTTATCAATAACAACTTACCACTAATAAATTTCACTTATTAAAGTAATTGTAATTTGGTAGATAATAGATACAAATCTTATACATATAAAATAAAGTGCTGTCATTTTTGTCTATGATTTGGTATTCGGTATTCGGCCGAATAGTAAGTACGTAATATTCGGCCAAATACCGAATACCAAGAAAAGTGGCCAAATAGGTCGAATACCGAATAGTTGCCGAATATTCATGGCATTTCTAATCATCACCGTTGGCTTGAGTGTATCAATGGGGTACACTCAAATTATAATCCGGTCAAGTTAGACAAAAATAGTGATCAAATAAAGAAAATGCCGACAAATCCAAATCTTTGTCGAAACTTTTATCCTGTGCTACGAGTATTTATGCAAGGACTTGAACCTATATGAACTGCAAACTAAACGTTTGGGCGCAGGTCCGCAACAGCGTGTTCGCGGCGTTCATCGACGGGTTCACCAGCAACACGTACGTGATGGTGGAGATGTCGGACCCGCGCATCCCGTCGGAGGCCACGCTCATCAACATCCGCAACGCGCGCAAGCACTTCGAGAAGCTCGAGAAGGTGTCCTCGGCGCCGCCCGCGCACTACCAGTGAGCGCCGGGCCGCCCGCGACTCCCCTCATGAGCTCGCAAACTTTATCCGATGTCATTTTTGATTAATGTGCATGTGTAGGTAGTCTGATGGCGAAGTACAATTGGATAGCTAAATGATGTAGATACATACATATACTCTCCCTAAACAAAGCTTTCGAAAATACACCCTAAAACTAAAATGTTTAACATAAAATATAACAAGTAACCCAGTGTAATGTAAACTGATAATTTCTCTAAGTTATACAACTTCACACTAAAGGATCATATTGAAATGTCGAGTAAACTAGCTGATCGACTGACTTGCGACTAGCCAATTGTACATCAACGTATTTTCAAATCCAGCCGAAATATTGATTAATACATACATATTTATAGAAGTCATTGTAACATAGCGATGATGTGTCATATTCGGCAAACAATTTTATTTCTGACGAGCTGTTTTGTTGCGTGACATTGAATGTGCGTGATTTTTACTGTCTTCCTCTCGGTTGGAGGTATATTCTAATATGTATAAGATTTAGTTAATGGTAATCGCTCAGCGGCAGAAAATGTGTCCCAGCCTTTATAATAAATTGCTCGTTCTAGCCTACATTATGAAGACTGAGAACCCAGTCGTTTGCCACTAAGTATGTTCTAGTATCTAAGTATATTCTAGTGTAATTGCACAACAACAACTACATTATTGATGCAGTTTCTGAAAATTGACAAGAGTTATTGCAACACTTAAGGCCCTGATCGACAGGCGAGTAAAACCGACGGTTTTATGGCTCGTCGGTTTTACTCGCCTGTCGATCACTGCAAAACCGCGGTCTTAACCGGTTTTAACTGGTTAATACCGCGGTTTTGCAGTGATCCACTGGCGAGCTTTACCGACGAGCCATAAAACCGGCGGTTTTACTCGCCTGTCGATCAAGGCCTATAGATACTTTTCGGTCACATGTATCAAGTAAATTCATCATTTTCTTCGTCATATTTGTACAATTTGTCAGGATTTACTTGCTTTGCTTGTAGACTATTTAATTGAAATGTAATGTATAATGTAGGGAACTGATTTATCAACCCAACAGTCGATTTGGAACAGTTCAGTGTTGTCATTGTCATTCTGTAACGCGACACAACACGCGCTGCGTCGAGCGCAACGACGAGACGAGGCGTAAATATTAGCTGTCATACACAAACAATGTGGTATCATACTACTAGTATGCAATACAATAATTCAATAAAATTACAGTTCTACGCTGTTGTCGAGTTTAGTTTGTGAGTTTAGAGAATAATACCGCGGTCACATCTGATAACCGAATAATATGTTTTTGTTTAGTTCCTCTTGCTCGTAGTAAGAAGAAGCAATCCATCATTTCCTAACTTGAAAATTGTGGTGGTGTTAGCTGAAGTTACAAACTAAAAGCAAACAATATTATTAAAAGAAAAATTAAAATCAAATGTAATTTTGGCGTGTCTTACGAAGTAAATTGGTTTCTTTTAGATTTGTTATAAAGTTTGATCAGAATATTTATTCCACGCTAAATATAAATAAATACACTACATTTTCAGTAATTTACGAGATGTTTAGCATAACTTCTAACACACATTGCAGTGTAGTTACAGGAAGTGCAAAATTAAGTATCGATTGACTGTTGATAGTCAAAAATAAGCACAGGGCCTTAATTTTGACAGATGTTTTTGACTCTCATTTTGGATGTCGATATCTTTGTATTTGTCTGTCTGTAGTCTGTGTTTACTACATTTTTTATTTTGAGATGTTGCTTGTAGTAATGCTCTTATATTCATGGCTGTATCTTTAAAGGCTCGTGTCTGCTACAGCAGGTTCCATTTCCTTATTTAAAAAAATTCGCAGTTGTTTTTCTCAAGATTTAGAGGCCGGATGCCGACTTGCACCAAGCTATGCAACATTTTTATAAAAAATGTGCGCCTTTTTAAGTTTTGCTAAATTCTTTTGAAAGATTATGGCGTAATTATAAGGCACATTTCGTTACTAATTTGTCTGGTTCTGGTTAGACAAGTCATAGGAAAAACAACAGTGTCAATGAAGTACTTCTAATTGTCACTGTCTGTTTGTGCGGCCAGTCAGTCTCCTGCCTTTATTGTCATATTTTAACGGATAGCCAGTGTGTTTACCGATTGTTTTGTCTTGTATTGTCATGTGTATGTACATTACGTGATGTTACTGCCTGCCTGTCTATTTAAGAGAAGCGTCCGCTTATTGAATTAATTGGTCAAATTTTAAGTGGTATTTTTACATGCGTAAGTAGGTATTATCTCAATAGGGATGACAGGATTTAATTTACACAATTATTTAAGTCCGTCAGTTAGATTATGGAAAAATATAGGTCATGTATTTTTGATTTATATAAGATCCTGGAAGCCCCTTCGGCTTGTGACGTCACTCCTAAGTAAAAGTGTGTGTACTCAACAGTGATGTGATATCACTCGAAACTTAAGTGCATGTAAAAACAAGTAAACATATTTTTACCACAGCACTTTAAATAGACAGCAACACTCACTGCGTTAGAGAAATTAACTCTTTAGAACTTATTTTACCTGCAAAGATTATGGTATTAATATTTAAGAATCGATCTAACTATTAATCGTAAAATTAACCTCATTTTGAGTCCGATTTTTTAAATTGTGCATGAATAAATATCCCTATTGCGTTCAGAATTCTGTAAAATCTACTAAATTTATGCCTGCGAAGCGGTTATAGAATCCAACAATTTTAATTGTATAAATGAATATTACTTAGTAATGTAACTGACGGGATACAGTTTGTTTAGTCATATTTTGTATTGTCTCAATGTACTGAGAGATCCACCAACAACATGTTCGTTTTGCCACTAGACTAGAATACAGGCAGGTAGGTTTCGTTATTATTTATTACTACTGAAATATTTTAGCGTTATTTCATAATAAATTTATTTTATTGCATCAAATACTGTTTGTTTTGTTGTTCCCTGAATTTGTTCAAGCCGGTGAAATCTTCGAGAATGACAACTGTTTAGTAATAGCGGTTTATGCGTTCGTCAAAACAGTATCACAACGCAATCGAAATTATAGACAGAGACGGAGATATGTGCATTGTAACAGTGTACCCCGCGTAACACTGTGCCCCACCTTACCCTATAGACTATCCATAACTCCCACGGGTACAAGTTAGTCCTTTGTCCTATAGGACTCACGCTTGTAATAACTAATAAAACAATTGACGAGCAAGTGTGATGAAAAAGTTATTTTGGTGTTTGATAGTTAAAGAAGTAATTTCATCATAACACTTCCACACGACACGCCGCCGCCGAATGATTCAGCGAAGGCGTGTGCAAGCCGACATTATACAAAAGCCAGAAGGAACACTATTACTTCGGACAGTCTTATCTGAATCTCGAGTACTTACGTCGTGGTGTGCTCCATAATAGTAAAGGTAGCTACTGTTTTTTTATTTCTCAGCGTGTCTTCAGATTAGATAAGTAGACTTTTAATTGTTAGTCTGTATCATTTATTACAATGAACATTTCATTCAAATCATTATTTTAATAATTAAAATTTTATTTGTAGCCTTAGGCTTAGGTAATCTTCTTGTGAGTACCTATTAACTGCGTTTGACTGAGGATGTCGTTTTACCTTGCATTTACCTACATGATAACCAATAGTTAGATTCTAGGGACTGTATAGTACGTATACTGGACACAGGTATACTTAATAGAGCAATGTAGGTAGGTAGTTTTTCCAAGACGGCAAGAGTAGAGTCGGGCAAATCATCGTAACCGCTACATAAAAATTCCTACTGTTAATGCTGTTATTACGTAGCTTCGAGCAAACGAATGAAGGTCACGTTTTGCAGCTCTGTGAATACCCAGTCGCTGTTGGTAGTTTCCTCAATGAAGTAATATATCAGTATCACGAATACGTCATCACATTGCTCCCCCTGCCCCCCGCACTCCGTCGACGTGCGAGAGCCCG
Organism: Adoxophyes honmai; assembly: GCA_005406045.1. Classification (NCBI taxonomy): domain Eukaryota; kingdom Metazoa; phylum Arthropoda; class Insecta; order Lepidoptera; family Tortricidae; genus Adoxophyes; species Adoxophyes honmai. The sequence goes on along the minus strand of BHDV01006679.1, from coordinate 69,062 downwards.
CTCGCGCCTGACTGCCGCCGGCCGCGTTACGTTACGTCAACCAGTGTTGCCAACTTAGTGGATTTACCACTAAATCTAGTGGTTTTGGCACCTCAGTTAGTGGTTTAAATTTGCATTTAGTGGCTGGTGGTTTTTTTTAGTGGATTTTATCAGAGGATTTTTATCTAAAATTGCTTACGCAATTTTTCATTTAGATACATTTTTATGCTAGAAGATACCTTTTCATTACATAATCGATGAAAATATTTTAGTGGGAAATTTAGTGGTTTCCAGATTTTGAACAGTTTAGTGGTTTTCTGGTGGTTTTGGAAGAAAATCTGGTGGGGAGCTAGACTAACCGTTGGCAACACTGACGTCAACGTCAGTTGAATTGATTTGGCGAGGTTCGCTCGTCGTCTCTGTCTCAGTCTATGGTGTCGTGTGGTCTCAGTCTCAGTTTCATTTCAGTTTCAGTGCCACTGAATCTTTTGTCCTAGTAGTACGTGTGCTCGTTAAAAGGTAGCTATTAAACTAATTTTCAATATGTATTTTGTTTGTTAGTCAAACTGAATTAGAAGCTGGTTATCTGAAAATATTTTACAAGAGTTTACCATTAAATAAGTTGTGCTAAAAAATTTCACCATATTTCATCTTCCCCTCTTTGCACTTTACTAATTATATATAATTAATTATTTTCTTTTTCAGACTAGTTATCAAAATGGCCCAGAATAAACCAGTTTTCGACTATCATGAAGAGTCCCAGAGTGAAAAGTTGGCGAGGAAATCGAAGGAGTCGCCGTTCATGATTGTTGGTGAGTAACCTTAACCTTCACTATCGATCTCGCGAGACGTCAAGCAGTATTTTCAAATGGTCGTAGAAATGCTGAAATTATGCGCATAAGCTCCCTTTAAAAGACATAGCTTGAATAGTTGAATACAGAAAGAACTTCTAAAATTCTAATGGGCTAGAGAGAGTATCTGTCACCGAAACAGGTGCTGATGCAACAAAGTCAAATGTTGGTCCTCTAGCAGGTGCTTCCTGTGTTACAGCCGTGTTTTTCCTTTCATTTTATCTCCTATGTCAAGACTTCTTGTAGTTAATTATTTGTCCTAATATTAGGTTCTTTTCTATGAAATTGGCGTTTTTTATGAAGATTTCCAAAGCAGTTGAATGTTTGCTATGCAGCTCACTATGAAAAAGTTCAAAGTGGCACAGGTATTAATTTCCTTGACTGTACATATTAAAAAAGGAAAGAAATCCTAAAGCAGGATAGGGTTTGCACAAGATAGCTACTTAATGATAAATTATGTTTTTGGTGCATACTGAGGAAAGGCTATCCATCACATAGTTGAGATGCGAAAAAGAAATCAATATGTGTTAGATAAAATTTCAATGCTTTTTGCCCAGTCTACCTTAATACATACGAAGAATAGTAATCACCATTAAAAAAATAATTCTTCTTTCATCATTGGTTATTATTTATTATGAGTTCATGTCGATGGACTTTCTGAAAAAAAATCATACCTGGATATTAAAAGTTAAAGATATACTTGAAATTGTATTGCTCCATTGACTGCCCTATCTCCTGGATTAACTATCTCCTGCAATGCATCAGTGAACTGAAATCTTATCTTGTGAATTCATACAACAACCACTTTTTTGTACAGTAAATTGATTTTGTAATGCTAAATGACAATGATATTTGAGGTATCAACTGCTTACTTGGTTAATTACCTATGTTCTGGGTATGATCAAAAACACACTAAACTAGTATAAAATCTGTCCCTATCTGTAATTTTAAATACACAGAGGAAGTACAAAAATAAACACATATTTTCCTTGGTAATGCTGTCATATGTGAATTGCTGAAATTATCAGACAAACATTCTTTCTTATGAAAAAAAGAGTAAAACAAGAAATGAGGAGCCAAACTGCAGGTATCGGCTAGTACAACTTAGGCACGTCACACTTAAGAGTTACTTAATTAGTTTTGATAGTTATGGTGGTATGTGACAACAGATGAATTCAGCAATATTATAAATTGAATAAAGTTGGATGAAAGATGTATGTATTGAGGACACTGATTCCTATTTGAACACTTGAGAAAAACCACTGTTGATTATATTATTAGCATTGTTATTGTTCTGTTTTGTCCTGGTGTGGTTTTCCTGGGTCAGTCTTAAGTAAATGGGGAAGTTGTGTAACGTAAGAATAGTTGGATTAATGTACGTGTTCGTGTAATGTAAGGTCTGGCGGGGCTGGCCGCCGCGGTGGGCTACGGCGCGCTGTCGTACAAGCGGCGCGGCGCCATGAGCACCAGCGTGTTCCTGATGCAGTTCCGCGTGATCGCGCAGGGCGCCGCCGTGGCCGCGCTCACCGCCGGCATGGCCTACACGCTCGTGCGCAACCACTACGGCAAGCCGGCCGGCGTCGCGCAGGACGTGCTGCCCCAGGCCAAGTCCAACGGCCACTGAACACGAGCCGGAGTCTCCTCGTCTTGGGCTGAGCGCGGAGCGTCTCGGTCGGCAGCCCGCAGGGCCGGTTGAGATAGAGACATGGACTGTGATAACGATAATGTAACAAGTTCTCGTGTTAAATAATGTAGGATAGTTGGTTGTCATGTTGTTTGTCAATCACAAAGTATTTGTTTATTATTAAACAGAGTGAGGTAAAGTATCTATTTCTCATTAAATACTATAAATATAACACATAATACCTAATTATCGAGTTGGATTGTTTCATTTAAGAGAATAACTCACTAACAACAGGAAAAATATTTTATTAGAATCATATTTTAAAAACAACTTTAAAGATCAATATTTGGTGCCTGAAAAAGTAAGGCACTGAGTATTGTTTTAATAGTGCTATTTGAAACTAAAATATACATGCTTTTTTACTTGTACTTACTTAGTTTCGTTGTTTAGTTGAATTTGATTTTGTCTATTCCAGTCTACAGATTAATGTCTTGATTTGCTTTTTAATTTAATAGCAAAATCTCAAAGACTCTTTTCTTGTTTTTAATCCATTCTTAGGAGAAAAGTGAAGATGCATTTGTAATAATGTATGGCAACAATCTACCTACTTGTATAATCTATCGCTGAAAAAGATAACTCTCTCTCAACTTAATGTTGTTGATTGATTTCATGTGCAACTCAACTCGTCGTGTTTTGCTTTTATACACCTAAAGGTTTCACTGTGCACATCATACTTTGTACGATTAAATAAATTACTGTATGCTGAGCGATTGTCTTAAGTTATATTTATGTTTGCTATGATTCGTAATTTAACGTTAAATTAGTATTTGATTAATAGGTTCAGTCTTAGTTATTAAGATCAATAAAATTTTATTGATGTAATAAATTTCGTTTTACTGGTTTACACTTTCACAATTTTGTCACATTAATATTAAACGAAAACGGGCCTTACTTAATCGAGTATAAAAGTTACTTCTAAATTGAAATAATTACTCGATTCTAAGATCCAGTGCCACGTTTAGCAATTTCAGGGTATCCAGATGGTTAAACGTGATATTGCAGACGTAGGTATTGAGCGGTTATTGTGACGAAAAATTCAATACACATAATTGTGGGGATAAGTTCGCGCGATATGTTGCTAGGTACATTAAATTCCTAGTTAGATCTATTCGCTAGAATAGTTCTATTCGCACTGTGTTGTATATGTTAAGGACCAAGTGATAAATTGGGCACTATGCACAATGCCCGGGCATTATGAATAATGCCCAATATGAGTGGGCAATGTGATAATAATTGTTCAAATAATCAAATTGCCCGGGAATTATACATAATGCCCATCACGTTTTGGGCAGAGTAATAAAACCATATTTAATTACTATTTACTCATATCTAAAAATAGTTGCGCGAGCGAGCAAGACCCTTCGGAGCGGATACGACTCTGACAGGTTAGGTTAGAAGGTTAAAAGGTTATTCGAGGTTAGTTTTTTGGCTTTCACTATTTTGTCATCCACGATTGGCCATATCGTGAAAAAAGGGTGACCATAAAATATAAAAAAACCGGCCAAGTTCAAGCCGGACTCGCGCACGAAGGGTTCCGTACCAAAAACTGCAAAAAATCTGATTTTTTGTAGGTATGGGAGCCCCCCTTAAATATTAATTTTATTTTAATTTTATTATTTATTTTTAAAGTAAATATTTAATTAAATATTCTGTGAGCATTTCAAGTATTTAGCTGTTATAATTATTTAAATAGACCCAAAACTGCAAAAAAAAAAATGTTTTTTTTCTATGGGAGCCCCTCTTAATTATTATTATTATTTTGATTTCAGTATTTTGAATTCAACTCTCTAGCTCTCACGGTTCGTGAGATACAGCCTGGTGACAGACGGACAGACAGACAGACAGACAGCGAAGTCTCAGTAATAGGGTCCCGTTTTTACCCTTTGGGTACGGAACCCTAAAGACTAACCTCGAAGGCCAAGGCGCGAGCTCGCTGCGCTTCGCTCCTGCCTTGGCCTTCTAACCTAACCTGTCAGCATAGAGGATAGAACCTATAGAGAAACAATGTTCGCAACCCCGGTCCGCAAATAGTTTGTTGATTGACTGTCACAGAAACTGTACAGAGCCAATAACCGTAGAGAAAAAGGCACTAGCGTTACGCGCGATCTTGGACCGGCCAATAAGAGCACAGCGATCACTTCAATTGTTTTGCGGAATAATTTCCGAACAACCAAGATAACATTAGTACTCTATAGGTTTTATCCTCAATGCCTGTCAGAGTCGTATCCGCTCCGAAGGGTCTTGCTCGCTTCATCAATCATTAATTGTTGTAATATAAAATTATGTTAGAAATTGGAAGTATGATCATGCTTCTGTCTATCCCTTTCCGGCCGAGAAACTCTTTTTGCGAAAATGTTACTTAAATGCCAATGAATTTTATTGTTTTGCTCCATAATCTATGAGAAAAATACGAAAAAAAAACTTGTTGCTCTAAATCATCCTAAAACTTAACTGCACGATCGTGTTGGTTCGGACTTTACACGTGAAATGCACAATCGAGCAAAAACTCAAAAAACACACATTTTTATTAAAATAAGTTTGTTTTTATATTGTTATAATTAGCCTCAAATTACTCATCATTTATTATTACATAATTAAGTCTCAGAAACCGAAATTTAAATTCTTTATAACATCAATCACAATCAATTAAACTAAGTATTTTTGAATTTTATCGTCAAACTCGGGTAAGTGATCATATCCATCGTATATCAGAGGCTTAGCAGCCTTTTGGTACTTTCTTGCTATCACTGGCATCCATCTGGCATCTCATATCTGGCATTGGATTCCATTATTGAGTGTGACGTCTCTTTTTTGGTATTTTGCCATACATTTCTTGAAGTTCGAAGCGAAAATTGCGCAGATACAAATTTAAATTTTGGTTTCTGAGACTTAATTATGTAATAATAAATAATGAGTAATTTCAGAATAATTATAGCAATATAAAAACAAACTTATTTTAATAAAAATGTGTGTTTTTTTGAGTTAACGTGTCACGTGTTAAGTCCGAACCCACACGATCGTGCAATTTTTTTTTAACAGCTTACTTTTCGCATGAAATGATAAGTATACTTCTACATTTCTATTGATTTATTAAGTTAACCTCGTTACATATGCGAATCGTGCATTAAATTACCACCAGATTATCAAAATAATACAAAAATATGTACTTATGTATTGTGCTACTCCCGTCAAAAAACGCCGCCATAGTCGAAAGTGTCGTGCGACCGACAGACACTAGAAACTTACCCTTTTCACATGCCGCGAGTGCGGCTAGTATCTGCACGATCGATCGGTATCGGCTTGGTCGCGAAAAGATGATTTGCGCGCACTCAGGATTTTTTTAAAGTTATTTGCACGCTTGTATCGACTCGGCCGGAAAGGGCTATGTCACGTTTCTTATGCTTTGCCTACCTCGTTTGAAAGAATAGGCGTGATTGTGTGTAGGTATATGTACGAGTAGGTATGTAATACACTTCAGATTTAGCTTCATTATCAGATTATCACTTTGCCCAATTCTCTAGTAGCAGTATAATAATGCCCGGGCAATGTGATAAATATCGAAGTTTGCATGATGATTTATCACTTTGCCCACTAGAGCTGGGCATTATGAATAATGCCCGCATTAATAATAGTGTCCGACCGAAGCTTCGGCTTCGGCCACCTTCGGCCAAACCTTCGGCTTCGGCCAATATTTGGCCGAAGCCGAAGGTTTGCAAATCGTGATTTGAAATTTAAAAAAACGATGCCAGAGCGAGTTCGCCGGCCCGATCGCATTACTTGCAGTTAATTATATAAATTACTGACAACACATAACATAACAACATAGTCACACTTGATTTTGAAACGAAAACTGCGCATAATTTACTGCCGTTTTTTTTACTATTAGCATATTCTCGTATTTCTTAGGGTTAACATGGGGTCAACACACCTTCGGCTTCGGCTTCGGCTTCGGCCGAAGGTTTTGATGAAAGCCGATTAATCGGCTTCGGCTTCGGCTTCGGCCAAAATTGTACCTTCGGTCGGACACTAATTAATAATCACTTGGTCCATAACATATACATATACGCCACTAATATGACGTAGTTTACCTACTGCAACAAACGCATTACCAACGGATGCAGTGTAAGCCATATTTATTTATGCACTTGTCGATTAGTACCCTGATGACTCGTGCAGGAAAACGGGCGACTGTGCACGGGGAAATCCCGCGCGGCGGACGCGCGCTTCTTCCTGGAAAGAGCCCAGCTGTGTATTCCTGGCAGAAGCATTTGATCGATTCGCATGATTGCTTGAGATGTTTATTTTAGAACACTAGAGCAGCAGCAATAACCACCTTTTATTACGTTTTACTTAAAGTCTACTAACAGCTGGGCTTCCCTGAAAGTTGGCAGGAAGGTGAGTATAACTATTTTAGAATATCTTATTGGCATTCACTATTCAGTTTTAATGTTTTCTAACAGCCGCGCGAAATCAAAACAACTATGGCCGTGCTATATCAACTTAAAGAATACCTGTTGAATAGAGTCGTCCTGTTCGAAACCTGCAGCACGGCCTGCACGGACCAGAGTGCTTAGTCTAATGAAAACTATCATGGATTAAATAACGATTTCGTTTGCGACTTATCTGCCGCTATGGATACACTGTCCTGTACGTCTAGTATGTTCATTTCGATTGTGCAGTCGTTAACGAATTCGTTTGCGAGTTGTCGCGGAATGTATGGAGATTTGTCGACCGTGGCAGTTGTGCAAACGTTCCGCTGGCGGCGCTGTCTCGCTATCCATACAATTTTGCGACAACTCGCAAATGAATTCGTTAACGACTGCACAATCGAAATGAACATACTAGACGTACAGTTAGTCGTACTGTGGATAACCGCTCTAGAGTCTGGCCAACGAAAGCGTGACCTGAGAATACGCGGCATATTTAAAAAATCTTGTGATATTACTTACTAACATACGTAAGGTAAAGTCACCTATAATGGACAAGGACCGGTAATGGACAATGACTCTTATTTACTACCCGCTAAGGAAAAGTCATTTGTTTTACAACAATCAATTCACAACTCTATGGTCTTTAAATTATGAATGAAGTGTCCATCACTGGTGCTTGTCAGCTTAAACCGTCCATAACTGGTGCCGTTACCTTAGGAGATAACTGTTTTGGTACGTGACAATCTTTTTTAGTAAATTGTTTTCAAACTAAATGATACAACCATCTATTTATACTATAGTTAGTAATACCACATAAAGATTTTTAAATTTGCCGCGTTTTCTCAGGTCACGCTTTCGTTGGCCAGACTCTACTAACCGGGGATTTTTTTTAACCGCATGCAAACTAGCCTAGCATACGTCACACAGTGTATTGTATACCTAACCTGGGCGTATAGTGACCATTGATGTAGGAACTGTAGGAAGGTATCTTGATACTGACCATCAGTCAGATGCTGCAAGTTGACACATAGTTAACTGCCAATAACACCTACTCGCGACACTCGCACGCCTGCGCCCTCGCGCGGCGCACGCGACGGGCAGCTGACAATGCCAGTGCACTCGCCCACGCAATCGGCTGCATTTTTAGTAAATGTTTTCCTGTTGGTAAACTGAGCTTGCGAACTGTGCCAGTTTGTACCTACATACTTTTTACTTTAGGTGTTGAATTCTGGTTTACATAGTTCGGCAAACAACTTGGCACGATCAGAGACAGGAAAAGAGAGAGACTACCATACAATGAGCGTGTATTTGTCGTTTTTTTTTAATACGTCATAAACCGCAATTTACTTTTCATTTACCTATTTATTGTTTAGGTAGGTACTTATTTGTGAGCGTGGACTAGAAAAATTTCATAAAATTTTAGAATATTTAAACACCATATAAGATTGTCTCTAAAATAAAGTTCGAGGGTAACCTTATGGAATTTAATATAACATTGATAATGCAAGGCCAGAGTTATATTTAGCCTGTTCCCGTGTTGGAATAGCAAGAAAACTATTTATGTAGGTATATAAGCCCCAGTACAAAGAAACTGTGAATGTTGACGTACTAATGTTATAAATGCAAAAGATCTTTTGTGTTTCTTAGCTTTTCGTGACCGAACGGCTGGACCAATTTTGATGTAATTTGGTGCGCAGGAAGCTGACAACCTGGCTTAACATAGGCTGCTATTTTGCTATTTAACCTGAAAACATGCATACCTAATTCCCGCTTGATGGCGATATAGAACGTTAACTGATTAATCATCTTCTTAAATGTTATCTCTAAGGTGCCCCTTAGCGATCTCTCTCATGCAGCCTTTAACATTCAGGATGATGCACATTTGAAACAAACAATACATTTAAGGCAAGGTATTCCAAGGGAGACGGAATTGAAGGTTGCAAGATCTAATGTTTTACATACTTTCTGCTAAATGACAGTCTTGAAAAAAAT
>BHDV01006679.1:36415-48283 GCA_005406045.1 Adoxophyes honmai | reverse complement strand
TCAGTCGTTTTGCAACTTCGGACGTTATGCTATAGTTGTCGATCTAACAACTAAGACATTCTACTCACTAGGGCATTCTGCAAAACAGACGTTGTGCTTAACAAGACCTTATACAACTAAGACGTTTTACTTATAGAGTCGTTATGCAATCTAGTCCTTACGAACCCGACCCCGTCATACAAAGCGTTTTGTAAAAAAATAATATAAGACATTGCTATTTTCAATATTTGGTAATATAAACAAAATAATAATGACAATAACTGTGCAGCCTTATTCGAAACGATAACTAGCCACGTGCTAAACATCGTCGGGAATCAGCAAACATTCCTGAAGGCTTCAAAAAATCATTTCGGTCATTATAACAGGACCTGCTTTGGTCAAAATAGGTCATAATAAGCGACATGTCACCGTAAGCGACGTCATAATATCCGATTTTTGCAACGAATTTTATAAGAAAACCAAACTTTGTTGGTAATTACGTCATAATAAGCGGTTGGTCAATATAGGCAGAGTCATAATAAGCGGATTCTACTGTATCACCCTATGCCAAACTAAAAGTTTAGCACTTTAACCTATTTGGGTAAATAAGTCTCTAAATACATCTAGAAAACCTAATCACAATTTTATTCTACATGACAATTTAACTCATAAAAATGTTGCATAGGTACAGATCATTGCACCTGTGATCGACAATGGACATATGAAACTACATAATTTATGTAAAAGGTAATATACATACTGAGTTAATTAATGACATTAATACACACCTACTAAACTTTTACATTTACCTAATTGTAGAAAAAAGATTCTTATATACCAATTTAAAGCCACTGTGTATATTCAATGTGGAAGATTTAAATTGTTTTAAAATTGTTATGTCCATCCAATCTAGGACCTAAATATAGTCTGGGGTCAATAGCAGGTTTCTGTTTACCCCAGGCTTCAAAATACAGAAGCTTATATGATGGCTCATTTGCAAATGACTGGTTAGCAGAACTTTTTATGCTGAGGAATAAATTTAGCATATGATTGTAACTGATGCAGTTTGAAAGAAAAATTCATGATAGTTACAATAAACATCCCAAAGCTGAACAATGTATGCAGGGTTTGCTATTGATTGTTAAAGTACATGTCTTCAGGACCTTAGCAACTCATAACTCCCAAGCAAGTACATCAACTTAATATTAAATGTAAGTAAAACACCTAAGTTCCAAATTATTCCTTACACCTAATTTTTCAATTATCAATATCAAAACAAATATTACGAAACAAAAAATGAACAAGCAGGCCATGTAAAGTAAGTTGGCACCTCATAGATTATATTTATTACACCAGTACTTTGAACTACTTTGTGATAAGACAATGAAAGCTGCTAATGATGACGTCTTCTAAGGCAGGCTGCTTAGTCGTAACCTATAATACAATGATAATTATTTGTAATTCGAGCGCTCGCGTAGGCCAACTGCGAACGCGATAAGCTTCGCTCGGCGACGAAGGTCATCTATGTCAATCTTGGAGCGACTACTACCCGTCCATAACTAGACTAAATGACAAACAAACGTAGTCCATATACAGAATTTACGTGGTTTAGCCAAACGTAACAAGCAAGATGGAAAGAATTCTTAGAGGTATAATGAGATATCGTGTGTTGGACCGATCGAGCATGGTAAAACAGTTTCAACAAGTTAAAGACAACCCTGTGGTGAGTAAATCGTGCACTAACCTTGTATTTTTAACAAGTTGCTGTTAATGAAATTGAAGGATGATATTTAATTTTTATATTCAGCAATTTCAGAAGACTTATTACAACAAATGGGTCATATCATAATAAAACCTATATTAAATTGACGTTGACTATTTTACTTTGAGTGACATATCGCAGACGTATTTTTCTTACATTTGGCGATGAAATGGTCCGGATGGGGATAGATTTTACATTTATCCTTAAAATCTAAATAACAAATTAAAAGATGGAATGTGGTAATTTTTTCACAATTTTAGTCCAGCTAGAATGTTACTTTGATTGTATTCTTCAGCTCTTCGTTTTGATTTTGATCACAGTTTCAATAAACCCAATGAGATGAGAACGAATCTGAACGAACCGCAAGGCAATGTTTTTTTTTGCAGTCTATGCTCTCTGCCCACCTTCTGAGGTCGAAACTGGTGGTCTATGGTTATCGCATCGTCTTTAAATTGCCATGCATTATAAAACACACCTATAGCGAAATAATACGAAAATGTCGGGAAAGAACAGACTATTTGGATTCGATTTTGTAAGATTTTAAAATCTGAGTACTTAAAATCTGGTAATTAGTTTAATATTTAATGGATGAATAATAGATAATATATGGAAGTATGGCATTTAAAAAGAGATAATTAGGCGATTTGCGTAAACAAAATACAATACAAAACTTTAATTAATTACAAGCTTTTATTTAACTTTACTTTTGTATGTATGTTGTATACTGTATGTATGTTTAGAAATCTTGCAAGGAAGATTTGAACCACTTTCAATAGACCGATTGAGCTGAAACTCGGTATATACCTACGTAATTTGGATGACAATACAACATTCCGGCAGTGGACTTTTGGTAGCCCAGTCGGGACTGTCTCCGATGGAGGGAACTCTTCAACGGTTGGTCTGATTGATTTGAAATCTGGTGCACATAATCTAGGGTGTATGACAATAAAGTACAGTTGGCAAAAACTAAAGTTAGCAAAAAAAGCTTGTATCGAAAAGATTTTTTTTGTTGGTAAGTTTATGTCGCTGGAAATTTTACGAAAGTGATATTATTATAATGATACAAACCATTGAACAAAAAAAAACCCGCTTATTTCCTTTTCCTATTTGCTTCTGAATGAGTAGGTAAACTAAGCAACTTAGATATCGACATAGTCAAAGTGCTAAAACAAGTATATGTTATGGACCAAGTGATAAATTGGGCATAATACAATAATGGCCGGACATTATGAATAATGCCCAATATGTATAAGAGGCTAATTTGATGATAGTTGTTCAAATAATCATATTGTCTGGGCATTATGCATTTTGATCATCACCTTTTGGGGTGAGTAATAAAAATGTATTTAACTACCGGTCCGTCTACTGGACACCTCGGGCGAGGACAGACGCCGCAGCCCGCGCCACGGTGCAGCCCGCACAAATAACGCTTATAGCGACGACTCTTCGGGGATGTTGCAATAAAGCCTTCATCTTCCCCACGAGTGCGTCGATGGGGGTTTCGTAAAGAGCCATGCTCTTTTACTACCCTCTGCGTGCAATCTCCTGCATCGACGTTTCGACGCTAGGCAGTGGTCGGCTCAGAGCCGATGCTGTGCCCACCAATACAGGCATCATCCGTCAGAAAAATTAGTCTCAAAGGTCCTCTTTCGGTTGAAAATAAAGCCCTGATAGCTTATCTGAACCTTAACCGGGATCGCTTCTCTAACCACTCGGATTGATGTCGCGGCCGAAATTACCAATGTAGTTAATATTGGGTATTCTCCGAAAATAGCTGCCTCGTCATTTTTATGCGGGTTGACATTGAGGCTCAGAGTGGCTATAGGTACCTACCTACAGTCAATAACCAGTTCGGTCCCTGCAATCGCCCGACCTTTCATCTTCTCACAATCGCTCCCGCGAACAGTTAAATACCATCGCGCCAATCGCATAGCAAAAGATGGTCATTTGTGAGAGCACAAGCTCTGAAGATAGCCCATTCGATTCCGGCATTCCACAGGAAGGGGCCAAAAACTGACTCCTGTAGAACGCTGTATACCGTACCATTCGACCCTCATTATTTTCGTTAATACCATTCCTAAGTATATGTGAGGTAATGGTCCACCAGATTCTTTAGGTAGAGAGGCACTCCGTAGTAACGGAGTGCTTCTCGAATTATATTGTTATAGATGGGTTTTTTTATTATAGTGGGTACCAAAAGGCATTAATAATATGTTGGTATTGTTGAAATTATAATAGCTCCTCTCTTATATGCGCCTCGTCTGGTGGGACTGCCCGGAGGGCAGATATTTCATCCGTTGTCGAATGGCTTCTCTTTAAACCGAACTGGTGCTCTAATGCATTCGGACCGGTCTTCGACTTATACCGGGACATCGAGACGGGAGGCTCCAGCAACTTCCCGGTCTCATTCAATGTCCAGAAGGCCGATCGATTGGGTGGTCAGCCCTCCTTCAATAACTGGTACGTCTCTACCTCCCAACGTCTTAGAAACTAGCCCTCTCCAAGACAGTATAATCATAGAGCGATCTTAGCCGGTCTCCGAGATTATGGGTTCATGACTAACGCCAGCATCCTACCCTGTCGAGGAGATGCGGCCCCATGCTATCGAGACATGCTGCATCTTATTTGACAATCAGGCTTCCCTCCTCTGACCACGTCAGATTTAACTTTATTATCTAATTGCCCAATTGTCAAGTAGCAATATAGCTAATAATGCCCGGGCAATGTGATAAATGATGGTGATTAATCACTTTGCCCGATAGATCTAGAGACATTATTCGTAATGTCCGGGCATTATTCACAATAATGCCCACATTAATCACTTGGTTCATAACATGCGCATTTTATGTGTATTAATATCATAATGTCTACGTTTATTCGAAATGCAAAAAAATCACTTTGAATGTATTAAGAATCTTTTTTTTGTGTAATTTTAGCCTAAAGCCCTTTTCTACACGTGCATGGACAGTCGAATGATTCCAACTAGATTTACGGAAACCTCTGTAGGCGACATGTTTGTTGGTTCGTAAAAATAATGGCTTATTTTTTATAATTTATTTACAGCATTACAATAACATGTGTTGTGTCATTGTTTTGCAGTTAGAAATGCTGGAAACCTGATACCTCATTCACAACATTTTATTGACGAAATGACCAGTTGTGAACCAGCGGCTTTGGAATTAGCCTGTATTGTAAACGACATACGACACATTATTGTTTGTGGCCACAGTGACTGCAAGGCTATGAATTTGCTGTACACTTTAAAAAGTAAAGAGGAATCAAATATTGTAAGTTCTTTAATTTCAGTGTCAGTAAAAAAAAATAGAATAGGTATGTGGCTGTACTTTACTCGTAACAGGCGCCTTATTATTCATTACGGGCCTAGGCTAGCTAACGTGGAGGCCCGCCGCGTGCGCACGCTCGCGGCTCCTGCTCCGGACACCCGCTGCGGACCAGTGAGTTCACGACGGGCGAATTTTCATCGTTCAGACAAGTTTATTTAGTTACTAAAATACCCGCAACTCGACTAAAAATAATATAGCCTAGTCCGAACTAGGCGTTAGCGCTACCGGTATAATGAATAGTCCGTGAGCGTACGCACTTCGTGTACGCATGGAGTGGACGTCCGCCGCCCGCCGTGCGGCTTAAAGTCCGTCGCACGCGTCCGCGCCAGTTAGCGGTGATGGTGATTATACAATTTCTTGTTAGCCGCGCGTCCATTACGGGTCATCTGCGTTAGCTAGCGTAAGCCCTAAAAATAAGCTTACCAACAAAACTTTCATCCGTACCAATATATAAATGTGAAAGTGTGTTTATTTGTTTGTTTGTTTGTTTGTTCGTCTTTCACGGCTAAACAGAGCGATGGATTGACGTGATTTTTTTAGGTGGAGATAGTTTAGGGCATGGAGAGTGACATTGGCTACATTTTGTCTCTTCAAAACCCCCCATTTCCCTAAAGTGAGGAATGGAAGTTTTCAATGTAGAAAGCTATAAAATTGGTATGTGTGCTATCTCTTCTGTGATACCCCGAATTTAACGCGAGCGGAGCCGCGGGCAAAAGCTAGTTGTCTATATAAGCTTATTTTCCTGACTGTACTTTTTGCCCACTGTACTTCATTGGCATCCACCCTAGATCCGATCCGCACAAGATTTAAGAGATAATTACGCGATTTACGTAAACAAAACACAATACAAAACTTTATTTATTTAACAAGCTTTTATTTAACTCCACTTATGTATCTATGTTTACAAATCTTGCAAGGAAGATTTGATCCGAACCACTTCCAATAGACCGATTGAGCTGAAATTTGGTATATACCTTCGTAACTTGGATGACAATACAATATTTCGGTAGTGGACTTCTTCTGGTGGCCCATCCGGGACTGTCTCAGATGGAGGGAACTCGTAAACGGTTGGTCTGATTGACTTGAAATCTGGTGCAACATAATCTTGGGTGGATGACAATGAAGTACCTACAGTCGGCAAAAAAGCTTGTATCGAAAATGATTTTATTACTGGTAATTGTTGTTTGAAATTCACTCCACTTGTAATTTTGGAAATTAATTATATTTTAATTTAAAGGATGGCTTCGTCATAAGCCAAAATTAAAGTTTGTTGTCCTAAATTGTCTGTGGCTTAAAATGCCCCGGCAAGGGGGTAACTACGTGGCCAGTAGTGGTCATTGCACTCATTAAATAACTATTTACTGACTGTACTGTGGCAGTGAGTTAAGAGACCGCAAGTCGTTTAATCTTAATTTAATTTAATTTGAAATACTTTTTTTTAGGGTTCCGTACCCAAAGGGTAAAAACGGGACCCTATTACTGAGACTTCGCTGTCTGTCTGTCCGTCTGTCACCAGGCTGTATCGCACGAATCGTGACAGCTAGAGAGTTGAAACTTTCACAGATTATGTATTTCTGTTGCCGCTATAACAACAAATAGCCGCTATAACTAAAATCAAAATAATAATAAAACTTGTTTTTTGCTGTTTTTGGTGCGGAGCCCTTCGTGCGCGAGTCCAACTCGCACTTGGCCGATTTTTATAACTCCTGCTCACCATTTAAATATCGCCATGAATAGTACCTACCAGCTTAATTAAATAACACTCGTTCGTTGCAGGAACAAAGACGAATATCTCCTCTAAAATCTTGGCTGTGCAATCATGGAAAGACCAGCCTAGACAAATTCATTTCGATGAATGGTGATTTTTCTAATCCCATGTTATTTACAGCAGAAACTCTCCAAACCAAGTTTGTTGCTTATATTGATCCTGACAACAAATTCTGTACCGAAGATAAATTGTCTCAGGTAACATTTAATGTATTGTGAATTTTATAAAGCTCACATTGCGTTCTTTTTATAATTACCTAACTACGTTCACGCAAAAATATGTTTGTGCAGCAGCTGCTTGTTGAAGTACTTAGGTAAAGTTTGGTTTAGAGACAGTTAAACAATTGTTTTGTTAATTGATTTGATGACGCGATGCCTACATAACATATAAAAACTAACTCCCAGAGGCTCTGCGGTGTTGTTATAGGTATTTGGCATGCAGACTCGATTAATGTAAGTAGTGTTAAATCACGCCATAAAGGATGTTTCATGGGGCTTTAATTTTATTTTCCGTTTTTTCAGGTGAACACATTGCAGCAACTTCAAAATATAGCGTCGTATGGAATGCTAAAAAAACGATTGCAGAAACATGACTTGCATATTCATGCGCTGTGGTTTGATATTTACACTGGTGATATATATTACTTCAGTCGGCGAGCTAAAACTTTTATTGTCATCGATGAAGCTACGTATGAAACAATCATAGCTGAAGTTCGAAGATACTATTCTTAGTCAGTTAATTTTCTATAGCAGAACACACTATACCTTATCGGTTTAGGTAGTTAAAACAATGTGAACAATCTTGACGTGTCTTTTTATTTAAACATACACTTTATAAATCGAAATCTTTACATTTTACAATTTAGGTATGAAAAAATCGTTTACTTTCATAATTGAATTGTATAGTGTAACGATTTTCATTTTTAGACTGTGTATTTCAACAAAAAGACATGTCAAGATTGTTTATATTGTTTTAACTACCTAAACCGATAAGGTAATAACGTTTCATATTTAGTCAAAACTATATATGTATATAAAAGTAAAGTTCACGTTTCGCAATTGCCAATATGCGAAAATTGACCTGGATTATTATGTGAGGTACCTACCTACTTAACTTAATAAGCAGTTTTACTTAGCTTTTTTCCACACTATACAGGGTGAAACCTAAGTTAAAAATTACTATCAGTAAAGTTTATATTTGTTTTTTTCTTCCAGAGTTAGTGCAATGAATTTGTCTTAAAATACCAAGTAAGATATGGAAACAAACAATTCTGTTCACGACTTATGTTTCACCCAGCAATAGGTACATACTTGCTATACTTTGCAAAAAGGACAAAATGCGGTCGGGTCGTGGCGTGATTGGTGAAATGTTTGTATTTAAAAAATGTTTCCATTTGACTAGGTAGGTACGACTTTCAGATAAATATTTACTTATTTTGATTTTACCTGTGTTAAGGCTTTCCTTGGTACCTACACCATACACTTTACATTTTATAGATACGTAAATAGTTAGGTATATAACTTTGTTAAGTACCTACAAGGTTAGAATTAGAACAGAAAATAAGTGCTGCGGCCCTTTTAGCACTATTCAGCACATTTATAGCAGGATATGTGTGATTGGTGCATTTTATGTGTTTTTTTTTGATACATATTGAGTTTTGGTTAATGTTTAAGTTTCTATTGTCTATATTTGTGTCGAATTAGTTTTAATAAAATTAATCATTTCTTAAAACAGAATGTTAACGATAGCCAAATCTCACATAATTATAAATCAATGACCAAATGTTTATAGAAACTCAGAAAGCTTCCATTTTTGATCTTTATATAGATATTTACAGAATAGATAATCTCAATCAACTATTTATTCAGCAACTTTTTATATTTTTGTATCCTAATGTGAACTGACAAGAATGACGACTGAGTTAAAATATACCTACCTTTATAATTAGTCCGTCAGCTGAGGATAATTACTGCTATGGAAAAAAAGGACACATATTATTTTTGGACCATCAAATTATAAAAAACGACAAAGATAAAAATTATTGGTTGTGAAATTTCCAGAGTGGGATTGAGTTTGCGATTTGTGACGTCACATCTAGGAAATATTGACCATGTACCTAGTGACGTCTCTCACTCAAAACTTCTAAGCATTGAATGTATTCTCGTCATTTTTTGTATGCTAAATAAAATAAAAAATACGTGGAAAACCTTTTATTTTGCACCGCATCACCCCGAACAAGTGTGTTTTACTGTCAACAGACACATTAAAACACGATGTTTTTAGTTTTTACTGTGTTCGGCAAGCAATTTTTGAATATTTTTTACAGACGCAATCTAGGATAAACGCACAGGAAGTTAGCATTCGAGTTTTGAAATTTCAAACTCTTGGTGTTAAGCCACTTTTTTTACACGCCTTGAATCGCAATTTTATCAAAACTCGTCATGAAAACATGCATAATTCCCGCTTGATAGCGATATAGCACATTAACTGATTAAATCATCTTCTTAAATGTTATCCCTAAGGTGCCCCTTAGCTTTAACAAAGAGTGATGTAAAAGAACAAATTCAAGTGGGTGATATACATTTGTAACAAACATTACATTTAAGTAATAGAAATCATAAAGAACTGAGAAAAACTATGAATACAAGAATACTGATTATGTCACATACACGAAGAGTAGGTTTCAAGATGCAACAATAAATCACAATGTAACATAGTTACGAACAGCTTGAAAGATGGTAGGTACAGACCTACTCTTTAAGGATTATTTTAAATGAATGTATTGTTTCAGCACGTCTCAGATTGATAGGCAAGGAGCTTCACAAGAATAGCCAGTGCAATAAAGGGGTTTCAACAATTGTTACTAACAATAAGCCAGCCTAAATTCGTCTCACTGATGGGCGCTGGCGTCCTTTGCGTCTAGTGTAATTCGATCACGATTTCGTTTGCGAATTAACGCGGAATTGTATGGAGACGTGTCGACCGCGGCAGTTGTGCAAACGTTCCGCTGGCAGTGCTGTCTCAGTTTCCATACAATTTTGCGATAATTCGCAAACGAAATCTTTATCGAATCCACTGTCGTTTTGAATACACAAAACGTTCGGAACATCATGCAAACATCGAAACTTAAACACGCGTGCCGTAGGGTCACGGTTCTACCTAACACTCCTCCTCGCTTCGCTCGTCGTCGTACCTAACCTGACCGAAATCTGACCTGCCTTAATTTAGAATACGTTAGGACAATCCATGTTAGGAAAATTACGCTTAGGTAATTAAAATTTAGAGTTATCAATAGTAGGACAAACATTCTGTAGGACTTAAATAATTCGGTGTTACGATAGTTATGCGCAAAGACAAGTTATAAGTAATGATCATTATGACATAAAATTATATAACAAACATTTTCGGACTTCCAATAATCGAAGTTGCAATTTTATGTGAACTTTGGCGCACCCATTCAAAACATTCGAGACTTCGTCAGCGACATGTTAGTAGATTGTTCCGTAAATTGTAAGTACCTACCTATGTTGTAGATTTAAGCTTTCCAACCGTAAATTGTATGTATGTACCTAGATTTAAGTTTTATTTCTGGCTTTACCCTACCAGGGTTCCTGTACTAAACTAAAATTGTATTTTTGTGCATGTATTTGAATGTTGCCAAATAAATATGAATATGAATAAGATACCTTTTCGACAGTAGAAGTTCGACTACTCGACGATAGGTGGCGCTACAGGCTACATTATGATACCATTACGATACATAGCTTCATGGATGTTAAAAAGTTCAATCAATTAGATCATTTATTAATTAACTACCACCAAAATGTAGGAAATAACTTCATAAGAGCCTTATCTCAGACTATATAAATTCATAACTCAAAAGTCATTATCCCGTAAATCCACTGTGTGCTGGTAATTTTTTTGTTAAGCGTTTGTAAGTTTATTAAGCATAACAAGTGTCGAGTCACGCGCGAGATGGACTGACTATACCTATGTAGAAAACTACAGATCAGTCTCACGCGCGACTGAATACGCGAACATTTTTGTTCTGAGCCGAGTGAGCAACGCGTGCTTTAAAAAAGACCTTTGAAGTCCAATAAGAGACGCCCGGATGTCCGTTGATGTATTTCATTGTTTTCAAAACTACTTGTGCGATCTTGATGAATTTGCAATGGGACCAAAGGGAAGCCAAGACCTATCAAACAAAAAAGCAGAATCAAAATCGGTGCACCCGCATAGAAGTTCTGAGATAACATACGTAAAAACCGATCAGCCGAAATGGGAACCTCCTTTTTTGAAGTCGGCTATAAAGAGAGCGCACTAAATGTTTGTTTGTTTGTTTGTTTGTTTGTTTGTTCCGCTTTCACGCCGTAACTACTGAACCGATTGCTTTGAAATTTTGCAGACATAAAGATAGAAGTCCGGATTCAATAATAGGGTACTTTTTATCCCGGAAAAATTGATGTTCCCGAGGGAAAACAAAAATATAGTTTGCTTGATAGATCGATATCAATCGATGATAGATCGATATCGATCGATGGAGAGATTAGATCTTTTCCCCAAACTCGTCAGTTCCGCGTAGCATTAGTTCCATTCGCATTTTTCCCCACTCAGATTTTTACTCATTCGACGTTTTTATCATTCATAGGTATTGCCAATAGTCATAATCTCATAATTATTCAATTGTATATTTGCTCAATCAGTTTTTTTATTATTCCTGAATTTTACCAGGGTCCTCATTTCTTAATAGCGAATTTACTCAATGAGTTTTTATTACTATTCGCGATTTTTACCAGGGTCCTGATTTTCTAATAGCAAATTTACTCAATCCGCTTTTTTTATTATCTTAAGTATTCATGGTAAATGACGTTTAGAAAATATAATGTATGAAAAATATAAAAGTAGATATTTATATTCATATTTAAATATTTATTCGTTGGAACTATAGAAGATACTGGTATAACTTAATAATATCACGCAAGAAAGAAACGTGTTACGTAAAGCTACAGCGAATA
>BHDV01006679.1:22290-32749 GCA_005406045.1 Adoxophyes honmai | reverse complement strand
ACACGTTAGTATATTGAAATAAACAAACATTTGCGGACCGGGGTTGCGAACATTGTTTCTCTATAGGTTCTATCCTCTATGGCCTTGATGAACATCATGAATAGCTGGTGTTATATTTTTACTCAATGTCAAAGTCAAAACTGTCAACTGACAAACAGATGGGATTGGGACGGAACAAGCTTCTTGGGACGGAAGGAAGGTTACCTTGACCATAGACAGATTTGAAGTGACGCAATGCGAGGAAAATTTTAAAATTATTATATAAATATCCAGTTCCTTTGCACAAACCACTTTGTAAGTAATCTGGCTACAGATTTATTTATTTTTAATACAATTGGACCGTGTAGTCTGTTTTAATTAGGTATCATATTTAGTGCCCCTCGTATCTAAAAACTTTACTTATTGTATTGTTTTGTTCGTCTTTTTTCAGAACCATGGCAAACTCGAACCCAATTTTTGATTATAACCATGAATCTCAGGCGGAAAAGTTGGCCAGAAAGTCTAAAGATTCACCTTTTATGATAATAGGTAAGTATAAATGTGAAGTGCATGGATTAACTTAAACCATTGTTTTTAATAAGTTTGCATGAATGTAAAATACTTAGTATCCGTGTGGTGTCGGATTTAGAATAAAACCTCTCCATTTCGTCCGTGAATGTCATAAGTGGCGACTAAGAATTTAGGTTAAGGTATATTTTAAACGACAGGCTAGCAACCTGTCACTATTATTCCTGCCATCTCAAAACCTAAAAGAAATGTGCTAGAAGTGGCCACGAAACGTAAAATAGTCATGGTTTTGTCTATTTAACGTTCCGTGTGCTATGTTTACACCGTATGGGAATACAGGTGTGTATACACACAAGCACGCGCGCCTATGTTTCCAAAATGGGTAGGCAGAGCACACTTAATGTGACATAGACAAAACCATGATTATGACTAATTCACGCTTTGGGGCCATCCATAAAGTACGTCACACAAAATTTGGGGAATTTTAGCTCTCTCCCCCCCTCTTGTCACACATTTAACTATGAAAATTAGATAAAAAAGGTTACCCTGAAATTGCTAAATGTGGCACTGAATTTTTAATTCATGTGCTCTGCCTATGCCTACCCCTCTTGGGAATATAGGCGTGAGAATATGTAGGTATGTATATGTATGTAATTAGATAAATTTTGTTCAAGTGTCACAAGACACTGATGCCCCTCCCCCCTCCGAAAGTGTGACATACCTACTTTATGGATGACCCCTTTGCAGCCACTTCTAGCATTTTTTATTGGGAGTAAGTTCGCGCCTTGCTTTAACCTAGGAATGCGATGCGAAAACTTACTCCTACTACCTTGATAAAGTTACCAGGAATATATATTTTATGTACTGTATATTAATGTCATGTAATCCTAAGTTTTGGGGAATGAAACAATGGGTGATATAAATACATATATCGACTTTTACAGTTTCTTAAAAATTGTGGAAAACAACGTAGGTCCTTACTAATTGATTTTATCGTTTCTCGCAGGTATACTGGGTTTGATAGGGGTGTGTAGTGTAGGTGCCTACAAATTCAAGAATCGAGGAAAAATGAGCACCAGCGTGTTCCTGATGCAGCTGCGGGTGGCCGCGCAGGGCACCGTAGTGGCCGCGCTCACGGTCGGCATCGCCTGCTCCTTGGCCAAACAACATCTGTTTAAAGATGATAAAAAACAATAATGAACTAGAAAAAAAGGCAGGCAGGTAGCTTACTTATGAGATCGGATTTAAAAGCCTTTTCATGTTTGTATATATTGTAGGCTTTGTCTAGCTATGCATCATTCAATAAGTTTCCTCACATTAAAAGCTTCAGGTATTTATTTAAAACATGATGAATGCCAGTAGGTAAACCAAGATAATTAAGTACCTACTTCTTAATTATAAGAAGAGATCCGACTTTCTTAAACAGAAGGTTTTACTTAATTATCTTAACATGATTTGATAAGGTTCTGATTAATGTTAAAAATAAGTGAATGATAATCAATAATCACAATAGTTACCTTGTACTTTAAGAGTTGCATACTTATTACATTTTTTAAGATTATTATTACTAGATGGGTTAGGTATCACAGAAGCATACTATTGACAATATTACATATCTTCATGCTACCTGGATCAAAATCTTTAAATCTGATTTGATTATCTTGTATCTTATTGTTAAATTTACGTTTACTTTTTAGTTCATACTTTAATTACTAATTTTAGAGCCACTGAAAGGCCTGACTAGACAAGCAGTTGCCGAGCTTCTAGTGGTGTAAGTTAAAATGGATCTTGTAAGAATACTAGTCAATAATCTTAGAAGAATTTAGGCAGCTTTATAAAATAATTTAATCCTGCTTTTTGTCGTAACTATATTGTTTTCCCTATATGTCAAAGGCAATTTATAGGTACAATTTTTAGACAGTGCACATGCTTAACCAGCATTTAAACAAGTGAACTCTAAGAAATGAAAAGTTTCATGTTCAAAGTCTATAAGAAATGTTTGCAACTAGGGAAAATTGTAACTTCATTGCAGCAGGAATCGTAGAATTAATACAAAAAATATATTTTTCAGTTATCGTTAGTACTTATTTATCTTTATTACCTAACCCACAAACTTGCAGCAATTTTCGTTACTTAGGTACAGTCAGCTGCTGACAAAGTAACCCCCCTGTCATAGAAAGATTATAATACACTCTTGAAGCAAATTTACCTGCCCATCTCATTAAAAATATGAGAAAATTGAGATTCAGTTGAATCAAATGAAGTTCAAGTGAAAAAAAAGTTAAAAAAAAACTGTTAACTAAAACGGTTTTATTTTAGTCTAATCAATGTAAACCGTTTTACAGATGTAGTGAGAAACTATTTTCCTTCGGGAAAACTCGGATCTTTATCGGAATACGATGACATCCGAACTGTCAATGAATGATCGTATTAAATCAGTGACATTCTCATATCCATTAATATGGAACTTTATTGTTTAGTGTCAAATGTCAAAATGAATAATGTGAGTGTATAATATAGAGATGTTACAACCACTTCCTGTAACTTTGAAAATATCAACTCAGTTTTATTGTCACTAGTAAACCAAACATTATCTCCACTTTAAAACATTAATTAAAAGGACAACAAACTAAAACTTTGCTAGAATACTCCGAGTTGTTGCTATTTTTGAATATGCTACGTTAGGTGACTAGGAAAGTTTTGAGATACGAAAAAAAAGTTGCCTTTAGAACATTTTATTTTATCACATCTTTTCAAAATACTCTCCATGACTTTCTATACAACGATTCATTCGTCTAAACCAAGATTTAAAGCACTGGCGATAGTCTTCCTTAGGAAGGTCCTCAACCGCCGCTATGAAGGCATCCCGAGCGTCGTCTGGGCTTTCGAAATGACGACCACGGAGTCCAAGTTTCACTTTCGGGAAGAGAAAGAAGTCGCACGGACTTAGATCGGGGCTGTAGGGCGGGTGACTCATTTCTTGAATTTCTGTGCTTCTTAAAAACTCTCGAGTTAATTTAGCTTTGTGCGGTGACGCGTTGTCGTGGTGCAACAAAAGTCCCCGCAAACCTGTTTTTGGACGTTTTTGGCGTAACTTTTCAAATACAGTCGGCAAACACACCTCCGTGTACCATTGAGCATTAACAGTTTTCTGACTTTCTAAAGAAATTGTTGCCAAATGACCACTTGCACTAAAAAATGTTGCCACCATTTTTTTCCCCACGCTTCTTCCGCGTTTAACTTTCCTTGGAGGTTCTTCATCCGGAAACACCCAAACCATCGACTGTCGCTTTGTTAGCGGATCAAACTGATAGATCCAACTCTCGTCTCCAGTAATAATATTAAATACGCTACGGCTCTCGCCATTTTCAAATTTTTCGAGCATTTCTCGGCACCAGGAAACGCGGGTTTGTTTTTGTTCAGCGGTCAAAGCGTGAGGAACCCATCGCGAACAAAGCTTCCTCACGTGTAGATGGTTATGTAAAATTGAATTAACTATCGGCGATGAAATATTTAGGGCTTCTTCTATCTCCTTGTAGGTAGTTTTTGGGTCGTCGTGCAATATTTTCCTCACAGCTTCGACATTTTCATTAGTTACAGCTGTAGCTGGACGGCCACTTCTGTCGTCATCTTTCAAGGCAAATTTCCCCTGTTTAAATTGCAAAAACCATCTAAAAACTGTTGCACGGGATGGAGTAAATTCCCCAAATGCAGATAAAAGTCTATCTCGGCACTCAGTTTCACTTAAACCTACTTTAAAATCATACAACATCATTGCAAGAAAATGTTCACGTTCGATTTCCATTGTTGACAGAAAGAACTAGCGAAATGCTATAAACAATTGAACGTAACATTTTTATTTCTTAATATTTTGAAAATTGGCCGATGGAATTCGAATTTCAAATAAATGGGCTTTTCAAAAAGGTACAATTTAAATAGGTTCCATTTATAAAATTGCCGTATCTCAGAACTTTCCTAGTCGCCCACGTATTTTCCTATATGATACACGTTAATATTAAATATAATTTTCTTAGAATGGTTTTTTTAACCGTTTTCGAGGTTTTAGCATGGCTATACAACGTTTTTATAAGTAATTTGAAAATAATGATACTATAGCGAATATTTGGATTGCGTATTAGCCACTCTATATATATATTGGTCTGCTGATGCGACTTACCTCTACGGCTTTAAGATGGGTACTGAAGCTATTTGAGAGAGTACGATAAATACGAACTTTTCCGAAAAATTACGAAGGAAAATAGTTTCTCACTACATCTGTACTTAAGTTTTTTTTTAACTTTTTTTTTTCTCGAGCTTTTAGTTTTTTTTTTTATTTTGATATAGTGCACTGTATTCTCCTTACAAAGACCTTTCAATTGATACCCATATTGATGGGGTAGATAAGAATTAGGTCATCCGCCATTTTGTAGCGGCGGCCATTTCGAATTTACAATGACAATGAATGTACATTATTGTATTGTCACTACAACTAAGAGCGCATACCGAATTTCAGATCAATCAGTTGACGGAAAGAGCGTGAAATTTTAATTTCTAAATTTGAACCAACAAAGACCAAAGAATAAAGACTAAAACAAACGGGGTAAGCTAAGTAAAACCGTTTAAAAATAGGGTGGTCGAATTTTGCTTATAATTATAAATATTATAATTGAACGACTGGTTTCTCAGGGTCCAGTGATATTTACTTTACTTTTACTTTATTTAAGTACATAGGTATGTAGTAGCTCCTTGGTATTATCGTTAAATAGTGCCAAGTGAAATCGCAGACGATAGTAGTAGGTTACGCCGAGTAAGAGGCGATTGAACTATAGTAGAGACTTTTAGATAATTACTTAAAAAAAGGTAAACAAACGGGAGCTGTCTAAAGTCAACCCGACAAACAAACTAAACAAAGTAAAAAATCACGTACCTAAGATATGTGTTGCTACGATGCCACACTTTCTATTTTAGTTTCATTACAAGGTTTGATCCATCGGAATGTAAACTAGAATAAAATCCCGTCTTGAATAAGATAAGCCACTCTTTGCTTGGACCCTGAGAAACCAGTCGTTCAATTATAATTATAAGCAAAATTCGACCACCCTATTTTTTCACTTAACTATAGCTTCAACTGAATCTCAATTTTCTCATATTTTTAATGAGATGGGCAGGTAAATTTGCTTCAAGAGTGTATTATAATCTTTCTATGACAGGGGGGTTACTTTGTCAGCAGCTGACTGTACCTAAGATTCATCCATTCTCTCAACGTGCCCAAACCAACTTTCGGGAACTATGCAATGAAAATTAATCAAACCAAATTAAAATTGACTTTCAATATAATTTTATTTTTATATAGCCATTACAAATAAGTACAAGATTGAATTGCAACAGTCGCAGTATATATAAAAAAAAATACGTAAGAATCAATTGATACACATTTAGCATGAATCAGTTTTACTACAGTCAGACACCCCTTTTCGCATCTTTAAACTGTAGTTAGGAATTGTCAATTCATCTTTTTCCGACGCAGAATGATAACGATTGGAGGTTGATGTTAATTTGACTGAAGACAAGTCGTCCGCGTTACTAAATAATCCATTAGAAATATTAGAACTAGAGCTGGAATGGTAAGTCGCTGATTTGAAAATTTGCACCGGTGTGGAAGTTCGCGCCCTGTGGTTGTTGCCGCTTGGCTCGCTGTCACCAGATTTCCCTTCGATTATTGTTTGCGACGAGTCTTTCAACTCGTCAGGCAGTTTTGTCTCAATTAAGGACACGAATTCTGTATTAGAATCATTTCTAATAGACTTGTTCGTGAAAGTTATTTTCTTTGCTAATTCTTTATTTAAAAATTCCTTAACCGTCATAGAACTCGTTAAAGATGTTTGCTGTTGCGCATGTTTAGAAGCTTCAATATGGTGCTCTGATAGAAGCTTTTTTGATAAATTTGGAACAGATGAGACTGAGTCTGTGACTATCGTCGGTATGTCTTGCTTACTTGAATTCTTAATTTTATACTGTGACAGACTTGAACTAGACGTGTTCGATGACGAAGATAAAGCTAATCGTTCTTTAGTCTTTTTTAATGTAGAAGATGCCCAACCCATTCCTAATTTTTTAAATGCATTTTCTAAATCAGGATTTGAAGAAATACTTAAAGTGTCTGATGTTTCGGCAAGATTTTCTTTATTTGCGACAATCTTTGACTTTGTTTTATTTTTCCGCACTCTGGATAAAGCTAGAACCGATAAAGTAGATTCAGATGATACAGTTGTAGAATTGATGTTGGATGCAGTATCAAATTTAAAAGGTTCAGTGATAAGCTTTCTTTTAAGTAACTCGGCCACGACGTCTGGCAAACTACCGTCCGAGTGCAAAGAGCTTACATCCTCTATTAACCCATTATCGGTTGGAACAATTTCTCGCTTTAAAACTGAGTTATCTCCATAATATTCTTTAGCGTATTCCTGAAGACTAATAAAGGGCCTTAACATAATATCGTTAAACTGATTCAAATCCATCATTTGCAATTTTGACTCATCTGACGAGTCTGTGGACACAATTTTAATTTTACTGTTATTTGATACACCAGAATCACTGAGGTCTAATTGAATACGGAACTCATTATTATCATTAGTTTCGTTGCCCTTCTCTTCCGTCTTTAAATCTGTTAAATGTTTGTTGGAGTGATTTACATAATCAGTATTAGAAGATTGATTTTTTAATTTAATGCTCAAGGGAGAATCCACTTCAATAACTGTAGACAGTTCATGTGGTACTATTTGTTCTTCAGGGCGTTTTAGATGCATTCGTAATAAAGCAGGAGGGGGTTTAGAGCGGAATTTCATAGCCGTATCACGACGGTATTCAACATTTGTAGTAGTGAGGGTAGGCATCTGAGAGATAGTTTCATTAGTATTTTTGTTTTTGAACAATCCGTTATCATTGTCATCACTGGGGTGTGAATCAGTATAAGCAGGTTTAGGAATTCCAAATAGTAAAGATTCGAAATCTGCATCTGAATCGTTGCCTGCAACAGCGGCTTGATCTTCAGCATGGGAGGATAAGTTTGGCAATTGCTGCTCAGTCTCCTCTACATCTTTCTCTCTATCAGACTTTTGATCAGAATCAGTAGAATCCGAGGTCGATATTTGACTATAAGCCAAAGATTTGTTTTTCCTGACTTCTTCTAAAACTTTGGCTAAGTTTGACAATCGTTTCGTGCACTTTTCCGTCAAATCTGCAATTTTTTCCATATTGTGCAGTTTGTCTTCAGCCAATTTCATGAAATTTATTTCCTCGTCGATAGCGCAGCTAGTTTGAGTCGAAATATTTATAGGACGTTGTGGTCGATTCCCATCAATACCACACGGTATATCATTGTCTGGAGAGGTACCACTTGAAGTTGTGATCGCCTTTGCCTTTGATTTTGAGTAGAAATCTTCACTGTGTTGTTGATCGTTCGATACTTTGTTGTTATTAACTTGGGCCCGATCTTCTGCTGCAACGTCGGCGTTGCTTTCACCATTAGCTGCAGAAGCAGGACGCTGTATATTTAATATTCGTTTAGTAGGCGATATTTTGACTAAGTCTTTTCTGGTCACTGATTCAGGTGCTGGTTGTCTCTTTAAATTAACTTCAAGAGAATTCCCCAATAGTTTCCTAGATATATTTAGCGACTTAACTTTGTGAACAGTTTTCTTCTTAGTGCTTTTGTTACACGTTTTGGTATTTTTTAGTGTAGAGTTTCCAGTTTTAAAATTTGCCTTGCCATTTGTTTGAAAAGCTTGCGTCTTATGATTGTAATCTAAAAGTTGCTGTCTAAAAAGACTTTTAATTTGTTCCAAAGATATTTGGTTTTTGGTCACATCTTTGTTAGCCTCATCGCTCCCTGTATTTCTGGGTACATTGACGATGGAGCTAGCAGGTGTATTCACGGAGCTGCATTCTTGATTCATAATATGAATGGCTTTTATGCCTTCCCGGTTTAAAGACAGTAGTTTTTTGATATAGCTTTTGATCATAGGGTTAAGGTAAGACTGGTTTAAACTTTTACTGGTATTAATGTTGATTTTACTCTTCCTGTTGTATGCAGATGCACTTCGGGAGTTTCGAGTAGGGAAGGCTTGATGTTTCTTTCCATGAGGATTATATTTGCAACACAATTTAGAATGACCTCTGGTTTTGCAGTATTGACATTTTGTACATTGTTTAACTGTCGGGCTTGAATGCAAAGACCCTCGTTCATAAATATTAAAGGAATTACATTCCACATCAGTTACAAAACTTCTGGCAGTGTTGGGAGGGGTTTTCGTTTCATTTCTTTTCATATCTGCGTATATTCTTTTGGTGCGAAGACAACGCTTACACCTACATTTAGATCGTTCTTCACTGTTTGGTTTCTGTCTGAAGAACTTGTGTCTTCTATCTTTTAAATCGGCGTTTGAGTGGGTTTCGTTACAAGAATCGTAACCTCGTCTAAAAAAATTTGGTAATACAACCTCTGGAGGACTCATGTAAGCCGTGGAGGTCGATGAGCTCATGTGAAT
The DNA here is from genome assembly GCA_005406045.1 of Adoxophyes honmai. NCBI lineage: Eukaryota > Metazoa > Arthropoda > Insecta > Lepidoptera > Tortricidae > Adoxophyes > Adoxophyes honmai. Next base: position 23,696 of record BHDV01006679.1, on the reverse strand, counting down.
CAAGACTGGTCTTGGGTTAGGAGAGCTAAATGTGGTTTGAGCGTAGGATGAAGTAGCTGGTCTTGGTATTACATCACTTTTTGGAACATGGCACGGTATTGCATACGTATCTCTGAAAGGCGTTACGACGCTACGGTCATGCATCGTAAAAGCACACTGAGTTGTAACTGATGGTACGATATTATCTGACGCTTTGGCATTTATGTAATATTCCCTTTTATCAATATTTAGCATAGAATCTGCAGCAGCAACGTTTAACTCAGTAGGATCGCGATTATTGTCGAACGCTTGTGGACATTTTATTGGTTCGGGATCTTTATCTGTTGATTTCTCTGACACATTTTCTTTACATTCTGAAGCAGTTGTAACCACTTCTTTAGTAAAATTTTCTTTATTCGACACAGGTCTTTCATCCGCGATAACCTCTTCTTCAAATTTATTTTCTTCTTCCTTGTTAGCGTCTTTTTTCCTTAGTTGTATAATGACTTCATAGGCATCATCTTTAAGAAATCCAGTAGCTCCTATATAAAATTTTCCCTTTTCTTTTATATTTTCGTCAAGAAATTTAATATATTCACCACCTTGCGGCGTGTTGTTAATTTTACCGTTCGTAGCACTCTCAAAAGAGGTTGCTGATGTATTTGTTGAGGGCAGAATAGACGGACTGTGACTTTTTGATCTAGATTTGCATTTACATTTGTGACTGACGTCCATTTTCCTGAAAACATAATAAAAAATATAAGAATTATGAACACGTGACAGATGAGAATTTAAGTACAGTGAATAAAAAGGACGCATCCGTAATATTACAGTAGATAAATAGCGCATTGCCCGGTACAGCAGATTCATTTACCGCATGTTATGCGATTAAGCTATTTTAGATCGGTTAACTAAAACTGGCACATTGTGCTATCATTGTTTTGATAATGGCAAGAGAACATTGAAATCGTACATCGATAACATTGTCAGCGTAATAATCACAAGGTTTTTGTATGCATTGTTGCTACTTGTTCAATAAATATTTTAATTAGGTTTCCAGCATAAAAAAACATAAATATACATGCCTTGCTTGTTGTGTATCATCAGTCCCGTTATTTTGACAGCTTGGACCTGCAAATAAATAAGTAAATATAATTGTAAATCCCTAATAATATTACTTTTTATTTATTTATTGAGTAAATGTGAAAGTCACTTGTTTGTCAGTCGGGTACCTACTTGTTCACGCTTTAATCGCTGAACCAATAGCGAGTAAGAAGATACACCTAAATTAAGGACCACTTAGTTGGAACGAGTTTCTCGCTCGCTTGGTGGTGAGAAATCGTAATGCCCGGTACACATGCTTGGCGAGCGCAGGCCAACGCGAGCCTAAGCAAATCAACACAAGCCAAGCGCTACTGTCTACATGT
>BHDV01006679.1:0-12618 GCA_005406045.1 Adoxophyes honmai | reverse complement strand
GGCTCGGCCGTTCTCGGTCGAACGAGCCAAGCCGATTGACGTCTTGTTCGCCCTTATTGCGTTGACAAAAAGCTTTTTCTAGCCGCATTTTGCCGAAAAGGCGTCGACTAATGTGAGGAGACCCTAAGACTGCGTTTAGTTTTAACGTCGCATGAGTAGCTCTTTGTAATTCTCGCTACGTTCAAATACAATGTGATTTAACGGTGAGTACTGCATTTGGCTTTAGTTATGGTCTATTTCTATTATATACTTACCTCAGATACTAAAATGGCATTAGGTACTTGTGTTCCTACTTTTTTTTGTGATTTTTAAATAGAGCTGCACCTCCACATGCGGAAGTTAACGATAAATAAAATTTGATATCGGCTTTTTAGTAGGTAAGTTATCCCACAAAATAATCTAAAATAAACGTTGAAATTTGGTTGATTACGACAATCACATTTTTTCTTTAATATAGCACGGGCACACCACTTGTATCCAGGGTGTAAACATTGTCGACGGTTTGGAGAGTACCACTAAACAATAAAATGTGATCTCATTAATTAGTATCCGAGTTTTAAAAAAATAGACGATTGTATTTGTTGCACTATACAGCACATATGTATCACAATGTACAATAGCTAAATAACACTGTACAGTAAACGTAGCAATTACTGCATAATCTTCTAGCACATGCCGAATGGTGTAGTTACTTTTGACAAAATTATCATTTAGGTGCTAGTGCTGCGTATTATTGTAACAGGGAAAATAATTCTTAGTAAAAAGTAAAGAAATTTAATTATTATTAGTACTTTTGAGGCACACGTTTAAGGAACGGTAAAGAGTAAATATTTAGTCATTTACCTTCTTTACACTGACCCTCGGCAGCCAATTTTTTGTGGCACGAAAGGTTCATTTTTAAGGCTCCATTTTCACTTTCTGGATGATCTTTAGAGAAGTGCGGCGAAGCTATATTATCCCTGCAAAGACATAAAATACCTTAAAATATAGCAAGAAGCACCAATAATAATAGCGTAAGTAGAAAGACGAGCGTTGGAGTATGTCTAATGCAGACGTGCAGATCGATTCACTAGACCTGGCCGAAAATGTTATTAATGTTCGACGTTAAAGCCTCTTATCACTTGGGACGCTTTAGGCTTGAAACCACTAAACTTCATAATACCTTGGTTCACAATACCCCTATTTATCAAATTACCAAAGGATCATAATGCATAAATGTCAAATTGTCTCATTCTTATAATGAACTAAAATCGATTATTTTGTTTTGAGATTCAGCCTTTTTCAGCGTTATTTGTTCATAACAAGAATGAGACAATTTGACATTTAGGTAATATGAGCCTTTGGTAATTTGATAAATAGGGGTATTGTGAACCAAGGTATTATGAAGTTTAGTGGTTTCAAGCCTAAAGCCTTGGGACTGAGTAAAAGTTTTTTTATACGGAAACTTACTAATATTATACAACACGTCATTGTTTTTCTGAAAAAAGTTATAATAATGATCACTGGCAAAATTAACCGCCGATCTTAGTATAATATTAACTAAGTATAAAAGAATTTATTAACCAAAACGCACTACATGCAATATCAGAAATAATTAACAGCATTTCCCGCATACTGCATATTTTAACCCTTAATTTGGCAGCATTAAGAACAAAACTTGCGTTCAAGCCTCATTGCCCCGTTGACATCCTACAAAAAATAATTGTAAAAAAATAGAAAAAGATAGTCTCGTGGTATGTATGGCACACCGAACACTGCCAAATTAAGGGTTAAAGATTTTGTTTAAAGAATTACACCGTATAGAAACATGTCAGAGAAATGAATTTAGATGTTTTACGCTCATCGCAACTTCGGATTTTATGACTGGCTGTCGATTTATTTAATGCTCACGGAGCAATTTTTCGTTTTCAAAATAACACACCACATTAACTAAATACGATAATTTTAAACAAAAAAAAACCGACTTCAAATTTGGGCTATACTGAAAGCATTTGTTTAATAATGAGGGTGACCTTCCATCACCAGCAGGCCTCACTAATTACTGAAATCATAATTTCCAGTCTGCAGGTGCATTCGGTATTGAAAGAATTATCCTTTAACTCCTAAGCATTAAGGAGTTGACCTTCCATCATCAGCTCAGTCATATTTTTTTTAATGCCAGACGTAAATACTTTGTGTAGCTTTGAAAAATGTACTAAAAACATTACCTGTGCCAATAAAATTTGAGGGTTGCCCTCGATTTCCCTCATATTCCATCATCAGATCAAGATATGCTGGCAATGGGACCACTTGGAAACTATACCCTTTCAAACAAAAAAAAAATTTTTCAAATCGGTCCAGGCGTCTTCGAGTAATCAGCGAACACACATAAAAAAAAATAATGATAAAAAAAAATATCCCGACGAATTGAGAACCTCCTCCTTTTTTTGAAGTCGGTTAAAAATTATGCCTAATTACACGACGTGTTACAAAGTACCGGGTAAAAAATGTACTTAATAAATTATTAAAGCGAAAAATATTGTAAACACTAGTAAGTTGTCACTTAATAGAACGAAGATATCAATGATATCATAGACTTTATTTAACAGAGTGTATTCATTGACGAATTTACAATTTTTCATTCATAAAGGTTTGAAAAAAAAACTTTAAGTGGCCTAAGATCGCGCATCGCTTTTACCTGGAATAGACTAGAAATGTTTAAAAATACCTGGCCTACCACCTCATTAATCTTTGCACACAGCCACCACACACCCTGCATTGCGTGGTAAGTACTTTTTTAACCGACTTCAAAAAAAGGAGGGGGTTCTCAATTCGAACTAATTTTTTTTTTTTTTGTGTATGTTACTCGATATCTCGGAGACCCGTGGACCGATTAAAAAAAAAAAATATGGAGATGTACTGCGTTTTTGGTAATTTGTTAAGATCTATTTTTTATAACGGGAGACTAAAATGGCATTTCAAGTATTGCCTGTTTTTTTCACTTCATAAATAGTGATGTGCTACAACCGGTATTTACCGAAAAAAAAGTAAGTGTGCTTGTTAGATTATGTGATATAGTCAAGAGAACAAAACTAAATACGTAAATACTACTGAATATAATTTAAAAAAAAACAACTGTTCATTCTTGTTTTTTTTTTGTAGAAGGCTTTTTAGTTTTTCTTTTACAATTTTGCCCTATATTGCAAATAGATATTATTGTGTGCCTTGGCCGTTGAACACTTTATACCAATTACCACTTTATACCAACGGCCAAGTCACACAACATACATACATATTCTCACGCCTTTGTTCCCATGAGGGGTAGGCAGAGCACACGAATTCAAAAATTCAGTGCCAGTGCCACGTTTAGCAAATTCAGGGTAACCAGGTTGTTTAATTTTTATAGGTAGATTATTTTTTGACTTACTTAATTAAGTTTTAATTTAGTTAGTTCTTGTTGTTATGTCGTATGTATACATACATATATTCAATTGTTCTGTAAATAAATGTTTAAAAAAAATGAAAGGAATGATATTTAAATTATAAAACTGGAAAACCTAGTGTTCACGTTTCGCGGACGTTTTTCAAGAAAATTACTTCACATTGAATATGAAACTGTGAAGACTGCACTAAAAAAAGAGCACACTTTTGTTTTTCACGTAAATAACGGAGATGCAGTCACAATAATATTATACTTACCCGCTATACTATGCACAAAATATTATTTTTGACGATTCGTTTCAATCGAATCAGAAACCGGAATTGTGACAACACTGTTCGTATCAAGCAGGTCACATTATTTTTACGTTTGACATTTCGAGCTGTCATTTTAGTCTCCCGTACTAAAAAATAGATCTTAATGAAGTCAAGATTTTAAGATGCGATATGGAATTAGAGATCAAAGTTGTAAACAAACAACTGTCAATGTCAAAGTGACATTCCAGAGGTAGTAAACCTGTTTTGTTACTAATTTATATATTATTGTATTATTTTTTTGACTACTTTTAGTTTATTTATTCATAGCAATATTCGTTGCATATTATGTGATATCTTTTGAAAATACGACATTATACTTGTGTTCATATGGATCCAGACGAACGACAAACACAAATTTAACAATGAAACAAAAACAAATAACGAAATAATACAAAACTTAACATCAAACTAAAACTCAACAACAGAACGCATAAGCGGGAGGGAACACATTCGATCACGACAGATGTCAGAAAACGAATTATATGATGTATAAAATGGACGCTAAGCGCGAAGGTAGAAAAGCGGTCTACCCACGATCTTTTAAGTGTCGTCCATTGCAAATTGAACAATATTTCATCGATTCATCAGTTTTACTGGACAATTAATTATATAAATGTGAATACGAATAAAAATACGGACCAAATGTTATAATTTCTAACCATTGCCAGTGCCAAAATTATAAAATAATCAAATTTGCATTTTAAGAATGATGTGCTATTTCCTTTGTTCATTTAAATGTTTACATATGTTCACACGGTTTTATTCTGCTAATAAATTAGTTGTACTCATTTTTATCTAGCGTAATTATTGAATTTTAAGTTTTCCTAATTGCGTTTGCTTTTATTGCAATGGCAACACGTTTGTTTACAACTTTGATCTCTAATTCCATATCGCATCTTACATTCAGTAAACAGAATACTTTCAAAATATATTGCTAATTTCAAGTCGGTTTTTTTTTGTTTAAAATTATCATTATCATCTTACTAATATTATAAACGTAAAAGTTTGTGAGTATGGATGGATGGATGTATGGATGGATGGATGGATGTTTGTTACTCCTTCACGCAAAAACTACTGAATGGATTTTCATGAAACTTTACAGTAATATAGCTTATACATCAGAATAGCACATAGGCTACAATTTATAAAGATTTTGTTAAAATTTTCCAAAATATGACGATAAGTGTCGAGAAAGTAAGAAAAAATCTAATGTCTGCTGGCTATTCTGGCGGGCGCTTCCTAATAATAATTCCGAAATCTCTTTTGTGTTAGCCCGAATTTAACGCGTGCGAAGCCGCGGGCAGAAGCTAGTTCATACATATAGCCACGTCCAACCGTAGTCAGCGTTGATGCTCCTAGCGCACTGACAGCGAAGTGGAACGACGTGGTGCGGGGGCGAGGCGGTACGGGACATTATAATGAAAGACCGGGAAATAAACGTTTCATTCATACCATCACGCCATCGTATCATGCCACTCCACTTCCACATACAGTCGATGCGTTCCGAGCTAACCGTCGGTCGAGCACTGTCTCCAACATTACTCTAGTGCGTTGTCATCGATAAGTTAAATCAAGAAGCATCAATAAAACTTTTTAATTTATAATTATACCCCGTGTGGTGCCGGGTTAGAATAGCACCTCTCCCTTTCTTCCCGTGGGTGTCGTAAGAGTCGACTATGGTTTTAACCATCTGGTTACCCTGCTGAAATTGCGAAACGTGGCACTGGATTTTTGAATTCATGTGCTCTGCCTAACCCTCATGGGAATACAGGCGTGAGAATATGTATGTATGTAATTTATAATAATTTAAATTAAATAAAAAATAAAATTGTTCCAACATCATAAACTAATTCGTACGGTGGAAAAGTCGATGTTTCAAACAAAAACTACTAAAATACTGAAAACTAACCGTAAATACCTAATTAATTTGTTCGTTCGAATCATTTTTTTCTCTCTCTTTTGACTTGTGGAAATTGTATGGAATCAGTAGTTTGCTTTATTCAGGGAACCTACACATTACACAGCCCTATGGCTGTTATTTTTTTATTTTTTTTTATTTTTCCCTTTAATGTAATATAGATAATTGGTGCATGTGTTGCTGGCCCGAGGCTGGAGTGACGCGTCCCGTAAGGGTTCGTGGCGTAGGCAATCGTTCCTCGGTACCGCTCTGCTTTCAGAACAGGACATGATGGCATGAAAACCTGCGTCAGCGCGTTGCCTTGGCCCTTGGATCAGTGATACATGATTTTACTTAAATATCCTGCCTCCACATTAATTACACTGATTGCTTTTATGTAAATTTTTCCTTTTTTTTGTAATATATATAATATTTTTTTTTGTAATTAACTTTTTTTGAAAAAAAATGACTTTCTGCCAAGTTTCTTGCGGCGCATTCTTCTTGGCAATGATGGTCTTTCCGAAGCGCTGGTAAAATAAAAAATGACGTGTAAAAGTGCTCTTAGGAGCCTATTTGCATAAATAAAGTTTTGAATTTTGAATTTGAATTTTGAATTTTTGAATTTTGAATTGATTCTTGAACCACCCATCATACAAAGTTGCAGCAGTAAACGGTATAATTTGCTTTTGTTAATCAATGCAGTATTACTAAAAATGCGATTTCATGGTGGTCAGGCAGAATGCACTTGGTTCGACACAACAAAAATAGATGCAAGGATGTAAGCAAAGGATATCTAAAACGTAACATTGACCCTAAGTATATCCCTGAAGAAACTCATGGCTAGATGTGTAACTGTGTACCAACATACTCGATGGTTCTATACCGACGATTGTTCTGTTCTGTATCGCTTCATCGCAACCTAGTGTCCTTGTCCTCTACACTTTGGACGGTTTAATAATAATATGAATGAAATATAATAATGACATAAAACAACGACTTGTTAGGTAGGTACTTGAGAACATGAGCAAAGCCTTACCACCAAGGTCTACGATCGACTAACGACTGCCACGTCTCCAAGTTAGCTGTGTAACAATTCAGTATGTTGTAAGTGGACCTAGTAAGTAAATTTCATTAATAACAAATCGTTCGTGAGATATTAAAATTAATAGTTATAGGACTACTTACCCTCTTTCGGCTTCCACCTTGTATATACCTGAAAATAAAACATATATCATTTCTTATATGTTTAAGTAGTTCATGTTATTACAAACTAGGTACACATTTTAATGTGTTTTTATTCATTATAGCTACAAAATTAAAGATAATGCCAGAAACATTTTTTTAATAATTGATTCATACGGTGGCGTAATTACCTTCACCGAGTTGGTCGACAGGCGGCGGCCTGCCGGCGCTGTGTACAGCTGGCTCATTGGGCCTGCCGGCACTGTGTACAGCTGGCTCACTGCAAGGCGATTTCACTTTGCTTACAATATTGCTTTCTGTTAATGTTGTTGATTTTTCCTTCTCTACATCATCCGTTCTTTGAACAATATCGTCTAATTTTATTTTCTTCGGGTACTTTTCTTTTCTTTTGCTTTTATTGTCCAATATCTTGTAAATAATGATTCGTTCTGCATCAGTGAGTTGGTTATTTGATTTCTTGTCATCAACGTTTTTGCTAACACTGGCATCAAGTGCCATATCCTCGGCAGAACTGTGGTCGGAAGCAACGGATGAGCCTGCAGAGCTGTCATGTTGCTGCTGAAATATAACTGCTTCTACTACCCTTTTGTTGCTCTTTTTTTCGTGGCCACTTGTATCCTTTGTGGGAGGAGTGTGTTTATGTCTAGAACGATATTCATGATAACTGTCTACTTTGCTAAATTTTACATTATTCCCAGATTTACCTTCTTTGACATTTGTGGGAATGGTGTGAACAGCAAGGTTACCATCGCTTTCGGGCACTGGCATCCAGGAGTACTGAAAATCTCTTTCATTAAATCGATCGTGTACATTTGTAGCTGTAGGCGATTTAGAATGTCTACATTGTTTTCGACCAGGTAATGTCAGCTTCGATTTACTCGTACAACCCTAAAAGTTAGTCAACACATAATGGAGGTGGGATTCGATGGGCTTTTAGATTTTTATGCCACAAATTATGAAATATTTGGCAGGGGAATGTAGTAAAATTAATGAATGCAACGAAATGCAAGTAACTAAACCTCAATTTCAACATGTTTTTGTTAAAACATTGTGAAACAAAACGGATAGTCACGTCTTTTTGTCGAGATTATCTCGACATGTTTTTTCTTCCAATATCGTCCCCACCCATCACCAGGAGCTAAGAGCTAACCCCGTGGCACGTTGATCTCGATTGTGAGTCAAGAAATGGCCTGAAACATGCCGAGCTAATCACGTTGAAAGTAAGTAAATGTATCTTTTTATTTTACTGAATTTCTGAGTCAAAGTCAATTTATGTTTAAAGTATATTAAGTATATTATACCGAGAGTTGTGGAGGTCAAAAGGAGAGGCCTTTGCCCACCAGTGGGATACAATAATAGGCTAATATAAAAAAAGTATACTTTACCAAATGTGTCGGTTGATTAGCTTGTCTTTCAATGTGTTTGAATTCTTGTTGCAGGATACGTTGACGACTTTCTTTTTGCTGATTTAAACGGTAATCGTCCTTATAGGCGTTTTTCTAAAGGAATAATAAATAGTTAATGATCCGTTCATAAAACATAAATTGGCATTTTTATGTGTTACACCTGAAAAATCAATTTAGTCTGTCAGTTGTATAAAAAATCAGACATCTTTGAACAATACAAAACACTTGAATTTCTGCGCGTCAACACAAAAGTGAAGCATGGTCAAGATGATTTCGACCAGTCAGATTTTGACATCTTTTTAAAAATCCGGAGTGCCATATAGTCAAATCAGCCTGCAATATCTATACAAATCTATATAAATACATAATCACAACGTAAGATGACGAAATAAGACTGGAAATCGTCCTGACACAGCCGTGTTATTTCGCCGTGACGTCACGGATCTACAACTCTTAACAATTTAATTTAACGCGTTTATTTGTTTTTATTTGATTGAAAAACAAGCACGTGTCCAATTCATTTTCATATGCTGACAGACTAATTGAAATCAATATTGCTTGTATCACTATTATGATAATGTTGTGATACTTACGATCAATTTGTTTGAAAGCCCTTTGTTTTTGGGAAGTCCATTCAAAAATGCCATTGTGTCCTTGTATTCTTTTTCGACATTTTGCCTCGTCATAGCAATTTTAGAGCTCATATCTTGTACTTTCCTGTTCTGCTTCTCTTCGGCGCACGAAGCGGACTCGCAGAGTGCTTCGGAGTAGGCGTCCTTGTCGGAATGGAGGTCACGAGTTACAACCTTTTCGTCGACGAGTGGCACATTCCTTGTATCTTTTGTGGAATGATTGTACATTGTAACCGATTTATTTTTTGTGAAACTATAGTCTGAACTATTCGCCCTCAACGGTCGTTCGTCGTTACTTGGTAGGCCTAAAAATTTGCAACAAATCATTTACATAAAACCTATTGAAAAAAAAAAGAGGGAAGATAGGTATGTGTGCTTTTGTGCGGTATGATTCCAGCATTTTCAACAGACTTAACGAAGAAGATTATCAATTATTCGACCTGCGTGTACTTTTTATTTTACTTAAATTCGTATTCGTAAATGTAGCTATTACATATCTACATGAGCTCCTAAACAAAAGAGTGACAAGTGCACCTTTGTATGTTAGTTCACGGCCACATACCTACTATTCTTATGAACTTGTAAGTTATGTCATGTCATGATAATTATTTTTTTACTAGATTCGGTAGGCGCCTACTTTGTAACGTACAGAACATTTGCCTGTTTCATCGAAGTTGGTTCAGTAGTCTACAGATATAAAATGTTAAGTATAGTTCAAAATCAAATCTCAAGGGCGTGGTTGCGTATTATTTAGGTACAAATTTCAAACCCGCAACCAGCGTGAGAGGACACTGATCAAACCGCTAGGCTATCACGGCTTGTTTTAAACAGTAAAAATATCAATATTTTACATGTATTGTGTAAATAAATAATGAAATTCAAATCTAACCAGCATTAAAATAACTGTCAGAAAACCAAACAACAATTGAAATGAGCAGAATTTGAGTCAGCTTATTTTGAGATTTGTGTCAGCAATTAAACAAAAAAAAACCGACTTCAAATTAGCAGTATTTTGAAAGTATTCTGTTTACAGGATGTAAATTCTTGACTTCATCAACAATTTACCGAAAACGCCGTACATCTCCATATAAAATTTGAAGAGTTCCCTCGATTTCTCTAAGATTTCATCATCAGATCCTGATTTCGTGCCAATGGGACCAATTTCGAGTTATACCCTTTCGATAAAAAATAATAATTTGAAAATCGGTTCACGGGTCTCCGAAATATCGAGTAACATACACACAAAAAAAAAATTGGTCGAATTGAGAACCTCCTCCTTTTTTTGAAGTCTGTTAAAAATACTTATAACTCATTCAAAGAAACAAGTTAATAAGGAAAACAAGAAATGCAATGTTCAAACTTGGCTGCCTTTGTTTTATCAAAACGCTTTTGACAGATTGTAACTTCATAACAAAATTTTCGTAAAATTTTAAGTGTTAAATATTATTAGTTAAATGGATTTTCACCAATGAATAAAGTTAAATAACATGTCACTTAGATGTAGTGCAAAAATCAAAAAATATCATTTTGAATGAGAAATGAGAAACCTATTTAACTTAATTTTTGCTATTTATAATGACTTTTATGACAAATATAAAATTATAAAATGGTAAAAGTCAATTTTTTTTACACCCAATTCAAACTAAAAAATAAAATTTACTTCTATTATAGTAGCCAGGTGTGAACACGTTTTTCGAGATTGTCAAACGTCGCAACGTAGACTTTTTGTCTTTGTCATTTGTATGAGATTATGTGACAGAGAGAGCGCTATTTAATCTCGTTTCTGTGAATGAAGTATAGTTACTGGATTTTTTTTTTGCAAAAGGCTGGCACCAATCCCAAATGAATCAACATCAAAAATGGGAAAATGCTTTAAATGACATGAGTGCTTTCTGTGTATTACACAACTCCTGGTACTTTGGTGATTCCGACAAACTACATAGAAAAGTCTAGTACACAGCATGATAGCATCTAATAAACACTAGCATATCTATCTGTTAATTGACATCTACATTTAATTAATCGGGGGGCACGGCAGTAGTAAATGTGTAAAATACAAAAAAACTAACATAATTAATGAATATGCTCACGTTTCTACAAAAAGAAGTGAAATCCCATCAAAAACATTCTGTAAAAAATCTACCCAAGTCTCGTTGAAGCTGCTTGTTTATCTCTAAAAAGTAATGAAATCTAGACATAGTTGTGCCAAGTCTAAGGTTCCTTACTGCGATTTCTTTATTATTATAGTTAATGTTGTGTGACTTGGCCGTTGAACACTTTATACCAATTACCCATACTAGTATGGGCTATTATCTCGCGTAACAAACAAGGTAGTTGCAACATTACATGTTAACAAAATTGACTTGTACCCACTAACGTATAAAAATGTTCAACGGCCAAGGCACACAACTTTAACTATAATAATAAAGAAATCGCAGTAAGGAACCTTAGACTTAGCACAACTATGTCTAGATTTCATTACTTTTTAGAGATAAACAAGCAGCTTCAACGAGACTTGAGTAGATTTTTACAGAATGTTTTTGATGGGATGTATTTTACTATTCAACATCTAAGAAATAAGCATGTTTTCAAACAATGTATGAATGATTTAGTATAAACTAAATCTAATGCATCCATTTTGTCATCAATATGTTCACCTGATTGGTACTGAACAGCTGGACTCTTATGGTTAAGTGGCCTTAACTTTCTCAACACAGGACAACGGACCAAATCAGATTCAATGGGACGGCTAGAGTTATAAACCTTGCTGATCCGGGAATTCGGGATATTTAGACAATTCTTTCTAACATTTCTTTTATGATCGTTTTGGAGAACGTTAGGTGAGTGGTTTTGACAAGTGCGTTCAGCATGCCACGTGGGAACAGGAATCACTTGTCCTTCAAGCACATGACAAATGTTACTAAATGCGCTACCTTCATTTTTTGATGACCTGGTTCGTAAAATTGTTTGTTTTACAGTTTGCAAATCATCTGAGTTATTTTTGGTGTAATTAAGTACTGGAGGTTCTCGGAGTCGGAGTGCTCTGTTTTGAATATATTCTGAAACTAATGTCAAGGAGGGCTTTTCAGGTTGACTGACATCGGGATAACAGTTGCCACGTAAACTGGAGGGCATTTCTTCACTCAAAGCAAACAAATTACGCCGTTTTTGCTTCTCTGTGCTTTTTTCAGTATTAATGCACAATGATTCTTTATTATTGTCATCCTTCGGAAGTGCCAAATCTGGTATGTTAGGTTCCCACTCATGAGGTAGTATCTCGACATCCCACTGAGTGGCCATGTCATTTCTCATAACTTCAGTATCACCAACATGATCACCTGGATCTTGATAAGTTGATTTAAGAGATGAATCAATTTTGACGTCACTTTTGTTTTCTTCACTAAGTTTATTGGTGGATGATTTAGTAGATAATTTATTAGCTGCAGTGGTTGATTTTTCACGGCTTATTACATTTGCTGCTTGCCTGTAAGTACAACAGAATGGTTTTCTAAAATAAAAAAAACGTGAGAGTCAGAATGGCGGGTGTACCTTCACAAATATGTATATAAAATGATTATACTAAAAAAATGTACTCAAAATGTACTATTTAATACCTAGTTTAAAAAAAAATTGTACCGCTCCACAAATAAAGTTATTACAATGTGAAGGTACACCCGACATTCTGACAGTCAGGATGGCGGGTCACAGTGTGATAAAAACCCTCATTTTGTTTCATGCCCATGTT
>BHDV01006678.1:223916-239612 GCA_005406045.1 Adoxophyes honmai | reverse complement strand
TTTTTTTTTTTTTGTGTGTATGTTACTCGATAACTCGAAAACCCATGGACCGATTTTCAAATTTTTTTTTTTTAATCGAAAGGGTATAACTCGAAATTGGTCCCATTTGCACGACACCAGGATCTGATGGTGGAATCTTGGAGAAATCGAGGGAACTCTTCAAATTTTATATGGAGATGTACGGCGTTTTCGGTAATTTGTTGATGAAGTCAAGATTTTCCATTCAGTAAACAGAATACTTTCAAAATATTGCTAACTAGTTGTACCCGCGACTCCGTCCGCGTGGAATAGTGACAAATTTCCCCCGTTTTTCCTACATTTTCCACTGTTTCTTCGGTCCTATTGGTCGCAGCGTGATGTTATACAACGTGTCCCTAGCCTATGGACACAGAACGAAAACCCTAGTAATACTGCTTCTCACAAATGCAGTGAAACAGTTTTTGTTTTAATTAGACGTAAAATAAAAAAAATATTTTTCTAACAAATTTAATTCCAGATAATCAACAAAAAAAAGAATCACTCTGTATTATTATTGACATAAAGAAGACGAAAATAGACGTCAGTGTGAGTGTAACACGCATGTCAAAGTCAACGGCAAGGATATGTGTGCGTGCAGGCAAGCAGGCAACATAGGTACACGATCGCAAATAGCAGAATTTTTGATTTACCAGCAATAATGGCTTTGAAATCTATTATTAAACGATCGAACTAGCAATTACCTATCGAAATTAAAATTTGCAAATGTAGGATAAAAGTAATTAATGAAACCAAGTTTACATAAACAGCATTTATTTTATTAAATAAACAAAAATAAAAAATTTGAAATGGTCAAAACGGCTAACTTTTCTTAGTATGTACATGTGTAAACAGCGCCTCATGTTGCTCTGGACCTTCTAATTTCTATGGTGTTCACATCACTTGAGTAAACTTCGTCCTTTACAAAACCACACAAAAAAAATCTGATCAGGTGTCAGATCCGGAGATACACATACCATTTCGTGTAAAGGTATTGTTATCCGTCCAAATTATGTCTGATAAAAAAGAAGGGGTTTCTACGACCTTCTCCTGCAACTACTCTGACAATATTCCACTCTCACTGATCTGTTGCAAGACAAAAGCGGTTGTACTTTGCGAAATTTATAAGGGTGTCACTTTTCTCGTTTCAATATTGCATGAACAGCGTTACGGTGAACATTAAAACGGCGAGCCGCTCGCCACAAGCTAGACGTTGGCGTTCGGCGAAAGTATTCCAGAATACTCTGTTCTTCCCAGATAGGCAATTAGCGGGTTACAGCTCCTGCGCGGTACGTTCTTATAGCGTAGGTTCCCATTCTGATTACACTCCCCATAAATGAGAATAAAGTCCCATCTTTTCAAACTACTTTTCATGAGTAAACATTGAAAAGTGTGGCAACGTGACATTAGTCAGTGTCACTTGATTTAAAAGAAAACTATGCAGTTACCACAGAGTTATGGTGAACTTCTAAAGAGTATTTACTTTGAAATTGTTATTACAGTTCTACAAACTGTTCAAAAGAGATTGGATTAGCCACATAAATGCGTTTTAATTAACACAGTGTAAATAAAGGGTGCTCCAAAGGCCAAAACTTTAAAATCATTGTTTTCTCTATAAATACTGAACCGATTGTTTTAATATTTGGCATATTAGTCGAAAATACCCTAATGAACGTGTAGTATTCGTCTATGTCCATAGGCTAGGGACACGTTGTATAGCTTAAAGCCTTCCTTGATAAATGGTCTATCCAACACAAAAAATATTTTTCAATTCGCACCAGTAGTTTCTGAGATTAGCGCGTTCAAACAAACAAACAAACTCTTCAGCTTTATTATATTAGTATAGATTTGAAGTCGGTTTTTTTTTGTTTAAAATTATTGTAAAACAACAAACATTGCGATCCGATGTCGAGGATACCCTTGTGTTTTAGTCCAACTTCATTTGTTTTGATCTGGTTGTAGTAGAATGCAATGAACCTGTGTAAAATGCGTTTAATAATCTTGACGCTTTAACGACTACGTGAGAAGATACTGAGTCTTTTGATCTGGGAAACGATACTGAGTTGTTTTTGTGACTGAATAGTGTATCATATCAAATGTCTGTGTTGTCCTTGCATGTGCATGGCTTTGATAGGGTTTCACATGGTACTTGTGGACAAGTGAAATTAGCAATTTTTTTACAATCAACCCATCGATTGCCGACGCTCCAAATGCATACTTTTCCGCGATGCCGCCGCTTAGAACGCGATGACACGAATTCGCGTCCACGGCATTACATTAACGTTTTAAATTTTCATTCGCTAATTGTAATGAGTATTTATTTAAAAAAATCAGGGCTTGGCAACCTTTTAATTACAATTTATGTATAGATTATAATAATGACCAATATTGTATGCCAGTCAGCTGATTTTAATTTACGTCTGTTTGCAATTCATGTAAAACTAGCTTTTGCCCGCGCCTTTATCCGCGTTTAAATATTTGCAAACATTTGAGTATTGCAAAACTTACTTTCGCTGTCAAATAAATATTTTTTGTATTAACTTGGTAGTCTCTTTTCTAAGCGTTCGGGATGGAGTTTACAAAGATGATGAAATACGTGGTTACACAGGGTACTCGTGAGGCACCCGAAAGATTTGAACAACATGTTCCTGAGGTCATGAGGTAAATGATTTTAAATGGACCTAGATTGAATCCCTCTTCTCTTTTCCCCCTTAGAGATAAGAAGTAAGAAAATGATGAAACACAATACATGTGCTTTTACTTCTGTTCAAGGTTTAATTTACTTAAATTAATATTCAACATATTATTTACAAATTTCTATCCCCTTTTTACCTCCTAAAGCAAATTTACTTAGGACGCAATATCGCGTTTTTAACAATGAATGGGTTAAACAACGAAAATTATTATAATCATCGCGTGTGGCATGATAGCAAATCAACATTGGTACTTCTGGACAGTTCGGGTATTCATATTTCGTTATCATAATTATCTAAGTATGACACATTTCCCATAAAACGTGTTTATTAATTAGGTAAATATATAGGAAATACCTAAGGTAAATGTACCAATGCTCGACACCTCAATGCCCAATAGACGACACCCATCTGTCACCTGTCTTCCTATGACGTAAGGTTGCAAGTGCCGTTGAGTCAGTGTCGAGTGACCTATCACTTTGTATCGTGCCGATTCATATTAAATGTCAATTTTAATACTAATTGGAATAAATAAATAAAAATACAACTGAATTCAGGATTTTTTCACAAGTTTAATCATGGATTATAACTAAAATTACTCAGTCAGATCAAATTGCACTAAAATTACTAGATACATAGCAGCTGATGCGATGACCTGCAAAATATAAACTTGATTTAACTTATTTTTGTACTGAGTAACTAAATAAAAAAACCGGCCAGTGCGAATCGATCTCGGGCATGAAGGGTTCCGTATCAGTAACAAAATAAATGTAAGATAAATTGCAGACGTTTTAAAAAACCACTTTTTTTGTATAGGACCTTCCTTAATTACCTACAAAATTTACTTATAACTTTTAAAATAGATATACAACTAAGTATTCTGTGAATATTCAAGTATCTACCTGTTACCATTATATACATCGACCTAAAAACAGCAAAAAAAAGTACGATTGTTGTATGGGAGGGCTTCGTAAATACTTAATTACTTTATTTTATTTTTAGTTTTTGTTGTTATTTCGGGAATAGAAATACATAATCTGTTAAAATGTCCACAGTCTAGCTAGCAAGGATGAACAGCGAAGTCTCTGGAAAAGAGGGGACACCCGTTTTGTACGGAACCCTAAAAAACACAAAAAACAATAAGTAGGGAAGTATATGGTGCTTTCTTCTACAAACAAATACCACCCAAGTTCCAAATTTTCACTCACGTTAAATATGAGTGATGAGTTCAATGAAAAATATCCGAAGACTGAAATATCTGCATCATGGAACTTCATTGAAGTCGTAAAGTGTTGAACCTGTCGGCAAATCACGTTAATTAAATTATGGTGTGTCTTAACCTAGCACCAACAATCCGAAATAGGACAAGGTTACATACTTCTAAATATAGTGGAACATATTCATCAATGTCGGTTGGAATGTTGTGCAGAGTGCGTCCAATATTAGTTGCCTGCAAGAAATAGAAAACATTATTTTTTGGAAGAACGTTTAGTATCTCGTCTTTCATGTTAGTCGGTTTCGGGTACTTTTATTTACATACATACATACCTGCATCATGCCTGTATACCCAAATGGGGTAGGCAGAGCATACGAAACGCTACATAGACAAAACCATGACGTTTTCACAGCAGTTGGACAGCTTACAAGTGACGGCATAGTCCTTATATCGTTCTAGATAGGTCACCTGGTGGTTCAGATGACCCATATTTTTTACTACATGGGCCAGTAGTCTATAAGTAACTCACTACATATCACGAAAATGTTCGCTTACAACTTACAACACAAATAAATACAACGAACAAAATTATTTACCTGTTCACTCAATATGGCACCAGAATGTCCCAAAGTGTATATCTTAATCATTTGTAAAGTAATCCAAACACAGCATTCTAATACAAAGTTAAAACCGGTGTCAGTTTGGAATCTCAGTCCGTGGTATAGAACATGAGCTTCGCTGATGACAGTGTGGAAACTCTGCGCCAGCACGAGCAGCAGCGGCGCCTGGAAGGCCGCGTTGACGTGCCGCTTGGCGGCCAGCGCGCGCGCATACACGCCGCGCAGCCGACGCAGCGACGCTGGCAACGGCCCTAACTCTCCGATGAGTTCCCGTGAGCTTTTCGAGCAGTAAAGGATTTTCACATGCTCTTCAATATTCTCCAACAAGCCAACAATCATCATAATCATCACCAAATAAAATGCGATCATCATGAATTCTATTACTTCCGGGAAATCAAAGGTCAGCGACTCCAACACTTTTTTCCAAAGCGAGATATCTAATGTACTGTACTTCACGGGGCAGTCCAGTATCGGAACTGTGCAGACTGACACGAAAACCACAAAGTACACCTTAACTTGCATTGGTGCCAGAATTTTGTGGTCAATACTTTTTGGTAAATTAGTCCAACAACTGGCCATTTCGTTCAAGATCTGGATGTACAAATTCCTATTTATGAATGCGCAAAAATAAGTAGTTAAACACACCAGTAATTGGAGAGTCAACTCGATAATGTAATTAGTTTCTGCCATCTCGCCATCTTCAAATTCTCTATCCCCGTCTGCGACATTCAGTTCTAGCAAGTGAAGAGCGAAAAAAACACATATCACGGTGGGCACAAGGAAAGTGCTTGCTAACGTAAGAGTGGCAGATTTAAATGCGACGTCAAGATATTTATTTCCATAGAGAAAGTCGACAGAATATGGAAATAATCCGAAAAAGGAAAGAACATAATAAAGGGGCTTGAAAACTTCCAGTAGTTTAAGGTCACTTTGATGCTTACTAGCTGAGAATGAAAAATATTTTTGTAAAACAACAAACATCGCGATCCAATGTCGAGGATACCGTTGTGTTTTAGTACAACTTCATTTGTTTTGATCTGTAATAATTTGGACGTTTTAACGACTACTTCAGTATTGACATGGGAAACGATACAGTTATTTTGTGGCTCAATAATGTAGGTATCTTATCAAATGTCTGTGGCGTCCTTGCATGTGCCGGCTTCGTTACGTTTTCACATATTACTTAGTGAAATCAACAATTATTTTACAATTAAACAACTAATGATTCTGATGCGTTTTTAATTATGTGTTTCGAACAGTGGCAAGTGCTCTAAAATATTATACACGATTGTATCATAAATATACCGTAACATAAATCATCCGCCTCTCAAGTGTAATATTCGATTTTGCGGCCATTTTAAATACAGACAACCTGTAGTGAAAGTCACCTTCAGTAAACTTAACAGTTGACAATATGATGTCGTGTACAAGAAAATTAGGTATGTTCTCGTTGGCTCAAGGGATCAATTTAGTTGAAAATTTTATTTTATTGACTTCTCGTTTAATAGAGTCAGCAAAATTATGTTATACGTATGTTTGATGACAAATTAAAAAATAATATTACTTTTCACGTTTTTTTTATTAACATTGAATTATCAATATCACAACTAGGCGAATAATTTCCATACACTATTATAATATAAAAATATTATGCTTACAACTGAAAATACATGAACTACCTAATTAGTAAACTTGTAATTTCACAACTTAATACATTCATATTTATGTACGACCAATCTTATGTCCTTGTATTTGAAAAATAGTTATAAATTTAGGTATGCTTATTAAGAGTTTATTGTTTGCTACAAAATATAAAATCAGCTTTCCGCTGTCTGTACTATTCAATCTCCTAAATTGTACGTACAGTACATATCTGTCATTTATGCAGTTTTCTCCAAACAATCGGAGAATTTTAGAGATACAAAGTAGGTTTCAGTGTTTTATTTTGCTCACCATACTAAATACTAAAATAACTAGGTACAATAATTAATAGATTCAGGCACTACTTTGCGGAGGTCCATCTATCTACTTAATATTTTTGTTTCGTGTAAAAAAAAAAAAACAATTTTATCCTTGTCATTTTAAAAATCATGATACGCAATATGAACGAATCAGGCGGTTGATCTCACGGTAGACATAACTAAGTACCTTTGGAGCTTCCTCTTTGATAGGTAGGTACTCTATTTTTCTAAACCAAGAACTGAAACTTGTAGTTCTTTCCAAAGTTGTCATGTAACATAGTTAAATAATTATGTATGTATTGTATGTATCTATTTTCTTGACGATGAAACTTTTCATTAATAAAAAAATCTAATTGTATCTAACTGTAGATGTTAAAAGCTCTGAATAGCTCTTTAAAATATTCCTTTTGTACAATTTAAACCGATAAAATGTTCATGTGCTCTGCCTACCCCTCTGGGAATACAGGCGTGAGAATATGTATGTATGTATGTAAACCGATAAAATCACACACCCTTAGTTTACGGCCTCGAAAGCTTTAATTTTTATTAAATTTCTGTTAAGCCGATGTATCGAATTGTACAAAAATCACCAAATAAGTAGCAGCTGATGCGAGTGCCTGAAAAAAGAGATCATTATGTTTATTTTTTGCACGATTTATTATATCAATTACATATTTTAAGTTACGTAAAAACTACCCCCGTGTGGTGCCGGGTTAGAATAGAACCTCCCCCTTTCTTCCCGTGGGTGTCGTAAGAGTCGACTCTAGGAAAGGGTTAGTTAGTGTATTGTGGGCGATGGGCTAGCAACCTGTTACTGCAATATCACGTTTAGCCATCTGGTTACCCTGAAGTCGCTAAACGTGGCACTGGATTTTTGAATTCATGTGCTCTGCCTACCCCTCTTGGCGTGAGAATATGTTTGTATGTATGTAAAAACTACATATTTGTTAGGCCGTGGTCGCCTTCACCCGCCGCCCGCAGCCGACAACGGCCCGCCGCCCGCGGCGTCTGAATAGTATGTTCGGGAATGCTCGGGAGTGGTCGTTTTCGCCCGCCGCGTGCGGCGTTCCGTTTACTACTATTATTCAGACGCCGCGGGCGGCGGGCCGTTGTCGGCCGCGGGCGGCGGGTGAAGGCGACCACAGCTCTCGATATTTTAATCTTGGGAACAATTTGCCTGGTTTAAAATAATTTTAACGGGACTTGCAAATATAATGGAGTTATAATCTTACAATAGTTTAATAGTCTGACTCACAAACTCCCTTATGTCTAGTTTTGAAAGATAAAACATACTTACGTTAAAAACAAATGACGCCTCTAATAGAAAAAAACCGTAAAGACTAATTTCTGTTTGATGACACAACATCAAGGTGGAAAAGTGTTGAACCTGTGAAGCAAAATTACAGGTTATTGAATTTTAACAAATACTTAATGGTAGATAATGTTAGCAAACATGTTTCAGAAATCTCTATTAAAGGTATTTCTTATGTAGATTTTTAACACTCATGTTGTTAACACTCATCCTAACAATTATTAATCAAGAATGTTTCCCCATACTTACTTCCAAATAAAGTGCAGCGTCTCCTTTTGAGTTACTTGCTATTTCATGAAGAGCACGACCAATCCTATTCGCCTGTAATAATCACAAAAACTACACACTTCACAGAAAAGAGACTATGGGAAGCAAGTATAACAATAACAATAACAAAAATCAAGAAAGATTACCTGTAATTTTAACATTACTCCTGTTTGCCCTAATGTGTAAAATTTCATTATTTGGTAGAGGCTCCGACAAAAGCATTCAATCAAGCTGTGAGCTGGTAACTGATTTTGGAATTTCATTTCGTGACAAAGGGTGTGTGCGTTGCTGACGAATGTGTGGAAGCTCTGCGCTAGCACGACCAGCAGAGGGGCCTGGAAGGCCGCGTTGAGCTGCCGCTTGGCGGCCTGCGCGCGCGCATACACGCCACGCAACTGCTGCAGCGAAACCGGCATCGGTCCCGACTCCACCCGAACATAATCGTTCCTCATATTCCTTATCATCCTCGTATGTATCAGAATCCTAAAATGCTCCTCAACATTTTTCAGTACAGCTATCACCATCACAACCATGACGAAATAAAACGCTACTAAAGTAAACTGTATCAGTTCTGGCAAAACAAAAGTCAGCAATTGCAGTAAACTTTTCCAGGCGCTGGCGTTCTTTGAGCATGTGATGGCAAGTTGAAGGATCAGGACGAGCAAAAGTGTTCCGAGAACTTTACAATTAACTTGTACGCGAAGTCTTCCAAGAATGATATTGCTGCCGCGAGTTGAGTTCGGCAAGTCCGTCCAGCCTCCAACGATTTCGTTTAAAATGTTGACGTACCAGCCCCGATATTTAAACGCACATATAAAAATAATCGTGCTCACTATCAGCTGAGTTGCGAGTTGGATATCGTAATTGGCCTGAGTTAAATCGTCACCCGCAGTGATATTCGTATCTCTTGCATCTTTCAATTCCGTCATATGTAGGGCATAAAACACGCAAATCACTATTGGTATGGTAAAAGTGAGAATCGGATTTATAGTTATAAATTTGAACGACATGTTAAAATTGTTTCTTTCACTGGAGAACTTGATGGAGCGCGGAAACAACCCGAGCGCAGAAACTAAAAAGTACAAAGGTTTAAAGATTTGCAGAAAACTAAGTTCTTCATTTTGACGGACGTATGGAGAAAAATATTTTCCTAAAAAAGTTTTCATTCTCAGTCCGCCTTTATATTTGTTTGTACAATTCAAATCAATTGCAGTACAAAACTGAACTACCTACTATAATCCTTAAACCCAAGTCGTGTACTGAAAGGTGGATAGTAGGCACTTATTTTAAAGTCGTACTGTTACATAGAAATGAACCACTATTATTATTTAGGTAAGAACGTAATACCATAGCTTGACGTTAATAGTCAGGTAAGTCTTATCGTGTCAGTGTCACATAAGAAATAACAATTATTACTTTGTATCGCTCCGATTAATATTGAATGTCAATTTTGATACTGATTGAGATCTTATTAAATAAAAAATAAACAGTTTTTTTACATTTTTAATAATGGATACTTATTATTCCTTATACTTACTAAAATTAGGCAGCTTGATCGAATTGCACTAAAATTACTAGATACATAGAAGCTGATGCGATGACCTGCAAAATATAAACCAACTTGTTTTTACTTATTTTTGTACAAATTAAATAAAAAACCGGCCAAATGTCACGGATTGTTGATGGGAGCCCTCTGTACATGATTATTTAATTTATTTTTAGTATTTGTTGCTATAGGGGCAATATGAAAGATTTTCGATGTGAACCTCCAACACCGATGACAGTTTTTAAATCAGCGGTGTGGAGTGCTTACGTCAAAAACGGAGTGGATACGACGCGTCACTGTGATTCCGTATTGTGACCGTTTTTTAAGCAGCGGTGTGGGGAGCCTGCGTCAAAAACGGTACGTGCATACGAAGCTTCATCGTCTCTGAGATTCCGTACCATCGCCATTTTTTAAGCATTGGTGTAGGCGTAAGTTTAGGAGGTATAGTGGTTTGTTCTGCAAATAACTACCACCCAAGTTCAAGATAAACTCACGTTAAATATGAGTGATGAATTCAATGAAAAATATCCGAAGACTGAAATATCTGCAGCTTGAAACTTCATTAAGGTCGCGTAGTGTTGAATCTGTCGGCAAATTTAATCACGCTAATTATATTATGACTAGTACCAACAAACTGACATAGGGCGAGGTATACATACTTCCAAATAAAGTGGAATATCTTCATCGATGTCCGTTGGAATATTATGAAGAGTGCGTCCAATATTAGTTGCCTGCAATAAAATAGAAAACAATTTTCTTTTTCAAAGAATGGTAAAAATCGACGGATGAAAAACTGTTATTTTTATAAACAAAAAGCTCTATTCCATGCGGGATAAACAAAAACAACAGAGCGTCCTACACCGCTATTCTGACATACTTGTCTGGTTTCATCCACATTCTCAACCGTCTTTCATGCTCATCGGTATCGGATACTTCTACTTACGTACATAAATATATCACACTTGTATTCCCAAATAGATTAGATAGAGAAGTATTAACGTAAGTATCTCAATGTCTCGAAAAAATCCACTTATAACGCAAAAAAATACTGACTAGACATCGGTAACTCGTAGCATTTTGGTAGCACTTAAGAGGAAATGGAGCGGTCACATTTTGTATGGAAACGTAGTCCCCTGATTCCTCGCTGGATATTACCCGTAGAACAATGATTTTTTACATCAACAATCTAATGATATATTAGCATGTTCCTATGTTTTCCTTTTTTCTTTATTGAATTATTAAAGGAGATATTAACCTTCAAAAACATGAAAAATTGGCAAGTTTTTTCCGTTGTGTTCAAACCTCTAGAAACCAATTTTAACACAATTATATCAAAATATAAGAACATAGAAACACAGTTATGACATTTTTTAAACATTTAATGAAAAAATATATTTAATCGGTTAAGTTTTGGAGATGAAATCAGGGGACTACGAAACGTTGTTTTTGAATAATTTTCATAGGTATTTTTGGTCCGAGCTGTAGTTGTTCTTATCGCACTCGACGTCGTCTGGGCAAGTCACGGCGCGACATATTGATTGCTATTGAGATTTAGCAAATACCTATTTTTCAATTCCTTTGACCGGCATATTTCCTCTTAAAAGATTAGTGATGAGATATTAGTAAACTAGTTATCAAAACTTCTTCCTTATATGCTAAGACCATGTAGGTAATATTAATTTATTATTTTATCTTATCTGAAAACACTTAGAAAACTTGTCTCATCACTAATCTTTTTAAGTGATAGGGCAAACCTGGGCTAATGATGATGATGATGTCAAAAATGACTTGCCTGATCACTCAATATTGCGCCAGAATGTCCAAGAGCGTATATCTTAATCACTTGGAAAGTGATCCAAAGACAGCATTCCAATACGAAATGAAGATTGAAGTCAGTCTGGAATCTTAGCCCGTGGTATAGGATATGAGCTTCACTGATTAAAGTATGGAAGTTCTGTGCTAGTACGAGCAGCAGCGGCGCCTGGAAGGCCGCGTTGACCTGCCGCTTGGCGGCCAGCGCGCGCGCATATACGCCGCGCAGCCGACCCAAGGACGCGGGCAATGATCCTAACTCCCCTATTAGTTCCCGTGAACTTTTAGAACAGTAACGGATTTTCACATGCTCTTCAATATTTTCCAACAAGCCAACGATCATCATAATCATCACTGAATAAAAAGCGATCACCATCAATTGAATTACTTCCGGTAAATCAAATGTCAGCAACTCCAACACTTTTTTCCAGAGCGAGGTATCTCCCGTGTACTTCAAGGGGCAGTCCAGTATCGGAACTAGACAGATTGACACGAAAACCACAAAATACACCTTATTTTGCATTGGTGCCAGAATTTTGAGCTCAATATTCTTTGGTAAGTTGGTCCAACAACTGGTCATTTCGTTAAAGACTTGGATGTACAAATTCCTATTTCTGTATGCACAAAAATAGGTAGTTAGGCACACTAGTAACTGGAAAGTCATCTCAATGATGTAATTAGTTTCTGCCATCTTGCCATCTTCAAATTCTTTATCCTCGTTTGCGATATTCAGTTCCAGCAAGTGAAGAGCGAAAAAAATACATATCACTATGGGCACAAAGAAAGTGCTTGCTAACGTAAGAGTGGCAGATTTAAATGCGACGTCAAGATGTTTATTTCCGTAGAGAAAGTCAACAGAATAGGGAAATAATCCGAAAAACGAAAGAATATAATAGAGAGGCCTGAAAACTTCCGGTAGTTTAAGGTCTTGACTTTGATGCTTCTGAACTGAGAAATATTTTTGTAACACAACAAACATTGCGACCCGATAACGAGGATACCGTTGTGTTTTAATACAACTTTATTTGTTTTGGTTAGGTTGTAGTCGAACGCAATGAACCTGCGTGAAATGCGGGTAATAATTTAGACGTTTTAATGACTACGTGTGTTGATCTGGAAAACGATACTGTAATTTCTGTGACGGAATATTATCAAATGTCTGTGGCGTCCTTGCATACATGTGCGGGTTTTGCTAGGGTTTCTCATATTACTTATGAACAAGTGAAATCAATAATTATTTTACGATTAAACAACTAAAATAATAATAATCATCGCGTGTGACACGGTAGCAAATCATATGTGGTTGTTCTGGTATTCATATTTCATTATTATAATTAACTATAATATTATTTCCCGTAAAACGTATTTATTAATTAAATCAAACCATCAACTTTACTAAAAAGAAAAAAAGGTCAGTTTTAGCAAGCTATATAATTTCTTACATTTCAGCATTATAGGTATTTGGCAAAATCAAACTGAACTTATAAAAATCAACTAAAACATGCTGAATTAGGTATTAATTTAACTTAACAGCAGCAGATATATGTAGGTTGGTTTATATAGAAGGCGTTTATTATGCGTTGATTACACTATACTTACTTCAAATACTTCAAACATTACAGTTGTAAAAATAAAAACAAAGGATAGGCAGGTATAACTTGTTGTCTGATACAAACTATTTCACGATTATAACTTTCCGATAAAATATACTGATGCGTTTTTAATTATGTGTTTTGAACAGTGGCAAGTGCTCTAAAATATTAAAACGTGTCATAAATACGCAGTAACATAAATCATCCGCCTCTCGAGTGTCATGTTCTAGTTTGCGGTCATTTTAAAGAAAGCCATCCTGTAGTGATAGTGATAGACACAAATAACATAACTACAGTAAAATAAACAATTGACAACATGATATCGCGCTCAAGAAAATTTTGTTCTCATTGGCATTTAACTGAAGGGACCAACATAGTTGAAATATTTAAACCCCTCTACATTGTATTTCTGCTACTGGGACTGTATCCTTGCTCGGTTACATTTCCAAAAGGAAAATATTCAAACATAGAACCAGGATCCGTGGTTATTAACATCATCTGCGCTTTCTTAACGATTTCATGCATAACCATATGTTTGGCAGTAAATATCGACGACCGGACATCAAGATCAGTTTCAGTGTCAAACATAAATTACTTCATTGAAACTGCTCTACTTATAACTAGTACTGTTGTGGGCTATTTTTGTATATACTTCTATAGACACGGCCATATAAATATGTTAAACACTGTTATGTTGACTTGGTCTGAATTAGCTAATAACGATTCAATGGACATACTCAAGCAGTTCCGTTTTATGACCTGGACTCTCGTACTCGGCTGGATAATAGTACCTCTTGGCGGATACACTGTTTTGTCAAGCTTAAATCAATTTAGTCTTTGGATGATTGTGACCGTCATACTACCAGAAATAGTTCCAAGTGGTGTAATAGTACTTTATAACATCATGGGTTTGATGGTAGCTGGCTTGCTCACGAACATCAACCAACAATGTGGTCAACTGGCGGGTAATGATAATCAGCTGAGCAACACCGGTTTTATAAGAGTTAGGCATAAACAAGTTCGGATGACTGTCAGCCAATTGGAACTGGCTTATAAGAAGGCGTTGAAGATCAAACGCGAGATCAATAAAGCCTTTCAGGCCATTCTGCTGGTCTTCACGCTACAGTCTTTCCAAGCCCTGCTCTACGAAGCTCATACATTATACCATGGTGTCATGAAAAGTAATTCTTTCGGAGCAATCTCTGTAGTTCAATCTGTACACTGGATTATATACCAAACGTTGAAAATGTACGCCATATCATTCCCGGGCACGAAGATTGAAGATGAGGTATCAGTTTATATTTGCCAGTTTTTTTTATTGTTGTAACGAAAATATGTTTAAACTTTGTTACGTTACCGCGTAACGTCGTCACTGTAATAAACGTAATAAAGATTTCCTTTTTCGAGCAACGCAATGTCCCTATGACTGATATATAAATAGGTTCTATGGTGGGTCTGGAATCAATTGGTTTGATGGTACTTAACATGTTGTTATTGTTTTTCAGGAGAACCAAATAGGACAAACACTTCTCTGCATACCTGCTGAAGACGTGCAAATGTATACTGAAGTACGTAACTACGATTTTGAGCAGGATAAATACTAGTAAAAATGGTGTGACCTTGTCTAGCAAAACCGATGAATGTCATTATATTGCAGGTGCAGCATTTCTCCTCTCTGATGACTTTTCAGGAAACTCAAATGACAGCTTATGGATATTTTGCACTAGACGCTACTTTGGTCTTCAATGTATGTATTTTTCCTTTATTTTTTTGAGATAATTATAATCACAGATTCAACCACAGATCCAGAGACGTGGAGTAGTAACTTACCTTCAAATCATTTTATTTATTTCAGACTTTCGCAGCTGTTGCCACATATTTGGTAATTTTAGTACAATTCGACTCTTAAAAGCTATGTTAGTAAATACTAGAAGTTAGTTTTAATAGTGAATCTTTAATGTACAAAGACATTTTTTAACTGTTTTCATAAAGAAAAAAGTCGAGCCGAATTATTTAATACAGCAAAATAATGTTACAACATGTGAGATGATAAAGTACCAAAGTACCTAATAAAATTTTAAAAAAGTATTGCTTTTTTACGTTTGTTATTTGAGTTATTTGGTTAGATATTAACACTGAAATTATCTATTACACAACTAGACAAATAAGCTTCACAATAAGCTAACAACTGAAAACCAAACCTTTATAAGTTTTATTGTTATTTTTGTACAGATTGTTGTTTTTATTAAACTTCTCGAGAAAACACAGTCTGTGCAAAATTTTATTCAGGTCTCTTTTCAAATTGAAGTAGAATGGTCGTGTACATAGTAGCCGACGCGAACATCTGAAAATAAAAATATTAGGGTAGTGGAACCAAAAGATGAACACCCCCCAATAGTTGAACGTTTGGCCTTAATTAAATAGGGGCACATTTTATACGCCAAAAAATATTTTTTCATAATGCAGCAACACTTTGCCGAGGTGAAAAACATAATTCAAGAAAAGTTACATCACGGACGTGAACGTGAGCGATCTTCGCGTCTCGGATTCCGGTCAAAAGTGCCAGTTGTATGGAACCCTTATTAAAAAAAGAGCCTCACATTTTAAGCTTTTAATTGCATATCAAATTGAATAATGCATTGATTAACATTTTTATGCTTGG
>BHDV01006678.1:139855-222780 GCA_005406045.1 Adoxophyes honmai | reverse complement strand
TATTTCAGTAGATGAACATTGAACTAATTAAATAGGTTTATCTTATAGATTTCTTTGCCATAACTTGAACTACTAAAATTTTGTCCTTCACGTTTGGGGCAGGGCATCCATATGAACATTTTTATCAAGGTAATATTCCAATAATTATTTTTGAAAAATAACTTAAAAAATTTAACATACATACATACTATTACATACATAACACCTGTATTCTTAAATGGAGATGGCTGAGCACACGAAACGCTTCATATACAATTATATTTCCTATTATTTTACTATCCATATACTAGTTCATCTTTTGGGTCAATTCGTTCATAAATAGGGCACATCGTTCAACTTTAGGGCATTTTGCCTAGTTTGCGCAAAAACATGTTTTATTTATTCGTTTGTATGTAATACATTGGTTTGAAGTAGTGAAATGCAAAGTCTATGTGTTTAGTGTTACAAAAAAAAATCACTGTCATACATGACTTACAACACTACGAAAAAAAAGTTCAAAAAGTGGTAGTCGCTTAATCGTTCAACTTTTGGTTCCACTACCCTAATTAATTTCATTTCGTCTACTTTGGTACCTGACAATTGGTATATTTTATTGCTGTAAAGTGGCGTGATTTAATGCTAAACTTACTTTGAATATTAGTCCCGAGTCTAACACGAAGTATCCGTAAACAGTCAACTCTGCACTTTGGTGGGATATTAGCGTAGAAAAATGTTGAATCTGAGGAGTAAGTTAGTTAATCAATTTCTATATCAAACTAAGTAACGGCACCAGTAATGAACTACGATTCTAATAGCCTAAGATCTCGCCATGACCTTCACCGAGCTGGTTAATGGATCAAACATATTTTTTATGTAATTTAATATATCAAAGAATATATTGTATATGGGTTGCCTAGAAAATTTCAGTCCAGAATAAAAATAAATATTTCACCGGTTTGGTTAATAGATAAATTTTATACCAATCGAAAGTATTTATGCAGCCCATAAGTAGTATAATGAAAAAGTGAGGTTTCCTGTACCAGACCGGTGCAAATTACTAGTACCTATCGATTTACCTGTTCATACCTGGCAACCCAAGGTTGCCACGTCACTTGTAAGCTGTCCAACTGAATGCAGTTGAGAATTCAAAAGTACAACCCTCGATCATTTCCTCTTGTCGCATGATTTTTGTAAGGGGTTGCAGAATAATGGGTTAGAACTGTTATTGAAATAGTATGAAACTGGTGCCGTAAAAAATTAAACGACCTAGTTTACCCTGGGAATAGTCGGAAAATAAAAAGAAAATCCGACTTTGTGGCTCAACATTTTATTCGGCACCAGTTTCATACTATTTCAATACCAGTTCTAATCCATTATTGCGCTACCCCGTACAAAAATCATGCGACAAGAGGAAATACTCGAGGGTTGTAGGGGAAAGTAGTACGAGTTGATCCCTTGGGGTAAGATGATTATTTGCAATTGCACTGAAACCACTAACGCCATCTAGTGTATTTCACTGTCAAAACATAGGCCCGGGCACCCCAGCGCCTCAGTCAAATCGCAATGGCCGCGTGAGCGATACGTCGATATTGACAAGAAAAATTAAAAATTGTGTACGGCTGATTTAAGGTAGGCATGACTTTGAGCTTATATTACTTTTATTCAAACAATGTTAAATGTCATTACTTTCATGTTTGTGGCTTTCTATTATTCTTAATTTTAGTATTTGAGCCATATGAAAATAGCCACGTGCTTGTAGGTTATGGTAACGAACATCGAAGAAAAAAGTGGGACTTGGGTCAAGATGATTCCTTTCTATATGGACGAGATGATCCCTGGGGATTACAAGGAGATTATAAGGAGAGATAATTTAAGTTCGTTATTCGACACTAAATGTTATTTTATGCTACTGTTTTGATTGATCTCATTACGTTTAATGTATCTGATACAAATTAATAATTAAAGAAGACTGTTTTATTTTTGTTTTTAAGATTTGTGACCTTTCAAGTCATTAGACTGTTGATTTTGTTAATTTTATTACCTTACTTAACATTATAAGTAAGATGTAACAATATTTTAAATAAAGAATATTATGTTTAAATATTGGGTATATTTGTTTTTATAACATTTTCTCCATAAATATATTTGTTTACTCGGAATGGGGGTAAGATGATCATAGGGATCATCTTACCCATAGGTGTGTACAAGATGATTACTTTGTAAGGTTTTTTAAAAAAGGTGATATTTTGATGAAACATCAGTTAATTTCTGGTTTTGAGTATTAGGAAAGTTGAATAGATAAATATACTAGTAATAATTGCCTTTATTGTTGTTTTAATATGAAAAGAAACGCATTTTACATAGATTCCGGCTTAACGGGATCATCTCGTACTACTTTCCCCTACATTTGAATTCTCAACTGCACTATCTACTTTCACTCCAGCTCTTTCCCTTATCACACAATTTCTTATTTTGTCTTTCAGTGATACACCTTCCATATTTCTTAACGCTCTAATTTCTACAGCATTTATTCTTATTTTGTGCTTCGATTGTCATCCCCAAGTTTTGCTACAGACAACCCACATCACACGCGCCTTTTTCGACGCCTTCTCACTGCTCACAAAGGAGCGCATTGACTGTTTTTCCTGAATTCACTCTTCTTTTTCACTTTCACACTTTCCATCATGCACAAACGCCGATCCCAGATAAACAAAGTCTTTTACCTGTTCTACTTTCTCACCCGCAATCAAAATCCCATTTTCTGTCCCACAATTATCCTTTTCAAACACCATTGCTTTCGTTTTGCGTACATTATACATACTTACTTTACTTTCATATCTTCCCTTTCTAAATTGTAATTAATTTTATTTAATAGGTACCCTCTAAGAAATAAGCAGTCATTTATTTTACAACAATCAATTTACAACCACAAGATCTTTAAATTAATAATAACGTGTCTATTACTAGTGCGATTCAGCTAGAACTGTCCATAACCGGGGCCGTTAGCTTTAGCATTAGCCGCGCTTAGGCAGGTACTCACTTCCAGGAACAGCTTTATGTCTTGCTGTGCCACAGGAATGTTGCATAAATTGCGACTGATTTGAATTTCCTGTAAAAAAAAATTGCTTGAAAATAAAGACATTCGCTTATGATACGATAGGATAGTTATGATTAATTTGATATGAGCTCTAACAAAGGATAAAGGCTTCTTTTATGTCGGACAAATCCATTGTTACTAGGTTACTACGGCTAGGGATACATAATATATTATGAATTGAACGTAGACAGAATCGCTGGCAACAGCTAGTAGTGCTAGTACAAAACAAATAAGTCGGTGCCAATCAACTCCAAATATCAACCACTTTTAAACAGTTTACCTACATACCAACCTCTTCTTTTAGTAAACTCCCCGAGTACGAGATCGCGTAAATTTTCAACAGCTGGCACAAGATCCAATTGCAGCAGTTGCAGATAATGTACGTAGTAAAATTCTCATTTGCGGCCAGACTATTGTACATGATATAGGCTTCGCTCACCAACGAGTGGAAGCACTGGAAAGTGGTCGCGAGAAGGCAGGCTTGGAAGGCTTGATTGATTTCTCGCTTTATATTCATCACCTTCACAAATGCCACTTCCAACTGCCGCAAACTAAATGGTTTCATTTCCAGTTTCAAACAGTTTGAAAACGCAACTGTCATCTTAGTTATGTCCCCAATTTTTTTGTCGATATTCTTTAAAATAACTGATAGCGCGTAAAGCAACGTACAATAGAAGCCTAATACACCCAATTGAATCGTTTGTGGCAAAAGGAAAGACACGGTCACTAATATTATTTTCCACGCATTGTCGGGTCTTGTGGAATTTATTAAGAATGCGGACACAAGGAGAACGCAGTGAAAACAAGTAATTAATATAACCCGGCGTTGTATATCCTTAAACATATGGTTTTTGATTGAATCAGGAAAGTTATTGCAAGAAGACGCAATAGCGTTTAGCATTCTCGCGTATTTGAGTCTATTCATAAAAGCGGTCACATACGCAACTGTGCAAAAAATCAGTAGATTTGTAAGTTCAATTAAGTAGTTCAATTTAGTCATGAACACCTCAGTCATGGTGTTCCTCTCAGTGGTAGCAAACACATTTTGTACGTGGAGTGCGTAAAACGAATAAATGAGAATAATAACAGAAACGCCGCATATGCTGTTGAAGTAAATTGTTTTTCTGATAACTGTCACTCCTCCATTCCTAGGGCTCTTCAGCGAGTAAGCAAATAGGCCAAGCCAAGATAAAACCAGGTAAGTAGGACGAATGACTCCTAAGAGGTTCCGTTTTTTATTCAGTCGTTTCGATTTGTTTTTTAAAAACATGACTGTTTTATTTTTCAGTTAAATGCACGGTTTGCCTCGACGAACTAATGCACTTTAGGTATTGTTTTGTTTTAAGATTATAACGCCGATATTGTTTCAAAGCATAACAGGCAACGTGAATGGGCACATTAGAAAATTGTCAATAATTTTTATGTCGAGTTGGTCGAAAACGGCCTTTAGTTCAATGCAATAAGAGTTATCTGACTTACATGGCATTTCTATTGAGTTTTATGTCCGACAAAACCATGAGCGATATTATCAGTCACCCTATCTCTGTATTATCCATGGAAACTTAATGTTCCACACCATGATTGCCTAGTGCCGGTATATAATTCTTAAATACTTAAATCACTTTGAGATTATAACAATTGAGTGATATTTAGAGTTCCGTACCCAAAGGGTAAAAACGGGACCCTATTACGAGGGTCAAACTGAAAGTTTCGGGAATAGAAAAAAATATCCAGTTAAAATGATCAAAAGTAATTTTATTGCTTTTGAAAGTATTCTCCCTTATATTAAATGTACTTTTACATACGTTCAAACCAGTTTTTGAAGCACTCATTGAACGCTGAAGGTGGGGTCGACAAAATGGCCGTTTTGTACGCCTCCACGGCATCTTCTGGCGCCTGAAACTGCTTACCACGTAACTTATCTTTGATTTTGGGGAATGTGAAAGAGTCATTGGGGCTTAAGTCAGGGCTGTATGGAGGATGGTTCAGTAATTCGAATTTTTCACCGTCTAGATAGTCCTTTGTTAACCGAGCCGTATGGGAGCTGACATTGTCATGGTGAAGGATGATGCGACGATTGAGGTTTTTTTTTCTCAGTTCACCAAACACACTCGGCAAACAAATGGTTGCATACCAATCGGCATTGACTGTTCTACGGTCATCAAGAGGAATTGTAGCCACGTGACCCGATTTGGAGACAAAACTAGCCACCATCTTTTTGGCCGTGCTGCGAGAGCGAACCACTTTTGTCGGCTTAATCTCGCCTTCATAGGCCCATACTCGAAATTGGTTTTTAGTTTCAGCCTCATAGGCGTATATCCATGACTCATTATCCAATACAATACTAAAAACTGCATTTGAGCTTCCTCTGTTGATTTTATTTAAAGTTTCGGGGCACTAATCGACACAAGTCGTTTTCGGTTCGTCGAACAACTGATGAGGTATCCACCGGGAAAACAATTTTTGCACGCCTAACTCTTGCTGTAGAATAATTTGTATTTGACTCATTCCAATGCCCAGAGACTCCTGAATTTCCCGATATGTCACATGTCGGTCTTCCGTAATCAGTTGACGCACAACATTGATGTTTTCTTGGGTGACTGCCGATTTTGGTCGACCTTGACGCACATTGTCCATGAGGGAAACACGGCCACGTTGAAATTCCGAAAACCACCTGTATATTGTGGTCATCGAAGGGACTTCATTATTAAAAGCAGCAATCATCCGGTCTCCACATTATTTTTGTGTTAATCCACTTTTAAAGTCGTAGTAAATCATAGCTCTTAAATTTTCACGTGACAATTCCATGTTGGGCACGACTCATCAAGTTCAAAAAACAATTGAAACCGAACCATTGCTTTATTTTTTTCTAAAAATCCAGTGTTTTAAGATAAGGAAACTTTGACGATTGTAAAAAGGTATAATACGTGATAAAAAATGTTATTTAAATATTAGTTTCCCGAAACTTTCAGTGCAGCCCTCGTATTGAGATCATCTTATAAAATACGGATAACTCATGTTTTAAATCGCGCGAAGAGAGCGGTGGCGCGCAGTGGGCGTTAGGCAGTAGCAGCCGCCGCGGCTCCTAGATGAAGGGCTACGAATTAGCCCGAAACATGTCGAGTTAAATTCGATTTAAAACGTGAGCTATCCGTATTTTATAAGATGAGTGAGTCTCACGGTAGTTTAATGTTTAATGCTATTACTGAGTTTTCGCTCTCTGTCTGTCTGTCTATAACAACAAATACTAAAATAAAATAAAAAATTAAGGAGGGCTCCCATAGAAAAAACATGTTTTTTGCTGTTTTTGTACGGAACCCTTCGTGCGCAAGTCCGACTCGCACTTGGTCGGTTGTTATAGGTAGGTATACAAGTGCAAACAAAAAGACACATTGTCACAGGCTGACACACATACACCACACACGTGTCACATACACACTACATAATACATAGCTTTAAATGTGTAAACCACAATGATAGTGAATTTAATTGTAGAAAAGACTATCATTTGGCGTATGAAGGAAATCTGTAAATTTAAAAATACCTTTAAATATATTTTTATGTTAATCTAAAAATACGTCTATGTATAGTCATTTTATACTCTTTAGAGGTTAGAACAAAGAAAAAAACCTATGATACAATGTAATCATGACAGAACTGTCAAACTAAATCAGAAACCAACAAAATTTTTGTAAAAAAATAATGAAATAATAATACAATTTAATAATATTACAAAAAAGGAAAAATGTTTCGTAGAAGTTTAATAGGTTTAGCGCAACTGGGAGTCCGGCGCGGTATTAATTTGGCGAGGAAAAATGTTCTGAAGATTAGCAGGCAACCGGGAGGCCGCCAGTACTGCACCACTTGCGGCATGAAGGTCACCATATGCGGGGCCGGAGGAAAAACAGGTACCATCGCGAACAGGGATTGTTGAGCCACTTACCTATGTTTGTAACTTGGTCGTGTAATACTAATCCAATAGCTGACATTTAGTCGATCACATCGGTCATTGATTATACGTCTAAATTGCGAACTGTGGCAAGTGGCTTAACAATCCCGGTTCGTGACTGTACATCTCTTGAGGGCTTGCCTAAAGGCACTCATTATAGTCTGACAACCACATGAGTACGTGAGAAAAATCGTCCCTGGAAATCAAAAACGGTGGCGAAAGCGAGGTACTACAGACTTCCTTTGTCTTTGTGCTTTGGCATTTTGCTTGCTTTTTTTTTCAAGACGTTTTTTATACAATAAAGTGTTTATTTACTTACTTCAGCTGGTTCTACAGGGGTGGCGGGGAATAACATCGCGTGTCGCTATGACATGCCACCTCGCCCCCAACACCATCAGTCGTTCCCAAGCGCGGTCACAAGTGTCGATTTTCTCTATTCTTATTATGTTAACTTTCCTGGAAAAAGTGCTAGTGCTGTTTCACATGGTGAATTAGAGAAACTTCAAAGCTTACGGACGGCGAAAAACTGAAATTTGAAATAGATTGAGTACCGTCTTATTTATTGGAGCTAGCCCTTGGACGTGCAGTTAAACCAGCCTTTCCCAAAGTGGGCGGTAAGAGACTCAAAAAAAGTGGACGTTTTGTGTTATAGTGCTTTTTAAGTAGGTGAAAAAATGGGGGTGCTA
Organism: Adoxophyes honmai; assembly: GCA_005406045.1. Classification (NCBI taxonomy): domain Eukaryota; kingdom Metazoa; phylum Arthropoda; class Insecta; order Lepidoptera; family Tortricidae; genus Adoxophyes; species Adoxophyes honmai. Next base: position 215,069 of record BHDV01006678.1, on the reverse strand, counting down.
AAACATAATTTCTTCTCAAAGTGGCTAGTAGAAAAAACGAGATTGTGAATATGAATTAAACTATTGTTCTATCCGGTTTCCAGGGCAGCCTCTAGCCCTGCTCTTGAAGCAGAGCCCGTTGATAGACGAGATCGCCTTGTACGACCAGTGCCCCACGTGCGGCTATGGCATGGAGCTCAGCCACGTCGACACCAAGTGCAAAGTGTCCTCGTACTCTGGGAGACACATGCTGTGTGATGCGCTTAAGGTTTGGTTGTTTGTATTTACAGAAAGAACTGCATTTCAAAGTTATTCGGACAGTGAGAGATTCGGTAAAGATTTAATCCTTTGCAAACGATACGCTAGAAGATGAAACGAATACGCTCAAATTTTATCATAATTTAATTCTTATAACGCTTTACAAATTGAAAGTACATACTACCATCTACGATTTCTGTCTGAAGCGAATAGTACTTTTGAAAGTCTTGGAATATTTCATTTTTGAAGCGTAGGATGATGAGTTTTCGTGGTTTCAGGAAGGCTGAATTCGATATCTAGTGTATTCTTCAAAGTATTAATATACTGAAGCATTTTTTTTGTCTTAAGAGCACATGATCGGTACGGAAGAAGCTACAAGAGGAAGTAATAGAAGTTGCTATTCCACTAATGTAGATAGTGAAACATAGAGATCTTTTAAGACTCGCTCACCATATTTCCTGAATTTCAATAGATCAGAAAACGGATAGGTTACAATCATATGTCGCAGAAGATACCCGTTGTCATGCAGCTGTGTATAGCTTAGTAACAAAGACTTCAAAACGGTTCATAAATGATTCAATATCTTTTACAGACTAAAACTCTTTCCATTCCTGTCTGATGTAGGTCGTTTGTTAGAAATAGTCCTTTACCGAATCTTTAATTTGTAATTTACAGGGCTCCAGGGTCGTAATAATCGTGGTCCGCAACGGATCCGACTCGTTCGAGAACAACGCGCCAGCCATCACCGAAATTGCTCTTCAAATCTGCAATGTTGCAGCTTCGGTAAGTCCCAACAAAATGGCGCGGTTTGGATGAAGGCCATGTACACGAGTTCGAAGGCCAACGAAGAACTGATTTGGGGGTATTCTTCTAACGTGCACGGAATTAGCATGGACTTCTAGGCTCTTAGATTGGAACATTTTAGATTTTAAAGTTAATGAAAGAGGCATAATTAGTGACAGGGTTGCTGGCCTGTCGCCTAAAGCATTCTTAAACCTATTTCCTTAGTTGCCCGCCTCTCATGACTTCCACGGAAGAGACGGAGAGGTGTTATTCTAAATGGGACCACAAGGGACCCATCATTATCATAATTATAAATATTATAAATATTAATAGGCTAGATTATATTATTATCTTCATCTGTGGCCGTAATAATAACATGTTTAATAGTTAGGCGCTAAAAACAAAGTAAAAAAAACTAATAAAAAAAAAAAAACAGAATATTTTTTAACCCCGCCATTTCACAGATAGACGTATACCACATCAAATACGTAACCTCACTTGTTTCCTTTTTACAGGCTTTTACAATAGTAGCCACGGAGCCAGTGGAGAGCATGGTGCCCATAGTGGCGGAGATACAGCGCCTGCGCGGCGTGTACAACCCGCGCAAGCTGCTCGGCTGCGTCGAGCTCAACTGCGTGCGCGCAAACACGGTGAATTCAAGCAGCTGGCGTTGTTAGGGGGGTAATAGAACTTAGGGTTGGGATGGGGTTTCGCTATAAATAATTAATTTAGTTCTGACACAGTATTTTTAACCCCCGACGCAAAAACGACGGGGTGTGTGTGTGTGTGTGTGTGTGTGTAAATGTGTATGTATCTGTCTGTGGCATAGTAGCTCCCAAACAGATGATCCGATTTTAATGCGGTTTTTTTTGTTTGAAAGTTATATCAGTCGAGAGTGTTCTTAGCTATGTTTGGTGGAAATTGGTTCAGGTCTTCAAGGTCATCAGGTCATTTGTTTGGTGCGATAAGAATTTTACACGTTCAGCAAACCCATTGGGTTGGGGCTCGTCGGGGGTGTTTTTAATTTTTAATTAATGTTGGTTATTACCTAATGTGTTGGCCGAATCTTTAAATGTCTTAGTCTCGTTTTGCCTGAATTTTTTTTAACACTTCCGTGGTAAAACAATTATTATTATGCTTTGAGTTTGCCTACGCTGAATTACTAAGTAATTTGAGGAAGCCAATCGTGAGTGAGAATGTGAGAAGTTTTCATCACCAATTAAAGCTATCATAGATTTGTTGCTAGCCCGTTTTATAGACGACAACATAAACAATACGATTATCCTCGAAACTAAAAAAGCCTCTGTGTGCGCATGAACTGGTTTGTCTATCTAAGACTCAGTAGCTCTATCTGGGCTAAGTTTCAGCAAAATAACAGACATTTGATTTCACAATGCCAATGTCTATTTCAAGTTGTATTACTATTGAATATTTTCACCAGGTGTTAGCAGACTTTCTGCGCGCGCCGCCGGAGACGGTTCGCGTGCCTGTAATCGGCGGGGCCACGCCTTGCACTATGGTGCCGGTGCTGTCGGCGGCCGTGCACCCCTGCATCATGACTCAGGAACAGGTGAGTCTCGAACATGTAGTAAAGCATATGGTGATGAATCAGCTTTGAGATGTTGGCGAGTTAGCAGGTTAACCGCACTAAGTTAGATAAGATATGCAAGGGAATAATCTTCTTTATTTTTCTTTTCGACAATGCTAGCTCAAATGTTTAAGTAAGTACGTCAACTGTATTAAAAATTCCTGATCTGTATCTTAAGGGCCGTTCTCCAGCCGTACGATTTTTCGTGTTCTCAAGTTCAAGTGCTTGTGAAATCTAAATTTTAACAGATAACCTTTTAAAAAAATTACTTTACGTAATTCACACTTTGTTCTACTCAAAATAAGTCTAACAATAGTATATTCTTATTATTAAATGCGCGAAACAAAAATCTAAAGTCAGTGAAGTCCACATTTTCGCCTTGTCCCACCTCCAAAATTTGTTAGTTGATGACATATACTTCGAAAACTAAACGCGGAAACTATAGGTTTTTGTTGTTCACAGCAAGCCAATTACATGATAAATTGAATACTGTTGCCTAAATAATTATTTTTACGTTAGTTTATTTTTAAAGCCACTTTTAAAAAGTGTCCCGAGTTTTGCGTCTTAACCAAATTCGGCCATAAAACACGTCGTACTGCTCAAACGCATACTCCGAGAGACATCCTCGATACGTTCCTAGAAAGAGACTGTCACGCCGCGACGGCCAAACAGTGCGAACCTGTGATTTATTGTGTCGTTGCCGAATCACGAAGGAAAGAAAACAACACGAATTTTTTGTCACGGTTGATTTTATTTTTTTCTCGCATGTTTTGTTAATATATTTAACTCAGATTATTTTGACATATTAAACAGTGTTATAACTACTTACACAAAAAATATTGAGTTTTTACCAATAACGGTTTTGAAGTAATTAATTAAAAACTAAATTGCTCACGTGATTACCGCACCGGTGATTACCGAAATTTGAGTGATCTCCGCGGTTTCATAGACGCGGTAATAACTAAATTGGTTATTTATTGAGTTATTACTGTAAAACATAGGTTTTAAATAATGCTTCTAATGATTAAGAATATTACTCTGTGCAACACAAAAAAAAAATATACCTAATTAAAAAATAATAATTTCACGTTATGTTTTTTTAATCAATGGTTACCAATAATTAAAATTATTATACTATTACTTAAGATGTTTATAATTCAAGGCTATAAATGTATATCATAAAAAGTCTTGTGATATCTATCAATAAACGTGATTTCATGCCAATATTGTTTGCTTGGGTGATTACCGTCTTATATGAAAAAAGAAAATTTAATTATCTCGATAATTATAAGGTTTACAGTGATGCCTCTTTTTGCAAAACGTTTGAAATGTGAAGCATTATACGATTTATTCATAAAAACACACATTAACATAAAATGAAATTATGTCACGGAGTGTCACGCAAAACTGCCTTGCTCGTGGAATGACCCTTAACTTAGGTAACCTGTATTATATTATAAAGAGCAAACTAGAGAGATCTTTGTTTTTTCATAAAGCTTATAATGTTATTATGTTTAAAATTCAAATTAATAATGAGCCCTTCTATATTGGATTTGTAGTAGAAAATCACTCTCTCGTTTTTACACTTCACTTCATTCTTAGCGTAGTGGTCAAGAAACCAAGACAAACTATGTCCCTAGCATCGTGTGTACTCTTTCAACCTCTCCGTCATTTCAGGTGGAATGTGTGACCTCGTGTATAATGAGCGGCAACGAAGCAGTGTGCATGGCAAAGGGGAACACCGTAGAGAACGCCTGCTTGTCCGGCGCATACGCTGTCGCTCGGAACACCGTCAACGTGGTGAAGGGGCTGAAAGGGATGGGGAAGATCGTCCAGTGCGCTTACGTGGACAGCTTGGGGACCTGTGCACCGTGCTGCCAGTTCTTCGCTAGCGATGTAAGTCATTTCATCATCATCATCAGCTAAAAACATTTTCGATTGAATACAGGCCTCCGAGAGCAGCCAGATTCACTATCAGTAACCCGGATGCAGTCGTTAGACCGTTTTGTGAAAGGCTTTCTAACTTTTTGATGTGCGATAGTCATGAAAGAACTTTCCTTCCCCTCCGTTTATATGTGGACTAGGTACTGCGGTAGTTTTTTGTTCGAAAATTAGCGGCACTACCCTTTTACGCTAAGATCATGCTCCAAATGCAAAACTAACAGCTCTGAACGTTCCCGGGAAACGCACCTCAAAACTGCGTTGAGACATATTTATTTATTTTTACTTAAATAGTACGGAATGATACGCATAAAATGTGCAGAGGCTAGATCTCCTCAACACATCGAACCGTCGTAAATGAGTTAATTTTTATGATTGGCGAAGACGAGTATTTTAAAGTGTAAATGTTGTGCAACTTTCAGGTTGTCTTGGGGCCATCAGGAGTGGAAAACAATTTAGGTATTCCAGAGCTGTCCAAATTCGAAAATTGCCTTCTATGCAACTGTTTGCCTTACATTCGTAACGAGATCGCAAGAGCTATTTGGTTGGTAAGTAATTTCCCTTCTCGTAGTTTTACTTAGAACCAATGGAACTCATACCATACTTCCTTTTAAAAATTATGTGCTTCTCAGGTTTATCTATTCCCACGACTACATGTGTCATTATACCTGGCTAATTAAAGTGAATTCTCGTAAATAGAATCACCACCAAGAAATTTTACCATTTGTTTTTAAATCAGTAAACAAATGCGGCATTTTACATAATGTTGAATTTTCTTAAATTACCAATTTTGAAAAAAATATGGTTTGTCAACAATCGATATATTTTTTTATAAAAGTGATCGGAAACGCAAAGTGTGTATGAAAAATTGGTGATATTTTTTCCAATTTGTAATTTAAGAACGCCAGTGACAGCACGAACAACATTTTTTTTTTTCAAAATAAAAATAAAAATAAAGCTTTTTTTAAATATCCCAAATACTAAGTTCCAACGTGTGCCCCCGTGCCTTCCAGGTGTACACGATGTGCGCGTCGTGCTGCTGCTCCAAGTGCTGCGTGCACCCGGGCACGTGCCTCACGGCGCCCGTCGTGCCGTGCGTGCCGCCCACCAATTGGATGTGCGACCTGTGCCCCGACTCGTGCCGGGACGAGTACCTCGCTTCGGTAGGCTCTGACACTACTTAGCGCGAGATAGACTATATAGCAAGATTATAAGGTTCTCCGTGTGGTGTCGGGATAGAATAACACCTCTCCATTTCTTTCGTGGATGTCGTATGAGGCGACTAAGGAAATGGGTTTAGGTACGCTTTAGGCGACAGGCTGGCAACCTGTCACTATTCTACCTCTTCCATCTTTGCAAACCTAAAACTATGCTAGAAGTGGTTGCGAAGCGTGATAGTCGTAATCATGGTTTTGTCTATATCACGTTTCGCCTAACCCATTTGGGAACACAGGCGTGATTGTATGTATGTTATATCGTGCACAAGTCGACTGCCGCGTTTTGTTGTGGCAAGACGAGTCTTCATCTATTTTTATTGCCTGTTAGTTTTCAATCTTCTAATTAGGCAGTGCGAAAGGTAACGTATGCGCCTCATTTCCCATGCATTGCTAACGTTACTGTACGGTCAATTGCATAAATAAGTATCGATTTAAACTTCATAAAATATGGCTACACTGAGACCCTATTTCGTTGGCATAAGGTGGTATGGGACATATTTATGTAAAGTGTTGTACATCTACATTTTTACACTTTGTTATACTCGCCTAGCTACATTGTTGACTGAATCGTGGGCAGCCCCATACTAAAGGACCAAGGTTTTATGACACTTGCATAAATATGATTAAGTCAATTAAGTGCTCGCAAGCCCTGAAATTCAGTGCTGCAAGCCTAAACCCCTATTAATTTTGCGTAAATATTAGCTCTGACTCGCATACCTAAACTAACTGTAGTCCAACAGCTTCATGCGCAACCCTCCCTTGGCATGAGGTCGTAGCACGTCATAATGTAATGGTACAGTCCTCGCAAATCTAACTTGGCAAGATTTTAATTATTCCAGGGAAAAGATATGCGCGAATTTCCCCCACTACTCCAAAATGTTGCCAGGAATGTAAATTTTAATTCTGTTCGTGTCTCGTGACAGATATGCAAGGACATGATCCGCAAGTGTGGCTAAATACTTCGGCAAGCTGGCCATCGCACGCCGCGCCGGAACACTCGAGCTGCTTAGTTTGTTGCTAGAACTACTAAATCTTGGCAGTCAGAAGGTACATTTCAATATTTATCATTTCATAAGCAGTCGAGTGTTCCGTATAATGCCTACCTTTCACCGCGAGTAGACACTTAAGCTTCTTAAGCTGCGTTTCACTCAGAGCCTTCTCTTATTGCGATTTGCGAGCGAGTTGAAAGCGAGCAACGTCTAAAGTAGAATCTACAATATGGCGGCAAAACTCTAAGACACTCCCGCGATATCCTTGCGTTCTTGCGGCGAACTTGCTTTCAACTCGCTCACAAATCGCAAGTGTGATAAGGCTTTTGGTGTTTTTGCTATTGGTGGAAGCCCCTTATTGAAATTTAGCTTCACTAGGGGAGTTCCACTCCGCAGTTTAGATACGCTCCGCCGGCAAGACCTCGTGAAAGGTCTACGGCAAGCAGGAGACGGTAGAAAGAGAAAGCAATATTTTTACGCCTAACTTGGAGGTCCTTGTTGAGGTTGGTGGACCTTCTGTACCAATTGCATAAAATAAGAATAAATTAATCCAACGACTGAATGACAAAAGCTCGCTGTCATTACAGGGCATGTTCTGTGTGCGACTAACTCTCGTGGTACTAGGTATACCAACTCTTACGAAAGCATAAACTGTCACTACACTACTTGTCATCAGATTTGTCGCGAGATGACCTGCCAGGTGGGCAGTACGGAGCTGTGCTGGCGGCCGCGTGAGGTGGACTACGACGCTGCGCGCGCAGCCAACCTCACGCACCAGATGCCCATGCGCAGCTGCGCCTGCAGCACGTGCAAGGTGCCGCGCAGCGTACGGATAGCGCAAGAAATCATCGAGAAGAATAAGGACCCTTGCCTGTAGAAAGTGTAGAACAACTGAAGGCATAACTACACCATTACCGTGAATTTACGGTGACGTTACTCGCTAGAGTGTTGACAATTTGTATGGAGAAAATCAAGAGCGGTGCTAGCGGTTACTTGTGGACGTTATACTCCAGTAAGCTTAAGTTAAGCTCCATACGTAGCGAGTACGGAGACTGTAAACTCATGGTCGGGTACTGAGGTAACCTGTTCAGTTAAAAAGGTGACAGGCGGGCAATTTCAAATTTGATACTGTTATACAGTTACGCTTGCGATAAATAAAAGGATACCTAAAATAAGTTAGCGACAAGGCTGACTGAAAATACCTAGATGTTGTGACAAGAAAGTAGTTCTCGTGTGATTCCAGCTATCTCAGCTAACGATCTATGTGAATTGTAAAAATGCGAACATGAATTATTAGTGCGTTTATTTGTCTTGTAAACAAAGTGATTTGGAGTAAATAAAAATCGAAACGTTACAAGTTATTGAAAGACTGTCTTATTTTGAACCAGAGGTTATCCAGCTTTTCTCGCCACGACTTTGGTGCATTGTTCTGAAAAAATAGAAACAAATACTTAGTTCTATTTAATTCACATAAACAATGACAAGTTTGATCGATTTTACTAAAACTGTCCTCTGGGCAAAGTTATCCTCATACAAAAACATCTAAGAACAACAAACATTAAGCAACTGAGTATCCAATAGGTAACTTGAGTCGTTGGCTTTATTTATCCCAACAGAAAACGGCGTTTTTTTATACACTGGACATATCTGCCCACTAATTCAATTATCAACATATGTTAACAAACAAAAAGCTAGCCGTGAAATTTTTTCAAGCGTTGCTAGCCATAACCAAACTTGTGGAAGCGAAATTCTCCATTCTCCGTTGCTAGTGTACATGGCCACTATAAACAGTACTTATGTACTTACTTAGAGTTAAGACTCATGAATTCATGATTCTATGAACCGTCACACCATAGCAAGCAGTAAATTCTGTAGGTATCTGTATCTGTACCTTAACAATTCGTCCATTTTTGTATTCGTCGCAATCGTGATCGCCTATATCAATTTTGCTTTTTGGTAAGCTTTTCTGGAATGAGAATAATGATTGCGTATTTCCTTCATTTTTCATTAATTTTATTTTTTAGAAAATAATAAAAATACCTTGGAAACTTTTATACAAATTCCTGATGGAACCGGGTTGGAATCTTCGGATAAATTTCTAATAGGTTTCTGAAAGAAACGAGAATATTACTGAACTACAATGCAATAAACGACTAGTATATTTCGTAGTTTCAAAGTATTTTTTAGCTGGCTCATGAAATAAACGCTTTTAAAAAATCTTCTGAAACTTAAAACTTTTGTTGGAATATTGTTACCCCTGGTACGCAGAGTGTGATTCCAGATGGTCCTCCGCAGGGCATGCCCGGTCTAAAGCAAGGGCCTACCGAAGCCGTACGCACAAGCTTTAACGTCTGACTTTCGACGGGCAACTGCAATTTACAACAAAATAATTTTAAACAAAAAAAAACCGACTTCAATTTAGCTTTATCCTGAAAGGAAACTTCTGTTTATGTACATATTTACTATAGGTCAGGTAGGTATACGTAGCTTTCAGCAGATTCAAGGCTTTAGAAGGAATAGCACTATCTGATTTAGAACCCTCTAAACTGTTAAGTAAACCCCACGATGAACGAGCATTAGCAGAAATGCAACGCTTGAGAAGCAGCAGGCCTGACTAATTACTGAAACTATAATTTTCAGTCTGCAGGTGCATTCAGTATCGAAAAAAATATCCTTTAACTCCTAAAAATTAAGGAGTTGACCTTTCGTAAATACTGGTGTAGCTTTGAAAAATGTACTAAAAACATTACCTGTGCCTATAAAATTTGAGGGTTGCCCTCGATTTCCCTCATATTTCATCATCAGATCAAGATATGCTGACAATCGGGCTACCTGGAAACTATACCCTTTCAGACAAAAAAAGAATTTTCCAAATCGGTCCAGGCGTCTTCGAGTAATCAGCGAATACACATAAAAATACTCTCCATTTCTTCCGTGGATGTCGCAAGAGGCGACTAAGGACATAGGTTAAAGTAAATTTTAGGCGACAGGCTAGCAACCTGTCACTATTATACATGCAAACTCAAAACCTACAAAAAATGTGCTAGAAGTGGCCACGAAGCGTGTCATAGACATAGTTTTGTCTATGTAGCGTTTTGTGTGCTCTGCCTACCACATTTAAGAATACATGCGTGATTGTATGTAGGTATGTAAGTATGTACAAATGTAAATTTGGAATAAAATGCCCGAATGCCCGTTGATTTTTTTTTTTTAAGGATAATTCAAAAACTACTAGTTAGATCTTGATGAAATTAAAATGGGACCAATGGGAAGCCATTTCCAATCAAACAAAAAAAAATCATCGAAATCGGTCCACCCGTTTAGAAGTTCTGAGGTAACATACATAAAAAATAAAAATGAAAAAAAAAAAAAAAAAATACAGCTGAATTGAATACCCCCTTTTTTGAAGTCGGTTAAAAAGGCCTATGAATAATGTGTCGGACTCACACACCAATATATCGGAAATATCATGCAATTAGTTACCTGCCGATACCTTAAGAAAGCAAAGCAGGGCTATTGTCTAAGGGTCTCCCCACATTAGTCGATGCCTCTCGTCAAAACGCGGGTAGAAAAAGCTTTATGTCAACGCAATAAGGGCGAACAAGACGTCAATTAGCTCGCCACGCTCGGCATATAACGCTTTATCTACCCGCGTTTTGCCGAAAAGGCGTCGACTGGTTTGGTGAGACCCTAACACGCTCAAAACTGGCATGGGCTTGACGAAGGAAAGCGATGGTGATCCCTAGCGTCTTTGTTGAATGCTTTCGTGTAAAAAACCAATCCCTAAACGAATATCGGTACGAGAATCACTTACATGGAAGGTTAGGTTAAGGGGACTGTGTATAGGTTTCGACTGAAATGACAAATCATCAAAGATAAACAAATAATGATTTGTTTCTCTTTCATAGCGTGATTGATTTCAACCAGCAATCGTGATTTCGAGCTCTTTAGACAATATCACTTCTGGATGTTATTGTTTAAAACGCTGTTAATTCAAGATGTAAGTCATGAACATCCTTATTGCCAAACGTATTGACCTTCCTAACTACCTAGATATTTTGCGATTACCTGTAATTGTACTTTGCGTAAGTACTCAGTATCTTCCCATGAGATTTCCTTTCTTCGTAAATTGTGGGTGCTTGTCATCTGAAACCATTTTAATAACCAATGATATCACCTAAGCAAAATCTCATAAGCATACCGCTTTCAAGTTTTCACGTACTCATGTGATTGTAAAAGAATTAAGTTAATTTTTCAGAGACATTATCGCACAAAAAGCGGCCTCAAATAAATAAACAAAACGTACCATTTTGCTAGAGTCCACAACTTCATCTTTTGCAATTTCTTCAACTGTCTCTTGCTCCATAACACTGTCGACTCCCTTTTCCTGAAAAATCTTACTATGGTAAACGTCCGACTGTTCCAAAGGTGACATGGTTTAAATTCAAATATGAAAAAAACCCTTTTGGCTCAAAATTAACACATTCACTGCCACCACATACGCGTTTTCGTGACTTTCACACAGTGCCGTGGTAAAAGTTTCGTAAGCATTTGAACGTATAATTATGCGTACGCGGCCCTGGAAGTAGGTTCGATTCCGAGAGCTGGCATTAAACGTGTTAACCGATATTTCTTTCATATAAAGTGCCCATACCATTTACTTATACAGAGTTGTGCACTCCAACGTTTACCTTACATTGCTTATTTGTAAGTAGCACACGCGAGATTACTTCTAAAATAAAAATATATTTTCCTACCAATTAGTAAAATCAGTCAGACTGGAGTCCAGCTAGTGTCACTGAGAGCTCCGAATTAACACTTTCACACCACTTTTCACTTTTACCATTGAATTAATAATAAAATGTCAATTATAGATTTAGCGTCGGGCACAGCATCCTTTACATGAGATGAAGGAGGAACTTGCAAAAACTAAAAGTGCTACCGCGACTTACAAATTCGATCAACTAGAGAGACTTGTTCGTGATTGTTTAGTTAATTAATCTACTCGATTGAGAAGCAGATACACCTGTTTTATTGTTATATGCAGTATAATTTTCCATCTAAAATTTGAGACGAGTAAGTTTTTGACTTCGGAAAAATCAACTGCAATACCTACAACTCAAGTTTCTACCAATATACGTTTGTCTCCTAATATACCGGTTAAATATATGTGCAGTCGAACCAATTGAATTCGAACATATCATAAAACGTCCCGAACATTATAAAGATTTCCTGCGTCAGGAATCAATTGGTACGATAGCATTAGGCCAGATCAACTTATGTGTATAAAACAAACAAGCGAGAGCGTTTTAAAAGTTAGATTTATGTACATAACAAAAATACACAAGAAAAATATTCACACGCATTTGCACTAATAAATAATCCAACCATCCTCACTCACAGCTGCCGAAGCCAATCCGCATTTTCCAAACACTTTGCATCAAATACGTAGGAAAGTTTCGAAAATTTTCATTGATTACGATCACCAAAAGAGAAAGTACAAAAGTGACAGTTGACAGTCCGCGTGGTTCGTGTTACAATCATTTAATACCTTAAGTTAGTTCATTCCACAACAACCGTTATTGGTCAGTCAGGGTTAGGTGTGGGGGGTTATGCGGTGGTTCAAGCTTGCGAAGGGGGGAGGGGGTTTAGATTCCACTCGCGACACGGTCGGTGGAGATGTTGTCCTCGGATGGTGGGGAGTAGGCCGTGCCGCAGCAGAACAGCTGCCGCACCGCGCGGGACACGCGAGACGCGCGCGAGTCGCTGCGCGGCAGCCCGCCCGCCTCCTCGTCGTCCGACTACAACAATCACAAACTAAGTCTCCATCTCATAAGACAATCACTCGTGTCACAAGGGGCACCACTCGCTTTAAACACCAAAATGATATCTGTAGGCTTAGCACAGCGAGATGCGCGGGACAGACTACCTGTCACTTTCTGACGTCTCTAGTTATACAGTGGCAGGTATCGTCTATATCGTGAGCAACTCGCGCCCTGTTGTGCTAAGCCGGCTGACTAGCTATATTTTCATCATTAGACACGTCTTGAGTGTTGGCTGGCGAGATGGAGACAATTATGTCGTCATACTATCCTGAGCGCAGTTGAAGTGCAACTTGAAACGTAACAGGATTCTTTTAGTCAAAACTTAAACCCATTGATGCTTGATCGGAAAACAAATGAGGATAACTTTACGTGCGGGCTGCCGCGCCTTACAAGCGGTTATATTATCTTGGTTTTAGACGACCAATAGTACTTATAAAAGATATAGTAAATCATCTGTGTTGTCAAGTGCAAAAACATGTAGGTATCTAATCAAAGTTTAAAAAATAAGTACCAGAATGCTCTTACACCGGCGTTAACATTGTAAGAGATATTATTGAGCAGTTGGCATCGATACTTATTCGTGCACTTGACGCTACCAACACTCCTTATAAAATTAAATCGTAAAATTATAGCAGAGTCAAAGTAACATCTGAAATTCTAGACACTTACCCATTCTGAAATCTTTCTGGTTGATTTAGGGGTCTGCAACTCCGCAATGGTGTCTTCTTCTTGTTTTGAGACCGGCTTTATGGGCTCCGAGACTGCGGATGGAATCGATTTCACTTCGGGAGGAATGGGTTTGTCTCTCTGTAATTCAAAATAAAAGACTCACTAAAACTCTGTATTGAAAAAATATGTATACAAAGAATATGATTTAGATGCCTTGGTTTGGGCATGTGGAGAGACTGGATGAAGCAAGGTGTGTAAAGAAATCTACAACGGAAGAATGTAGACTGTAGGGCAAGTCGGTCGGAGGGCGCCGCCGAACGGATAACGACCAGATCGACGATGTTCTAAAGCAGGGGTCACCAATTAGTTTCACTCGGGGTCCATTTTAAGAAATGAAGTGACATTCGCGGTCCACACATTTAATAAAAAAAATTTACCAAAGGTACCTAATTAAGGAAATTACAAAGGTATTAAAAAAATATTATTTACATGTCAATGAGAAACAGTGAATTTTTTTACTGTTGATTTACTGTCTGAAGTTTGGAGTGGAATTGGTTCAAACTATTGACATTAAATCTTGAAGATGAAAGAAGATATATTTTTACGGTCCGCATACAATGGGTCGGCGGCCCGCCATTTGGTGACCCCTGTTCTAAAGAAAAGGTACCCAAAACCGTGGAGCATGTTTGACGAGAGTAGTGAATGTGAGAAAAGCGAGAGAAATATGTCATAATAGGAGCGAATGGCGTTCTGTTGTTTCTGCCTACCCCGCTGGGAAAGGGGCGTGATGTATGTATGTGTACGTACTATAATGCTAAGTCTTACCACTCCAACAGCTGTGAGTGCTATTGTCTCGGGCTCGGGGGGTGTGATTGCACCTTGCTTCTTCGAGCGCGACTTTTTTGGGAAAATGTGCTTTTGTTTTAGTTTTTCAGAAGACTCTGAAACAAATAAGTTTCGGATTTTTGATTATGTTATAGCGTGTGGCATCAGGTTCATAGTAACATCTCTCTATTTCTTCTGCGGACGTCGTAAAAAGTGACTAAGGAAATAGACTACAGTATATTTTATGCCGAATAGCCTATGATGAAAAGCCTCATCTAATCGATTAACTTTATTTTGTGATTGAATAAAAGTCTTACCACGTTCTGGTTCCTTACACTCTGATTTATTTTTATCCTCCTCTTGTACCGAGTCATCAGGTTTGATTATTAATTGATCAGCCACGGCTACCGACAAAAAAAAGAGAAATAATAAAGACTCGTAATTTTGTACTAGTATTTCAAACAGATTCTGGCCTGTATTCCCTAAATTGAAAAAAAGAAAAGTATTGAAGCCTACGAGCATTACATGGCAAGAGGGAAGAATTTAGAAGACATGAAAGAGTAGATATATCAGAACACAAGCGGCGGCGCTTTACTATCTCCGTCACTTATGTAATTATTCACAAAATAGTCAGTTAACACAATGATGTCTTGCAATTCTTAGGTAAAGTAAGAATTGATTTGCAAATGTAAACACGATTCTGTGCTTACACGAATCCATACAGTAGATTTAGACTTAGACAAAACAGAAGTTCTTACAAGGCACAGCAGGCGCTTTGGAACGCTTGTGGTGTAGTTCTGGCTGTTCGTCTTCCAGGTCGGTGGGCCGGAAGGGCTTGTGCCGGCTGCCCGCGGACTGGTCCTGCTCCACCATCAGCATGGGCGACTTGGTGTTGGCAACATCAGGCCCGCTCTTCTCTTGTTCCGACATCCCTACAAAATTAAACAGCCATACGTACGACGCCTTTATAACCTCACTAATTTGTCACCAGGTAGTTGGCTAACAATTTTAAAGAAAACCACATACGGGTAAAGTGTCACGCTGTATAAATTTTGACATTTGATTTTGTAGTTTTTTTTGTGTCTTCCATTTTTGAATGGCTGTTTAAAAAAGTTTTACTTCAGATGGTTTTCCATCGTGAGAATTTATCAAGAATGTTCATGTACACTTGCCGATGACTTGCCGTCATGGCGACTTATCTTATAATGTTTTGTAATATATCTCATGCGCTTAAATGAGGTAAATAGAGAATAAAAATAAAGGTTGAACATAAAAAGAAGAATAACATGTCAGACATGAAACTTCACATTTGACAGTATATAATGTAGATTTTCGTTTACTTGCATATCCAAATTTTAGTTGTAGCTCCTTTTTTCTTATTGCCTTTACAATAACCTAAGAAATATGCTGGGACGGAGAAAAATAAAATGTGATGGAAGATAATCAAACTCCATCAAAGAAGAAGTTTATATCCATCCAAGAAGAAAAGTTGATTCGTAAAGTTGACTACGAGTCTATCGCGAGATCTTCCGCACATTCGCCTAAGAAACAACTTCTTCTAGGTAACGGAAACTAACTTGTAATTTAAACGCTTTAGATATATTTCTTTCGACTTTTAATCTACATTAAATTGTTATCTTCTCAGACTTAGAGATACTCCAGAAAAGTTCCAGCCCTCTAAACCCGTCACAACGAGTGGTTGTTTCTATCAAGCAGCGAGGTCTCATTCCTATCAAGACTATCTACATAGCCGAGAAGAATAGATTTCATCCAAAGAGGGTTATTCATGTTTTATTACCTTTTTAATAATTATTTTTTTCGTTTGTCTCATACTCTATTTTAATTTTAGGGATCAGAAAAATCTGGGACGAGACTTGCTATTGGAGATCATTCCTCTTTCACCACACGTAAGATCATTATCTAGATTTGTAAAGTTTCAATCAATTAAATATTAATATTCGATGTAAATTCTTTTTACAGATTTAAGCCAAAATACCTCGAGCTCTGCCGGTCCTGATTTATACGAAACAAAAAAACAACACCCGAAAAGCAAAAAAAAGAACAAAACCTTATTGGATTCCGAACTTGTCGTCAAACTACCAGAAGTAGAAGGAACTGAATGTAACGACAATGTTCTCGATTCAAAGCTGGGAGAAGAAGGAAAATGCTATGTTTTTAAGGCCCAGCCACAAACACCTATTATGAGCGATAACAAATTTATTAAAGAATCTGAAAACCTATTCGAATTGACTAAGGACGTTGCTACTTTTACAGTTACGCAGCAATCCTCCGATAATTTATCTCATACTACTGTGACAATAATAAACAATTTGATAAGCAAAATAGATCATTTAGAACGCAAGCTCAGAAGACAAGAGATGGTATTGCATTCTATCGATCCACATATAAACGTGTCTTCATCAGATGAAGAATCGAAGGACATCACAATGAAAAGTACATCTGCATCTGGTCGGCCAGGGTGCAGCTACATAGAGCAGTACAGCCACATCCCCGAGACGTCGGCGTTCCAGAGGCTGTCGCCAAGTAAAGCCACCACCATCGAAAAAGAACATAATTCGGAGCAGTACGGCCGAGACTTTACGACGTATGACGGCATTACGGCGCGGGGCCGGCGGCAGACGGCGTCCGTGCCTTACAAACGCGACGATGCACCCAAAATGGCTGCGGAGAGGGTACACAAAATACGTCATAAGCTTAATCCCGTACGTGATTATAGATTAATGGACACGGTTCACTATTTGGCGCAAGGGGAGTTTGCTCCACGTGATGATGGTATAAAGTTAACTCCGTCGCGAGAAGCCGTGCTCAGTGATATCATTTGGGAAGACGTTTGTCGCACGCACTGGCCCAGTGCCCGCTTGGGTCGCCGCGTGGCGCACCCGGAACGAGTGAGCACGCGGGGGGAACTACAACGTCTGATCGACAGTCTGCTTAGAGAGCGAGTAGCCCACGTCGAGCGCAGGAGACGTCGTCACTACAGGATAGTGAAACTTAATCACAGGCATGAAAGCTGTAGACCAGTCGGCAAGACGGGCGATATAATAGTAGCCAGCCACAAGAACAAACTACCAGCAGGCGAGAAAGAGATGGGAGGCAGCGAGCACAATGCTGGGAGTGCCGTGATGTCTAGCAGAAAATGGCAAGAACATAGCCCTCAGAGGAGTCATCGGAGTCATGACCGCTTGATTTCCCCCGAACCTAGCCACAAGCGTCATAACAGGCAAGAAGAGTGCTCGCCGGGCCCGAGCTACGCCGTGTCCCGGGCTGGGAACAACCGCGAGCCGACGTGCTGCTATCGTGCTTCGAATCCATCGAGACCAGAAAAAATGCAAAAACCAACGCGCAACGAGTGCAAGCAAAGGCTGGCCAGTAGCGGTAGCGGCTCCTCTGGAAAACCTCTCGGAAGGACTCCTAGACTTGTGGTCAAGAAAGAAGTTTCTCACAAGAAATGCACGAAAGAGGAACCTAATCTTGAACACTTCATATTGTTGCCAACATTGGTGATTCGCACACCATCTAACGTCAAACGGCAGAAAAAGTTTAATGAATTGTATCACCGTATACTAAACGTCCGAATAAATAGTGGTAAGTAATTTTCGTTTGCCGTGAGATGCCGGGTTTAGGATAACTTCTCTCCGTTTCTTCGGTAGGTGTCGATTTTGTAAAATAGGGTTTAGACGCCAGGTCGGCAACTTGTCACTATAACAGCTCTTTTATCTAACTCAAAACCTCAAAAGATGCTAAGTGGTTACGAAAGCTGTGGTAGTCATGGTTTTGTCAATTTAACGTTTCGTGTGTTCTTATTCTTATCTATACAAGAAAACAAGCTTGATGCATGTATGTATGTATGTCAGTAAGTAAAAAGGATCGATCATGCTAACTTTGTGATTAAATTTTAATTAAATTTGATTTTCAGGACAGGAGACAGTTGACACCGAGGCTGCAGAGCAAAATCCTGATCAAAATCAAAAGGATGTTGGCTTAAACATAAATTTTACTATGGTTAATAATAACGCAAATCAACTGGAAAAGTAAGCTCACGTGACTTGAAAAAGACATCTTACAAAACGTCAAGGTTTTAGTCGTAATTTATAAATAAATTTTGTCTTCGAGTTTTATGATAATAAAGAGCTTGCTAAAACTATCGGGCGTTTCGTTTTGACGATTATATTTAACTATAAACTGAGCATTAATTGTTCCTGCACCTAGTCAAGTTGACGATTTGATATTTACTTGCATGTTTTTTACCCTACAGTTCTTTCGTAGATGTAGTAAGAAGCGACTAAGAGTTAGGTATACTTTAGGCGACAGGCTAGCAACCTGTCACTATTGTACCTCTTAACTTGTAGACGTAGCTACGAAACTTTAAATGGCTTTGACCATGTGGCGTTTCTTGTGCTGTGCCTACCTCATTAAGGAAACGGGGGTGAAATATGTATGTGTGTATGTAAATATTTATGGGGACCATGTATGCGCTCATGTATACATATAGCACGACTGTATAGACCAGATACCTACAGCTCTGATCTATACAGTTGTGCTACATGTATTTAAATTAAAGGTCTAGCATATTGTTCCCCAGCGTTACAGCAAAGCATTGAGTCGCCTAAACTACACGTGGAATTAAACGCCAGCTCTTTTCTGCAACGTGTATCATTAATTACGCTGTCGACAAGCCTTTGTCGTGATAATATTCTTTTTATTTAAATTTATCGCTGAATCAGGCACACTCCTGCTAAAAAGTTTTCGCTGAAAGCACTCTAGTAAATTTTGTTAAACTAACTTATCTGTATTAATTTTACCAGGAAATTGCGTATTCTGTTAATTAGTATAATAAGGGAATGATAATTTATGAATAAACGTAGCAACTTTATTTCATCAGTTGACTTTATTACTTAGGTATACTGTCAAAAATCCAATTACAACAACAAACGAGGAGTATCCATTCGATTATGCATTCCAACCTAAACCTTATCTTCTAGTAACTAATTCAACATCGACGTGAGACTACCTTAACGCGTTCCCTATCCGAAGGCCCCCATGGGGACATGAAGCTTTTTTTCACAAGTCCATGCTCCCGCTATGGTTCCACAGTTTCATACACAGATGCACAATTGGACTTGTGCATTGACAGACCGTTTTTTACGGGGACAGGAAATGTGTTAAAAATGTCAAACCTACTCGTAAGTTCGTATCCCTTGGAGATGACACAACTTTTTTCGTCGGTTGTACCCATTGTCGTCCAAGAAACCGTGTCTCGTGCGAACCGCTAACCGCTGCTCAGTGCCTCCACACCTGGCTTAGCAGCAATCCATTTGCCTGCATTATTCGCCACAGTATCCACCTATGACGCATCAGTTAAATACGTGTTGTGTGCTGTATCGAGCCTGTGAACAGACAACTGTTAGATGTGACGTTGACGCGTAATTACAAGTTTATGGTATTTTAAGTAAACTAAAACAAAAATACACTAACTATCGGGGTAATTAGAGAATCGAGACCACGTAGTTTTAGTTGCTTTTAGGTCTAATTCAACTTAATTGCGGCTATATCCGATGAAATCGATCATTTTCTGAGAATTCTAGGGTGCGTCACGTAATCTAAATTTAACGTTTATATTTTTTGAAGTCATGGAAAGTTACATAAGGTAGCGGCACCAGTTATGAACGGTTTAAGCTGACAAGCACCAGTGATGGACACTTCATTCTTAATTTAAAGACCATAGAGTTGTGAATTTTATTGATTGTTGTAAAACAAATGACTTTTCCTTAGTGGGTAGTAAATAAGAGTCATTGTCCATTACTGGTCCTTGTCCATTATAGGTGACTTTACCTTACTTATAGAACAGACTGAGGCAGAAGATCCTTATTCAATTAACCAAAGAGAATAAAAAAGGATTTTTATCTTTGGAATGCTCAATTTCTCTACTTTTGTCTGCCAAAATACCTATGTCAGAAAGTGCGACGACTAAAATGCACGTACTTATCTTCAAAGTTTACTTAAACTAAAACAACTAACGTCGATAATCTGATAATCGATTACCTAAACGTGTCCATGTGTCGATAATAGGTCAAGAGCTAACGATGTCAGTCGGACACTCGGACAGGCTGGTCAATATTTAATAAGACACCATTTTCTCCACTCCACGCGAGGGAAATCGATACGGACATCACCATATGTTCTGCTTGTCTTTATTTTCATTCTTTGCTTAATTTCTTTCAATACAAGTTCAATTGCGTTCTTGAACATTTATTTTTATTTTAAATCGATAGTGGGAAAATTAAAAAAAAAATAAGTACGTTTTATTAATGACTTTCCTTGCTTATATTAAGAAAAAGGCGAAAATAGTGCATGTGGCAGTATATTTAGTTACAGCATTCAAGTATTTAACAATACCTCTGAGTTCCTAGAGAATAAAGGTAAAATCATTCCAACCCCATTAACACATTTACGACCAAGCCTAAAATCAAAACATCTGCGTGGAACCGATATAGCTAGTACAAAATGAACCCGGCTACCGGGTTCTCAGTATCTCGCGAATGTTTTGAAGAACCCGGGAGCCGGGTCCTTGGTTCTGAATATGTTAACTTACGAGAAAAATATCAACAGCTTTAATACTTACTCTTGAATAAAAGCAAGGAAAGTTGAAACTAAACTGTAAATAAACTAATACATTGCCTACCGCGCCCGGTAAAGTTGGTGTTTGCCATGACTTTGACATTTTACACAGTTGACGAACACCATAGAGAATCTCGCTAAACCGTACAGCCAAATTTAATTTCAATCAAGATGAAACTTCCCAAAGGCAAGCTAAACCGTTAAAGTAACT
This sequence comes from Adoxophyes honmai, assembly GCA_005406045.1. Taxonomy (NCBI): domain Eukaryota; kingdom Metazoa; phylum Arthropoda; class Insecta; order Lepidoptera; family Tortricidae; genus Adoxophyes; species Adoxophyes honmai. The sequence continues at coordinate 194,145 of BHDV01006678.1, read as the reverse complement.
AACAGACGTCTTATCTACTGAAGAGACAATTCTCGATAGCCCCAAGTGTTATGGAAAGCGTGAAGAAGTGGCTCTCGGAGCGATCAGCGAAAAAAAACGGAGTCTACGTACACTACAGCCCTCCGAAACGTAAGTCATTAAATCCTTACTAATAGAATAACTACTAAAAATGCGAAACTAACTTTGTATGTCGCGCTTTCACGCGAAAACTACAAAACCGATTTAAATGAAATTTGGTACACATATAGCCTAGAGCCTGAGAAAGAACATTGGTTGCTTTTTAATGCGAACAAAGGGTTGTAAGGGGTTGAAGGGGGGGGGTGAAAGGTTGTATGGAAGAATCGTCATGTTTAAAGCTCTAAGTTTGAAACTTATTATTTAAGATTAGATAAATTATTTATATCAACACTTTAAAAAGCTCTTAGCAGCTAATCTTCGTTTTTTTTGGGTTGAGAATTTCAACGGACACAATTTGAAATTATCTCTGGAATTCATTAGTAGATAAAACTGGAAATGATTTATGCAAATACACTTAACATTGTTTGTTATAATGTTCTTAAATCAAACATCATCATAATTTGCGCCGATATCTTGGGATTACTCAAAAATGTGTAAGGATTTGACAGTTAAAATTCTCAACCCAAAAAAAAACGGAGTATAAATACTGCAGAAAAAATAGCTTAAATCATTAAAAATGGTATCCAAAATCACTAATTCACACGGACTAAGTCGCGGGCAATCATATATTTCTACTTAAGTGATTCAAATCGACGCGATTACTTTATACGTATAACATGATAAACAAATGCCGAACCGGCTACGCTTTACGCTAACACATGCAGCACAAGGAACTGACCAATCACCGCGCGGTCGATTGCTAAGCCACCAATCACCGAACACTGCCTCCGGCATGTGGTTGGGGCCGGTGAGGCGTTTGCCATAGGCACAATGTGATTCTTGCCCAGGCAAAAAGACTTAAAATTATACAATGGCGCCACTTTTTTTGCAAGCGTTTAGTTTAGTGTTTAACGTATTTTGCCTAAGCTTAGTAACTATTTCGTATGACCTTCCTTTTAACCGTTTTTTACTTTTTTGGTCAATCTATTGATTGTACTTATTTGTATTTAAATATATCTATTGTCTAGCATAATGTGCATCACTTTAGCCGTTAAGTTTAGTTTAGTTAAGTATTTTAAAATCTAGTAAGATATTTTCAGCTGACTTGCCCCGTCTTACTATATTTTGTTTTAAAGTGTTATATATACTGTAAAATTATGATACTACCTTCTTAGTTTATCTCATATGGCAAGTCTCAAAGCAATGCAAATTATGTTGATGGTTGGACAAAAAAGCGTTAGGGTGGGTTAAAACTTAATTAAAATAAGGTACTGTTACTTTTTCTGTTATGACATGAAAATAAATCCTGGAAGTCAAATCGTCATTTTTTAAAGCTAAGCTTGAAGCTTATTATTTATGCTGTTGATAGATATAAATAAATAATAATTGTTTTGTTAACTTTCATGTACAACGGAAAAAGTTAACAGTATTTTTTATTATGTCTTAACGCGTGCAGTGCAAGCGCAACATTTTGATTCTCACTCTAAAATTACAGTATGGGTTCAATCCAGTCTGATGCTGAAAATAAACCTAGGTACGGACAGCTGCAGAGAAAGGTAACCCCCCAGTAATAGAACATTGCATGGGCGGGGGGTTATTTTTCTCTGCAGCTGACTGTACCTACCTAGTTACTCTGTATTTTTTGTAATGCAAGTATATTAGTACCAGTTCTTCAAAACGAAATGCCTGCAATTACTAAAAATCGAATGTGCAAAAGGAGACCGACGCTCGTCGAATTTGCCGTAAGTGTCGGGTAAACAGATTCGGCCGTCTGCGCTGAAAGCCGTCGCGTGCTTGCGCTCAGGGTCTTCAGTTATCAACAATTTAACCAATATAAAAAATACATACATACATATTCTCACGCCTTTATTCCCAAGAGGGGTAGGCAGAGCACATGAATTCAAAAATCCAGTGCCACGTTTAGCAAATTCAGGGTAACCAGATGGTTAAACGTGATATTGCAGTGACAGGTTGCTAGCCCATCGCCCACAATACACTAACCCTTTCCCAGAGTCGACTCTTACGACACCCACGGGAAGAAAGGGGGAGGTGCTATTCTAACCCGTCACCACACGGGAAAATAATCGACGACATTTTCTATTTCAGCGTTGATAATTGTAATTTTTCAGCACGGCTTTTATTGTCTATCGCGCTCCCAATCATGACCGCTTTGAATCTGATAGGTCCAATCGCGGATTCAAATTAAAACAAATGGTATCGCGTAACGTCATACTCATAATAGTGTTTGGATTGGTTTGTTACCCGAAAGATTATCACCACGACTCTCGGGATCACGATCGATTTCCCCCGTCAAGCCCATGCCGACTCCGAGCGCGTTAGACAATAGCCCTGCAGATCTGATTTGGCCGTAAATCGACCGTAAATATATTAACCAGTGGTCGGGTATACATAGGGAAACGGCACCAGTGGTTTAAGCTGACAAGCACCAGTGATGGACACTTCATTCATAATTTAAAGACCATAGAGTTGTGAATTGATTATTGTAAAACAAATGACTTTTCCTTAGTGGGTAGTAAATAAGAGTCATTGTCCATTACTGGTTCTTTGTCCATTACTGGTTCTTTGTCCATTACTGGTGACTTTACCCTACATACATACATTTTCTCACGCCAAGAGGGATAGACAGAGCACATGAATTCAAAAATCTAGTGCCACGTTTAGCAATTTCAGGGTAATGGATAGTTAAACGTGATATTGCAGTGACAGATTGCTAGCCCATCGCCCATAATACACTTACCATTTCCCAGAGTCGACTCTTACGACAGAGAAGAAAGGGGGACGTGCTATTCTAACCCGGCACCACACGGGGGTCGGGTATACGCGTCTGAAAACTACTGTGAAGTTTTTTTCCGGAGTAGGGTTTTTGAACATTTTTGAAATATCCTTTTAATAAATTCTTCATTATGTAATAAACACGATATATTAGTATTTCCGGATTCTTGTCTGTATTAACAAAGAAAATAAATATTAAAGTTCCAATTCTCAAACTCACGCCAAAAACGCTGTTTGACGTCAAATGCAAGTAAACAAAGGCACCACACAAAGAAGCTGTCAAAATTGTCATGTCAAATTATCAATGTCCACTTTGACCACGGATACCTTTCATGGTATGTGACGTCATCAATCAATCGCAAGCGTTCCAGTCACAGATCCACTATTAACGAATATTAGAAATTAATAGAACAAAATACTCTAAAAATGCATAATATTTTGAACAAAAGAAAGTGAAATATGTTTAATTTTCCTATAATCTGTTAGGATGGCCACAAATTATAGTTTATTTTTATTGTTGTCAAAGACCCTATTATGTATTTATTTTAAGAAAATCTAAAAATATTGCCCAGTTGTTTTATAGTTCGGCTTTTAGTCAACCGCGTAGCATCCCGAGATTGGACGATTGCAGGTGCATACGAACTAACGGGACTTGTGTATGGGACTTAGGGTAGGTAAAACACAGGACGCAATGACCTGAAAAGCGATGAAACATTTGTCTCCCACAAAAATTTGTCAGGAAATATTTTACAGGGGTTTTCAGAAGCGTATACTCGACCAATACGGTCAATTTTCGGCCACCCTGTATAAAACTGATAATAAAAATGACTGCGCACTGCTTTGACAAGAAAAAATAATAAGACAGTTAATATAAAAAAGTTATACAATGTCTTGATCAATAAAAACAAGAATATACTTAGATCAGAAAATTAAACCTTACTAAACAAAAATGAATAAAAGTAAATGTGAAAGTAGAAATAATTAAAAAAAAAAAAACATTTTCTTCTTCTTTTCATCATTTAACATTGAAAAGTCTGATTTTAGGGTAATCATCCTATATCAGGTAACCCTAACCACGCCGAGCGCCGGGCAAACACGTCGCATGCATGCAAAATGCACACCACGTCACGTGACGTGACTCGCTCACTACCAAATGCGCACGTTTTTTAGAAAAGATGAACGTTTTTGTAGATAATTTAACTGTCACTATTGTGTTTTAAAATTTTCTTTTAGATTGGCTGTTGTTTGACTTTTTTGGAAATGAATGTGCGTTTTAGGCGATTGGAATTTAAGCGTTTTGTATTTTTGCATGTATCTTGAATCTCGATTAGTGTTACTAAATCGAGTTTTAAGGCCATACTGGATGGGGTTCTGTTGTCTCCAGTAAACTAAACCATCGATAGATTAAATTTTAAGATCGACCGTAATACTTCTACCTTGGTAATACTACTTCTGCTGTTGCTAGTATCCTAGTGTCAACTTTGATCTATCACAAAATATGAGTTGCTACGAAGATGCTACGATAAGCTACGATGTGCTACGACTCACGATCTCTTATAAAAAAATAACAGAATCTCTAAAATAGTGTGAGTCTGTTTGTTTTTTTAATTGTAGACACAATTTTAAACATTTAACCACGTTACCAAATAAGAGTAAAGGTCAACTAAGCACTGCGATAATCTAAACGGACCGGCTGTAATGTACTAAAGCTTAGACCATCGCCGATATGAGACACGTCGCGGTAATGTACGAAAAAAATAATTTTCCCCTTAACACGTTCGGCGGCGGTACCCAAATTATGGAATATACTAGAATGACAATGAAATTTTTTCATACTTATCGAAACTACGGCTTAAATACTGCGTTAGCCGTACTGTCTTAAAACTTGCTACACGTTTTACGGGCATAGCCGGTACCGCCGCCGAACGTGTTAAGAGGGTGTCAGTGATTTACAAATAACCCTGTATATTATTTATTTGAGAGCATGTACGGTTGTTAGATATACAGATATATCTGATGTAAGGGAATCAAAAGTATATACCGTAAATATTTTAATCAGTGGTCGGGAATACGCATCTGGAAACCCCGGTGAAGTTTTTTGCCCGGAATTCACAAATAAAAAAAAATACGAAAATTTGAAAATGTTGCCCATTCTTTTTAACCTCGGTTCTTAGTCCCCTAGCATCGCAATGTCGAGCAGGAATAACAATCGCGGGTGCAAGTGCGCGGCGCGGTGGCTAAAACGGGACTTGCACAGCCGTATAACGCATGCATAACACAGGGTGCATTGTAAAATAAGTATTTCCGTAAAATATTTCCTGAAAATTTTCATTATTGACATTGTGGGAGATAAATGTTTCATCGCTTTTCAGATTATTGCGCCCTATGTTTTACCTAGCTTACGTCGCGTACGTAAGTTCCGTTAGTCGGCGCGTACACACTTGCAATCGTTCGACATTGCGTTGCTTCGCGGTTGACTAAAAGCCGGAGTACAAAAGACTGGGCAACATTTTCAGACCTTCGTATTTTTTTTGTACATTAAAAAATTCCGGGAAAAAACTTCACAAGGGATTTCAGACGCGTATTTTCCACTGGGTAAAATATTTACGGTCAGTTGCCAGCCACCTTGTAGATTACTTTCAGATTTAGACATTTATCAAAATTGCGAATTTCGAATCATACTGTAACCATAAAGCTTACAACATTAACACGTGTGTTCGCGACCTTAGCGTGCTGTCGTGAGAGTAACATTTCGCCGCACGAACCGTGGTCAGTCCTAACTCTAAGCCGTAGAATCCTGTAAAACCAATCCCATCACTGAGGCAATAAGGTTCATTATGAAATTGGCGTTTCAGGGAGTTTATGTGGAAATAGTGAAATGCCTGTTTTGCAGACTGGCGTGCGCATTTTGTCACGGGACAGCTTAAATTATGCGAAGCCGTTAATGCGCGATAATTTGCAACAAATGTTAGCTCTGACCTCATTGTGGACTCTGTACGGCCACGAGGATTCATATGTTTTTATAAAAGTCTGGGTTATTGTTAATAATCATATCCTAAACTGTAGCAGACCTCCGGCGAGATTTCAGTTATATTAAAAACATATTATTTATCACGCCTCTACTCTCAAATGGAGTAAGCAGAGCACACAGCAGTTTCATGGCCACTTCTAGGATATATTCTTAGGTTTTAAGTTGGCAGATATCAGGATACTAGCCTGTCGCCAAAATATACCTTATTCCTTTAGCATTAAAAAATACAGAGCTTTTAAATAGTAAAATATCGAAGGTCAAAGTTGTGTTTTTTTATAACGAAAGAAACATTAAAAACACTTTTTATAGATTCCAATAAGGACCAGAGAAAGTCTGCACAGTAACTTTACAGGTCATAGTGAACAAATAACTACATTTAGCATAATGAATGATGGTTTACACATAGATGAAAGAAATACAATAGTGACAGATTACTAGCCTGTAAAAATACCTAAACCTGTTTCCTTATTTGCTTCATACGATACCCACGAAAGAATGGAGAGATGTTAATCTAAACTCGACCCCACATAGGATTCTATCCATGTTCTATCACACGCAACACACAAATCTAGCATTGTTCCCCTTTGATTGTCATTAATCAGGAACTTCATGGTTGTGCATTGTATCAGTTTTGACTCATTAACGGCAGGACACTATTAGCTCAAATAAAGTTCAGTCCTAACGGGCACGTTGTGTCCATAAATGACTTATGGAAAACATGGTAGAGTCAATACTACCTAAGATCTGTTTTTTAGTACGGGAGACTAAAATGACAACCTCAAATGTCAAACGTAAAAATAATGTGACCTGCTTAATACGAACAGTGTTGTCACGATTCCGGTTTCTGATTCGATTGAAACGAATCGTCAAAAATAATATTTTGTGCATAGCATAGCGGGTAAGTATAATACTATTGTGATTGCATCTCCGTTATATACGTGAAAAAGAAAAGTGTGCTCTTTTTTTAGTGCAGGCTTCAGTTTCATATTCAACGTGATGTACTTAATTTGGTTGAAAAACGTCCCCGAAACGTGAACCACTAGGTTTTCCAGTTTTATAATTTAAATATCATTCTTTTCATGTTAAAAAAAAAATGGCTGTCACACCGAGTACTTTCCGTTTGGCACCTACAACGCCCTCGCCCACGACCGCAGAAATTGCTGTTCCACTAGAGAAAAATCGCCGCGGGCGTTATCAGCGCAAGTTATAAGTGAAACGCAAAATTAAAATGAAAAATTTAAGTATGTCAAAATATAGGGCTCATTTAATTTCTTGTCTTTTGTCGTATTGTATAAAAACATTGTATTTATGTGCAATGTAGGGGAGCATTGTAAAAGAAAATTAAAAACAGACTTCTACAAAAAAAAAAAAACAAGAATGGATAGTTTTTTTTTAAATCACGTTATTCCTAACGCGGCGAGACATGATCCCTATAACAGTTCTCTTGACTATACTACCTAACAACTACACTTACATTTTTTTTTCGGTAAATACCGGTTGTAGGACATCACTATTTATGAAGTGGAAAAAACAGGCAATACTTGAAATGTCATTTTAGTCTCCCGTACTAAAAAACAGATCATAACATATGGACGCTGTTACCTCATTATCCTCAATATGTCATGCCGAGTGCACAATACAGACCAATACAGAAGTCCATCAAATGTATGTAGATCACTTTTCATACCTACGCTCGGCGCTTGCCCTAGAGATCTCAAATTATGGCCTATGCACATAAAACTATCGTGGTAGTAGCACTTGTAACGAATTGTGTGATTTATTATTGAAAATAATAAGTAAATTATTTTTATTTTAATGTAATTGTTACTTCAATTACGATTTTACATTTTTTTAAACAATTTTAAACGAAAAGTGCATGAATAAATAAAAATCGTTTATTTTCGGGCAACTTAGCCCATAGACATTATAATTTTATCAAAAATTTGAAAGTTTAATAAATTCCCATTCTCATAATATATACAATTTGTTTGCAGTAAGCTAGTGGAAAACTGTAACAAATGTTTTGGGTGAATTGCGCAAGCGAAAAAATTTCACGGCAATGCTGAGAACGGTAGTGCAATGTACTGTTTTATGGTTTTGTAATTTTTCTTTTAGTAAAGTATGTTCTTCCCTACCTTGGCAAAAAAAATTGTTGAGTAATGGCTTCAATTACATTTTTAAAAAAATTGACAAAGTGTCATTTTATCATCACAGTGGCTTGTCCCTCATCCAACTACGCTCACAAAACACCTTCTCCTGCCAATACTTGCATTTTTTGGTTTTAAATCGGGTTTACTATCATTAAGTGACAGTATAGTCTATTAATAAAAACTATTTTTGTTCATGTATCTTCATTCTTATACATTTGACAAGCATTCAACTTTTGTCCCAAAGAAATTTATCACTTCAGTGGACAGTAAGTTTTGGTAGAATAGCTCCGGCAACACTGTGTGGTTGCGCTCCCATCACCATTCCTAACTTCGGATGAGTCCGGCTCAAGATCTAGGTGCATAAATACTGGTCACTACGTCCTTGTGGTTTCTCACAAAAGAGGAAGTTTATCATTTCAGTGATGAGGGGACAATTTTTTCTTCATTTCGGTAGCCTTTATAACTTGACCAATATGCGTTTAATTTATTTCAAAATTGTGTTTTCAATTCGCCGTAACTACTGCTTTATTTGAGTAGTGTTGATATTTTGTTACTTATTTAAATCAGAGTAAAATGTAAAATTAACCTCTATTTTATCATCTCAGTGTTGTCATTTCAGTGGATTCGGTGGACTGTAATACCGATAACGGTCCACCGGAATGAAATGTACCCCCGAAATGATAAAACCGTTAAATTTTAGAGATCCTTGGGCCAAATATTAAATTTTAGTTTTGTGGTATACTTATTTTTATTTGTTATGTGAGTTCATGTGAAGGCATTTATGTATGTCAATATGAGAAATATAAATGTAAACTACTATTTATATAAAAGTAAACTATTTTTTTTAAGACATATGCGAGTAATATTAAAGTAAGGAACCCTATTTATTCCACGCGGTTGTTCTTAACTGTATCATTTCGGTGGGCTTATTTCATTTCAGTGCACTGTATCTCATTTCCATGGACACTTTTATCATTTCGGTTGACACTTTTTTCATTTCGGTTGACACTTTTCATTTCAGTGGACCCATAAAAATTCAACAGCCAATATTTAAGTAAGTTGTGAAGATATTTGATTCCCACTCACGCACATATTAGATAACTGGCTTAAGTTTGATTTGTGATTCAGTTCATTTAGATAACATTGAAAATAAAAAAAAACACCGAAATGATACAAAAAAATGTCTTGTTGAAATTGACCCTTTTAAATAAAATGTCTTGAAGCTTCAAAAAGTTTCATACAATTTCACAGTTCCAGTAGATACACTTGAGAAGGTTGCAGAATCGTTCACAGACGCGCGTCAAAAGCGGACAGCAACCGCTCTCGGACTGGTCCCAACTGCCCCGAGATCTACGTGTGTGTCGCTCGAGAGCACTTTGTACGGAGATTAACTTCTGTACCAGTCTGTTTTGTGCCGTGTGTGAACACTAAAGGCTAGGGCCCGGTACAGGGCTCGCCGCGCCTGGGGAGTACACGCTCAGCGAAGGGGTTAAGGTCGGGTATGGCTTGGTAATTTGTATGGTGGCTGTAATATTGATGGGGGTTCGATGACCAATCGGGTGTTCACCCGCGCCCTACATAAGGTCTCAATAGCCTCACGACCTGGCTTTAGTCAGTTTTCGTTGTAACTTTTAAACAGTTACAGTTTATGCTGCTTATTTCACCTTACTTATAGTAATTAACGGTAGGGATCGTAATTTACATGTTCAATGTTAGGTATATGTGTAGATTTTAACAGCTGAATCCAAAGTTTTAAAATTATTAATTATGGGTTCAGATTGACCGCGTATATGATTTAGAATTACGCTTAATTTTACATTTTTTCCGCACATGTCGCAAGAAACGGAGACTAAGAAAATAAGTTCAGGTTACGCTTTCGGCGATGTTTTACAAACCTGAAATTATGCTAAATGTGTCTACAAAGCTTGAAATAGTCATAGTTTTTGCGAGCACTGCCTACACCATTTGGAAATAAGGGCGTGATGATCGTATGTAAGCTAGATTTAATTGAGTCACTTTAAAGTTAAAATATTGTCATCAAAATATACTAATATTGCAACTGTACCAACTTAGTACTTAATTTTTAAACTATTTTAAAGGTGTGACATTCATAAAAGCATTGCGCTCGTGAACAATCACGTGTGGGATTGAAATTATCATAAAAATGTGCACGCTCTTCGTGATTAATTTATGTTGCTTATTTCAATTAAGTACGAAGTACTTACTTTACACATAGATGCATAAATAGCAACGTGCTTGTATTGTAAGGCCGTGGGTGTCGCCATTCGCGATAACCGCTGTAAAAGCATAAATCCAGTAATCTCGGAAATGGTAATATACATGCAAACAACAGGCTGTTGTATTTGCATTTTCATTTTTTACTTTCGGCTCACAAGGTCAATGTTTTTGACCAATTGCTAACGATACCAAAATGACAGGCTCTCACGAAAGGATTTAGAATAGACTTTGTTTTCTGGACAATCAAATATTCGTATAGTTTTATTTTTAATCTTAACTTGTATAGTTGTAGACTTATTATAAATAAATAAATACTTGTAACCATAAAAAAAATCAAGTATAAAAATTAGAAGCTATTAATGTACAGACCTACATTTTTAGTCGACTACGAAATCAAATAGAAGAATTTTTTACATCAGTTTGACGGATGATTGTCCTAATTCAAATATTTATAAACCAGCAGCTCTATTGTCAGATTTTTGGTGCGTTAGACAATAGCACGTTACTGCAGTGGATGAATTAAAATAACAGAAGAAAACAAACCACTGAACAAACCAAAGAAAATATGGAACAGTTACGGTCAAGGACCTTAATTCATGAAACACCATAGAACCTTCCCAAAGAAAAAATTGAAACGATTCCCCTTGCTAATTAATGGGATGTCACTATGACGTTTACTGTGAATTGATTCCATGGTGGCTCATGAATTAAAGTCATTGACTGTACAATCAAAGTTTCAAAAGTAGGTAAATACGCTCTTACATGGGACATATTAAAAAAATATTTTGATGCTTATTTTTGCACTTGATCGTACACGATTGTATACCTGTATTAGAAATAAACATTATTTTTATGTTGTTAGATAGCTGCTATTTACCGTCAAAAAATGCATGATTTCAAAATGCAAATCACTCCCCACTAATACAATCACCTAGCCTGGAAGTGCTAATACTTTTGATTTGAAGCAAAAACACACTGTAAGTAATGTAGAAGCGTTCGCTTGATCTCAGGTAACGATAGCTGCCACCCCAGGCTATCTGACTCGGTTTTCAGATCCGTAGCGCAGTGGCTGGGGAACGGTAAGTCAGGCACTTGAAGCAGTAGGATATTCACAGTGAAGTTGTTTGTTAATTTTGTTAAAAAAAACTGTAAGTAAGTAGGTACGTGTACTACGACCACGTTTGACAAAACTTCAAATCGACATTACCGGTGTTATGTACAGTACAGAGAACCTGCAACCTGGAGTGGAACAGAATTCTATGACTATTTTTTTACGTTTCGGGGTGGTGGACGTGGTGGTACCTCAAGATTCTTATCTTCCAAATGTACCACATAATATTACAGAAAACCGGAAAACAAGACATCTAGAATATTGTCAATATTTGTTTAGTTAATATTTAGTCAACTGTACATTTTTTTTTCGTACGTTAAACAACGTAAAAACAACAAATTAAGCTTCATTTCCTAATATTGATATTTGACTAATTGTAAAGTTTAATGTGTCCTTGATAGCTCAATTAGCTCTGGATTTGCTTAAGGCATACACTACCACCTCTTAGAGTCGAACTTTCTTCAAATGCTGCAAACGCACAATGTGCAGTCAAACCTGTGAATCTTTAACAATAGCTCTAGGCGAAAGTCACGAAAAGTTAAATGACTCTAGACTTGTAGACACACCATAAAAAAATAGAACCCGGAGAAATGAGGAACTAAAATTTGTTAGTAAAAAGCGGCAACTGCAAATAAAATCGCATTCTTTTTAAATGTCCACTTTGGTGAAGGCAAAAAAAATAAACAATAAATCATCAGTCTGTCCGACAGTACTCGGCGTGGTGTCGGCCGCTCAGCTGCGCCAGCTGGCCCGCGGCGGCGGCGACGGCAGCCTGGAGCGCGCGGTGCTGGCCGGCCAGGGCCGCCGCTTGCTGGCCGAGGCGGACCCTCTGCCCCTACCGAGCCACCTAGCTGCCCTCGTAGCCAAGTGCGAAGCTCTGCACGAGGCCGTGGAGAAAGGGTCGCTGCTCGAACTGCAGGTATTGCTGGTAACTAACGCTTTGTTTGTCTGCAAATCCATAGACACCCAAGCAAACTTGACACTTGGCGACTTGGCATAGCTAGGTAGCTACCCTCGTCACTAAGTGTGAAGCTCTGGACATTGGATGAGACTGGAGGAAATGTTGCTGACCCAAATTCAGGTATAGCTGCAAACTCCTTATAGTTCCAAGACAGACTATACATATATCGCTACTGATTCCACTAGCTACCCACGTTGCTAAGCGCGAGGTCCTGCATAACAGCGTGAAAAAGGAGTCACTACTGAGACTGTCAGTATTGATGGTAATTAGTGCTTTGTTTATGTAAGATCTTTTAGACATCCAGGCCAAGCTCTTTGTTCTTTCTAAGCCGCCTAGGTACCCACGTGGAGAAAATGTTGGTGATCGAAACTAAGAAGAAACTATTAGCTTAAGCGTCGAATAATCCAACTGGAAGGTGACGTTAATCCCTCATCTGGCTCAGCATCTGATCGTGATTGTTATTAATTTAGTTAAGGAGACTTACCATGTTATACCTGAAAATAATGAACATTATTGTCAATTACTGGCCAAGTAATTCATCCTCATTTCCCTTTGAAATTGGCAGGGGCTGCTCGAAGGCGAATACAATCGGCGCAAGTACGTACTGTGCCGCGACGAGGCCGGCGCCGGGCTACTCCACAAAGCTGTGTACTACGACTACACTGACATCGCCGAGTGGATCGTGGAACACTACCCGCAACTGGTGCATCAGAAAGATTCGGTGAGTGTTTAGGGGGACTCTATAAATCTACTACAATGGACAAAAAATAAATGTGTCTAAGGTGATTTATGCCGAACCCCGAAAATCCGAAGGAAGAGACAAAGTAAAATTCAATTCGCTTAAATAATTCTCTAAGCGCGATCCAGAACAGTGATGGTGACCAGCAAGTTCATTGTCTATTTAAGTTTTAGTTTTCCCTACTATGTTAGATTTGATCTAGTTTTTCCTCACAATCGACCAATTTGATCTTTCAATTTAGACTCGCAAAACGTAAACGTATTTGAAAATCTTATGAAAATCAAAAAGTGTTAATTTCATGTCCAATCCTGCGGTTCAGTGGTAAAGTAATATTAGAACCTTGCAATATCACAGCAACAGTAAACAGCAATTATTTCTGGTAAAACCACGTATAAATATAAATCATAAAATCCATTTGTGATTTGACAACTGGACTGGTGCCCAATTACCAGCTGCGTGGTAATACTGTAATAACCACCTTGAATGCGGCGAGGCAAAAATGATAAATACCTATGAATGAGCTTTCTACTGGTAGATTCCAATCTTTTGTGTATTTTCTAGTTTTAACTCTGAAATCAGGATCAATCAATCATCACTGATCAACAAAAATTAGAAAATCGTAAAATTTTAAACTGCTTCCCATTTTGCTTGCTCAATCTGATGTCATAGGTACTCATGGGAAGTCTTGATTTTTAAAGTTAAAAATGTAAATCACGAAAAAAAAACTTCGTTTCAAGCTGAGATGGCAGCAAAAAAATCTACGCAAACATTATTCATTTGTTCATGTCATTACGACGATTGTTCTATGAACAATTATTTTTCTTCAGACCAATTTCACGTAGCTGTATTTTAGTTCTCTATCCTTTGTTAATTATATTTAAAACTGGGTCTAGTCAGTATTTTTTCGTAATCTAATAATTATAGTACTTACCTAGTACCTACTGTTTGCCGTTTGTCACTCTAAGTATCGATTAAATGTCAGCAGCCTATAGTAAACTGTCCTAACTTTATTACACTTATGTATGTGTGTGTATTAAAATACTTGTTTGTCATGATGAGTAAGCTTTCTCCTTATTTGATGTTGAAGGTTGTGGTGACTCTTTCACAGTCTCTGTCAAGACAGTTGTGTTCCTTTACAAATATGTCACCTTTTTTATGAAATGAAATTGGTAATGTCTATGCAGAAAGTGTGACGTCATCATTTGATTTGGTTTTGGAGTTGGAAAGATTAAATGAGATAGGTAGCATTTATCGTTCTGGTTGCCTTTGCATTCTTATTTCGCTATATGTATAAAAAAGTTAGACAAACAAATGTTTAATTTTAAACAAATACACTTTGTCTCACTTCGGGCTCGATTTGAGCCGTACTGTGCTAGACGAACAGCTATCTACCTGCAAAAATTAGACCGAAGGATCACCCAAATTCAGATTTACAGAATTAAAAGCAAACTAGTAACCATGACATATATTATTACGTCAATGAGGTACAAAAGAGTAAATTTTGTGATGATTTTTTGCGTCAGCGGGGCTTACTGGTTAAAAAACCGACTAGTGTGAAGAAGGCGCATGTGCAGCGGAGCGGTGAGCGAGATCAAAAACCACCAATAGGATTGCATCAAATCTAAGCTCCTCTTCAGTGGATGCAATTTTACTGGTGGATTTTTATCTCGCTCACCGCTCCATTCCCTCGTTCCACTCCAGTGGACAGGCATTAAACGATGGTCCATTATCTTAAGTGTGTCTTAGTCTTTTTCCGCATGGGGTCAGGTTTAGAATAACACCTCTCCATTTCTTCCATGGATGTCGCAAGAGGCGACTAAGGATATAAATTAAGGTATATTTTAGGCGACAGGCTAGCAACTTGTCACTATTGTACTTGCCACCTTTAAATACAAACATACATACATACATATATTCTCACGCCTGTATTCCCAAGAGGAGTAGGCAGAGCACATGAATTTAAAAATCCAGTGCCACGTGTTGTGACCACCTTAAAACAAAAAAAATATGCTAGAGTGGCCACGAAACGTGAAATACTCATCGTTTTGTCTGTGTACCGTTTTGTATGCCCTGCCTACCCCATTAGGGAATACAGGCGTGATTGTATGATGATGATGATGATAGTGATGTAATATCTTAGATACTCCGTGACATGCTTTTAAAGATGGGGTATTGTCTTAAGTGTGGTGCCGGTTTACAATAGCACCTCCCCCTGTCTTCCCGTGGGTGTCGTAAGAGTCGACTCTGGGAAAAGGTTAGTGTATTGTGGGCGATGGGCTAGCAACCTGTCACTGCAATATCACGTTTAACCATCTGATTACCCTGAAATTGCTTAACGTGGCACTAAATATTTGAACTCATGTGCTCTGCCTCTTGGGAAAACAGGCGTGAAAATATGTATGTATGTACCATCGCGAACCGGGATTGTTGAGCCACTTACCTATGTTTGTAACTTGGTCGTGTAATACTAATCCAATAGATAACATCTGTCAGTCACATCGGTCATTGATTACATTACACGTCTAATTTGCGAACAGTGGCAAGGAGGCGTCCATAAATTACGTGAGGTGTTTAAGGGGGGGAGGGGGTCGAGCCAAATCTCATCTAATCTCACGTTGGAGGGAGGGGGTCACAGCAAATATCACGCAATTTTTTTCCTGGTTTAAAGCAAAAAAAAAAAACTATTTTGGTCCAATGGTCCATTTCATAAGGTCTTAAAAATCGACGCGTGGAAGGCTCTTTGTATTTGACACTACATGGGTGAATCCGAACGAAGAAAAATATATTTTTTATTAAGGTCATTTACTTTTCTTTTGCATTTTACAATAACAATCCAACGCTTACGTAAGAACCCACATTTTGAAAAAACTCGCGTGAGATTGAGGGGTGGGGGAGAGGGTTGAATAAAATCTCACGACATCTCACCAAGGGGGGGGAGGGTCAGAAAATTGAAAAAAACACCTCACGTAATTTATGGACGCCCCCCAAGTGGCTCAACAATCCCTGTTCGTGTATGTATGTCTCTTGTTTAGTTCGGCCGCACGCCGCTGCACTACACGGCGGCGGCGCGGCACGCGGCGGCGGCGGCGGCGCTGCTGGAGCGCGCGGGCGCGGCGCGGGGCGCGCGGGACGCCGCGGGCCGCACGCCGGCCTTCTACCGCGACCACCGCACTTCGCTCGCGCTGCCCGCCGCGACGCCAGCCGCCATGCCGCCCAACGGCCCCCCTGGTAAGTGCCTTTGTAAACATTAACCTGTTTCCCAAGTTAAGGGTTTAGTCTAGTAGAGGGATAGAAGATGGAAGCATTCCCCAGTTGTTCACATTTGTAACCGTTCCGTCCAATGGTTAGAGGTATTAGCTTTAAAGCCGGAATTCCTCAGTTTTTCACATTTGTAACTGTTTAGTCCAATAGTTAGAAGGATAGCTTTAAAGCTGGAAGTATTCCTCAGTTTTTCAAAGTAACCGTTTAGTCCAATGGTTAGAGGGATAGTTATGAAGATAGTTTCGTGTTCTATCCCTGGTAGGCATATGTTTATATATTATGATGAATATCAACCCTAACAGAAATATTATACAGAACTATTAAATTACCTAACTTGAGACGAGGTCACATGGTGGACATTGTCTCGTAATATTTATTCAGTTTGACAAATTGAAGCCAATCTCCATTTCGAAATTATATAAATTGTAATCACTGTCTTCGCCCTTATCTCGTGCGTGTTTTTAGAGATTTCCACAAGGATGCAAAATTAATTTTCATGACTCCTAAATATCCATTACAATATGTGGCAACTATGAACGTCTAGCTTTTCTTTCCATGCGAAAGAAAGGCACATACTGGTTACTACAAGAATACATTGTTCAGCATTTTAACTTTGGAAACACTGCTCAATGCTTTTTTGCAGTCGGTACCAAACTTACGAATCGCTTGACTAATAAACTAATACGTAGAATATTTTCAGTAGTTACCCTTTTAATAATTACGTTACTGTGGTTCTATGACGTATAATCTAAATACAGGGGGCATTGCGGTACATAAAAGGGATTCGTGTATCCGTAAATATATACCTAGTAAGTAGTTAACCAGTGTCCCAAATGGTACTGCAAAATGCACCTTACGATTAAAAAAACAAAGGTTATTCCTCCAGAAAACACCGGAACATGCCATTGCTAAATAAAATTACTCGGAAACATTATCCTAAGATTTATGGTACACATTTATTGCTAAAAATTTGTGAATACAAAGCCTACGTCGTAAGTCAATAAAAATCTAGATTTACCGGAACACTGAAATAATACCACTGCATGTTTAATATAATATACCTTCTAATAATTAGACTCTTAACGGCAAACAAATAGCGAGCTTAATAATACAGCACGTGAGGTTAGGTCGTAGAACTGCTACGATTTTTTGGTAGACCAACAGAAAAAAGTGATTAAATATCTAAGTTAACTCAAAATATATCGTGTCCTGTGTACATTGTTTTAGTTGAAAGAACTTGGGTTCGTAAAAGAGCACACTCGAAAATCGTAGACCCTCTACGACATTTCGTAGAACCGCGTAGCTACTTACAAACTCCATGGAAAAAACTAATTCAAAAGCTGTCTAGAAACGTGTTTCTAAAGGCTTTAAACACAAACAGAATCAATAGGCAATTCCTTTAATAGTGTTCCTTTACGTTTGTGTTCTAGCGGTTACTGTTTACGACCAACGCAAATATTCCAGTACTTTAAGTACTCCTTAATTGGTACTAACGGTATGTGGACTATTTTACTGGCCAGGCCACGGTCACTGTTTCAGTTAAGCTAGGAATTAATCAGAATCAAGAATTTAAGTACTCTTTTGTTTTTGCTGACCCGTTTTGTGTATTTATAGGTTGTAATCGTGTCACTTATTTACACTTAGTCGGAAATATTCGCGCACGTTGTTTAGTGTAAAATAACACAGCTATCTACCGGCCGGCCTATCGATAAAGAGGGTTTAACTAAATTACCATAAAAATATCTTTACTAATTATGTTAATTATGGTGCGTCTCTAAGTGATATAACGAAAACCGTTTTATTCAAAGGAAGCGCGTAATTCTCTTATAAGCAAACCTATGCACGACGATTAACTTTAAAAATAGTACAATTCGAATGGAACAAAGAAACACACGATTGTCTTTTATCCTTATCGCCTTTCCATAAACAAAGAAACCCTAATTGTAATAGAAACACAAAGCCGAAACGTTCCTTATCTCATATTTATCTGGACGCCCGCTAATTTACATAGAAAAAACTACTTGTTTTAATTTTATGCGGGGTGGCGCGAGTGAGGGCGATTAGCCGGGCGTTCATTACGTTTTATATTTCGCCCGCTGCCCTAATCTGGTCAAAGTCATAAATAATTCTATTCTTAGTTCTAATAAAAGAAACAAAAGGGAGTTTTAACGCGTTACATAATTTTCACCATAAATCTAGACGCCCGACGGGGTATTTCGTGAATTTCATAATAGTTATGCCTTTTCATGTGAACGAGTGGGGTTCTTGCGAGTGTAGGGAGGCTCTAAGTTAATCCGTGGTGTTCGAGCTCCGGCACGCAAACTTGTTGCGTTCGCTCAAGATTTTTGTCAGTTTCTAGAGTAGTTGTTGACACGATAAAACGTCGCGATTGCTTTAGCTTTCACGTCTCAATTATCCCTTAGCGTGGCGGTCCACCGTTTACCGGCAAGCCCGTAACTGGCAGCTTGCACTTGGCACTTGACTCGTTTACGCAAACACAGAAAACATTTTATTGAATCCGTACTTAATATATAATTGTGAAAGTGTGTTTGTTTGTTTGTTTGTCCTTCTTTCACGGCTAAACGGAGCGATGAATTGACGTGATTTTTTTAGGTAGAGATAGTTTAGGGCATGGAGAGTGACATAGGCTACTTTTTGTCTCTTCAAAACCTCCCATTTCCCTAAAGTGAGGGGTGAAAGTTTGTGGAGGATTCCGCAATTTTCAACGTAGAAAGCTATAAATTGGTATGTGTGCTATTTCTTCTGTGCTACCCCGAATTTAACGCAAGCGGAGCCGCGGGCAAAAGCTAGTAAATTATAAAAGGATGCAATTTTTTTTTGCTTCGCCTGTAATGTAGTTTTCAAGTGTCAGATGACGACCAGCTCTTTTTTTAATAAGTATTGTTTTATTGAATCACTTGCGCATACACCCAAGATACAGGATAAACCTAGTTTGGAGTCTATGAATAAGCCATAACCATTCAGTCACTTTACCTTTGGTTAGTCGGGAACACAATGTTTTGACTTATCGCCATACAGTAAAACAAGAACTAATCACAAGAGTTCAGTAATGAGCTCCGAGGTAATGAGAGAACTGCGAGCGTAAACTGTTGGATCATAAAAATGGGATATTTTAAGGTATAAAGGGTAGGGTAGATAATGTCATCGCATGTGCTTTATGGCATCCTAAGGGGCAGCGGTCACGGCAGAACTGGGCGCAGCCCATGCCACGATGTAATATTAACGATCTGACTTAGCATTATTTATAAATATTTGGTTGGTTAACTGAAGAGTTGACTTTAGAAACGAACAAGAGGTTGTAATAATGGTAAAATTAAGTAAAAACTTCAAATAAAAACCAAAAACCGAGTGAAATTGGAAAACGAGAATGAGAAGTGATTTTTATGAGTTTGAAAATTAGACGCATTTTTAATGATAATAATCAGACCATGTTATTCAGAGTTCAGAGGTGAAAATTCATAAGGACGTAAGAATTGTCTCCATGATAATGTGATGCCAGATGCTCTATGTTATGTTTTCAATTAATTTTAACCACTGATGTGATGTCACTCGTCGAAGAGAAAATTATGCCTCTACCAAGCAAACGTTGAAATAATTTCAAATAATTAGCACAATCCCAATAATAGACACACTTTAATAATACTATACTACCTGTCAGCTAGCTTAAAAAAAAATGAAGCTTAAAGCTCTGTAAAAATGTATAGTTTAAAGTGTTGTATGTACAGTATGTGCCCCCACTTACCTATCCAGGCAATTCGGTGTTTTGAACGCGCACCACTACTAATACAAAGTTTGTCTAACTATTTTTAGCAAAATCAAAATGAGGTAGTTCATGATATTAATATTTCGCTAAAAATAGTTAGACAAACTTTGTATTAGTAGTGGTGCGCGTTCAAAACACCGAATTGCCTGGATAGGTAAGTGGGGGCACATACTGTACTAGGCGCGTGTTTCAAAGGTGTCCTAATGACTAACCTAAATATTCCACATGACAGTATACTTTAACCCTATTAATGGTCACACCGGTCGATACCACAGACAATTATCGGCCCACGTCGGAACATACGTGGGTTGTAGCACCACGTAGACACCCAGGTGTGTGCCATCGATCGTCGCCATTAAACATTAAACTGTTGTCAGTCTGAGCCTCCGCTGAATAATACAGGCCGGCCTTGACACTTCGGTGGAAACTGGCTCGCACTGACACATCGGTAATGGGATGACTGGAAACCGTGTTGAAGAATGACCTGTCTTTTGTGAGGTCTGTCATGAGGAATAAGTAAGGTCTCAATGGTATAAAAAAGATTTTTCCTTCTCAGCATCGATATCGATAGTTTTAAAATTACTTCCAAAAATGTATTTCATTTTGTATCGTAAAATAACCTATTATTCCAAGGATGAAAAAAACATTTTTTATTAAAATTGGTAAAAAAATAATGTTTTTTTTAACGGCAGCATTCTATAATGTTAGAGAACAGTTAGGCCAGGGCCAGGGATAAATAATAAAAAAAAAATCACAGAACCATAGAGTCAGTCAGTAGGTATAATATATGTAGATACACAACAGTGCAGATTTCTTCACTGGCCGTATTCGGTGGTCGTTTTAAAAAATGCTCCTCACTCAATTTAGATTTTATTTCGGCAAAATTTTATCTGACATTCATTGACTGGACAGTGCAGTGTTGCATTTTGTAGGAAATCAATTCCGTAACTTGGCCGCACCTCAAAAATTTAGTGGTCAAATAGGATTTTCGTAATAACCCAGTGGTCAAGTCTGCGACAATTAATATCGCGATCTTATTCGTAGTCTAAAGCAATGAAGATGTAAAATACGATGTTGTGGAAAAAGCCTCCAAAAGAGAGATCTCTCTCTAGGATGATGTCATGCCTGAGGAGCGAAGTCCACAGAGAGAAAGTTGGAATTTGTATTTGAGCAACCGACTAACGAAACTTCGTTAGCGGGAAGGTAGAACCCTTGCTAGGTGCTAGGGCGCTACAATGTCAAGAAAAATTTAATTGTCGAGTTTCAAAACGTTAATAATGGAGTGTAGCTCGACATGTTTCGGGCTAATTCGTAGCCCTTCATCTAGGAGCCGCGGCGGCTGCTGCTGCCAAACGCGCACTGCGCGCAACCGCTCTCTTCGCGCGACTGCTCGTGCTCGACGAATTTGATACCGGCGCACAACTACCTTCATTGTTATCGTCATTTATATTATTGTCAAATATAAGGTAGCACACAACACTAACAACATCACTTTGTAAAAGCACCTCCACACTCGCTGTTGAGTTATACGTAATTTATAAGATGAGTGAGTCTCATGGTAGTTTAATGTGTAATGTGAATAATGGACTTGATAAAAATTTCTGCGCAAAACAGAGAGAGTTCTTTGACTTCAATACTTTAGGTATACATCGCGCGATGGATTAAGATCGTTCGGCAAAACTAATGGTGGTAATCGACGCATCCGGGGGCAGCGCGGGGAGGTAAAATGCGTCTGATATCAATAACGCGACGCCGTCCACCTCCTCGCTCTTCGGATACCGAATAAAGCTAAATCATTATTACTCTGCATACCCCCTCTATTTTTGCCGAGCCACCTTAAGGACCCCCCCCGCAAACCACTCTATCGGCCGATAATTTGGATGGGCTCTTAATCAGTCCACAGATGTATACAAGTGCGCTCGCTATGACGGTCGATACCAAATCTTCATCATCATCATCGTCACCCTAATTAACCACGCGACCTGTTCTCGTCCGTGTCTTAAACTACCCTACTTTTTCAATAGAACATTTAAAAAAAAGTTCGTCCTCATATTGAAAAGTTTTGTAATAAGGCCAATGAATACCGAATTCCACTGATTGAACACCATGTTATCAAGCTTCAGCTTTATGGACAATAAACGAGGTGCCCAATCGCGTTAACGACCGCAGAAAACCGTTTCGTTACGCTTCCCCGATTGGAAATTCACACGCAATTCGCTTCCACACCACACAATAAATTCAACCTTTGTGAATTGCCAATCATTATTTCTTCCCCTTCTTCTTCATTAGAAGTTTTGCCTTGAACCCTGCCATCGATTGCGAGGGTTGGTGAGCCTCGACGTGCTTTGTTCTGGTTCTTTTGACGCCGTGGCTTTGTGGCTGCAGACCTTGGTAGCATACTGGCGGTATCGTGGGATCCGTGGATTGGCACAATAATGAAAGGCATGCGAGTCATGCGTCCAATCTGCATTATAAGTAATTCATTAGTTCTTTCACCGACGTGAGATTGACGAACTCGACGTTGAAGGTCTCAAAATGAGCTGACATATTATTTGGAAAATTTAGCACCTCGACGTCTAGCTCGTTGACGAGTTTAGTCAAACACCATAATTAACCATAAGACCTACACAATACATCAACACAATAAATGCTCTGACGCGAGTAAAAATTATAAATTTTGTTATAAATTTTAGGTAATAAAATTAACAAATTTGTAGTTAAAAATCGATAGTTGCCTTGCTCGATGTGGATTCCGAGCCGTCATTCTATTCCAAGTACATTTACTTTGTTACTTGGCGTTCAGTCCTTTCCATTTTGTAAATTGGGTAAACATACCTACATCCACGATGTAAATTTTTGTAAAATACCTACTAATTATAGTGGAGTGGAATTCAATGCTACTACCTGGCCCCGTGCGATATATGTCGCTGGCTTACAGCACAGTAGCTAATTATTAGTTAATAAAATAAAAGTTTCGATCTTTACTTAAGGAGGTAACACTCTGGTCGAGCGAATTAAAAAATAGGTATTTGCTAAATCTATTGCTATCGCGCCGTGACAACAACACAACCGGACTAACGATGTGTAAGTGAAACTTTCAACATATCCAGATGAATGAGACGGTAAAAATTCACGAAAAATCACCCAGGATTCTTTTTCACCTCGTGTTCAACCATTTTAGTAGGAATCGTAATAAATGGGTGCAGTCTTTCTCTCAGCAAAGAAAAATGAATAAACCCTTTTTTAACTACGTGTTGTTTTATGTATGTAACTTTTTACTTATTTCAACTTATCTCATTTGGGAATACAGGCGTGATTATATGAAAATTATTGTAGGTCTGGTGATAAAACGCCACAACATTCGGATATGGTGCCACGACTGCGACATGGCGCGCCTGCAGCGCGTGGTGTGGGAGGGCCACGGCGCCCGGCTGCTCAGCGAGGTCTCCAACCAGCCCGTGGTCAAGAAGTTTCTGGAAGCAGTGCCTTATATGATGGTACGTCTGTCTGGGGAACCAAATGCCACAAATTTCAAAATTATTAAACCGTACAAAAATTTTATGTAGTGTAGTATGCGTAGTGTGTGATATTGTGTCCTATACACCCAATTTAATAGGATTCATTTTGGTTGTGTGAGTTATAATCTTGTTACGTTTTAAGTGCCAATATCTTAGTCGTTGACCTAATGCGGTCACCGCCCGTATCCTAAACTACGTGGGTTAACGAACGTTGTCTTTACACTGGACTGTCCATCAACCGCCGTCACCTAGTCAGGCCAGGGAACCTCCACTTCGTATGTTCGCCCTTCCCCTTTCAAGCGGGAATTGGACGGGAAAAAGAGTTCCACATAACTTCTGGGCCCAGCCAAGCCGGGGAGTATGCGAAGTGCATCTCCACTCCATTTAGCAAAAAAATAACTATTCTGTGGTCAGACTGTGACAGTTGTAGGTCGCCGAATGCGGCTTTTCCTGCTTTTTACACATTTGCGGCCACCTCATGTAGCAAGCAGCGAACAATTCAGTGTAATTGGCGATTACGGTAACGAAAAAAATACATACATACTTACCTAAGAACTAAACTACATTCAGAACGATAACCCAAAGATGCTGGCAGCGTTTCATCACTTTATCGCAAATGTTTTGAGTGAGGAAGCTGCCAGCTCTTCAGCCCCCAATTCCATCAACCAAAAGTTCAAAAGCGGTCCAATTAACTCGTTTCCAATTTCTCTTGCAGAACACGATCAAGGACATCCACGAGGCCGTGGTGCAGAACGACCTAGAAGGCCTGATGAAGCACTCCGGCGACCCCGTCACCCCTCAGGCACTGTCCAGCCGGGACACCAACAATATGACCGTCATGCACAAGGTATTGGCTGCCACTTCAACGCCATACATTATTCTCACGCCTGTATTCTCAAGAGGGGTAGGCAGAGCACATGAATTCAAAAATCCAGTGCCACGTTTAGCAATTTCAGGGTAACCAGATGGTTAAACGTGATATTGCAGTGACAGGTTGCTAGCCCATCGCCCACAATGCACTAACCCTTTCCCAGAGTCGGCTCTTACGACACCCACGGGAAGAAAGGGGGAGGTGCTATTCTAACCCGGCACCACACGGGAAACGCCAACATTCAACGCCATTATTCATACAAACATACATACAGATGGGGTAGGCAGAGCACACGAAACGCTACATGGACAACATCATGACTATTTCACGTCTCTTGGCCACTTCTAGCATTTTTTTAGGTTTTGAGTTGGCAGGTATAATAGTGACAGGTTGCTAGTCTGTCGCTTAAAATATACCTTAACCTATTTCCTTAGTCGTCCCTTACGACATTCACGGAAGAAATGAAAAGGTGTTATTCTTAAACCGACACTACATGGTAACGCCATTATGCCATTATCTGCGTTATAAAGACGTGATCTAGAAGCATCTAACCCAGCAGGCTTTGAGGACAGTAAGTACTCAGCCGAAAATAGTAGAAACCTCTTTTCAACTTTTTTTGGTCGTTTGGAATTGAAAGGGAGAGAAAATATGCCCACTAAAATCACTCCGACGTTGCCTTGTTGTCGTGTTGGGAGGGCGCTGTGGGACGAGAATTCGAACCAACAATGCCCTTCCCGTACCACTTAAGTCTTAATCATATGCAATCTTGATTCCAGGCTGCAGGTCTAGGCCACGTCAGTATAATGAAGTACATCGCTGACCGGTACCCTCAAGGCATCAACGATGTGGACAACGATGGTCGCACACCACTCCACTACGCGGCCACTGTTCGCGATGAACAGCACACTTACAACACTCTTGTAGGCTTGGGTGCTGATGAGGCGGCAGTGGATAACGTGAGTGTTGCATTCCACGCATGAGGAACACTAGAACACTACACAATTAGCCAGCCTTACACTTGTAAGTGTTACATAAGTTAGGACACAGCTATAAGTCAGAACGAAATAACAATACTCATCTTTTTTTCGCAGATAGCGCATCCCTACTTACTTAACAACTTACAGGTGTAAATTTGGCCTAAGAGCATGACTCGCGACGTTCAATTTTTTATACTCCCTGCTGATGTAAACGGTTCAAAACCAAAGACAGCAAATTCTAGAGCAAAAATGTTTTGTGTTTTTTTCTTGTCGACCCCGTCGTGGTAGCATTCGCAAAAGCCGGCAGCCTCGGCATTTAAAGTTTCACCGTATTCGGAATTGTACGTTACAGCGATGGCGCGGTGTAGAAGTACGTAATTCATATTTTTTTTGTGTTTGTGAAAGCAAGTAGAACTTCAAAATACACTACGCCATTGCTACAACTAGTTTCATAATTACAAAGTCACTCCACTATCAATTCTAATAATAATTAATGAAATGAAAAAGATATTATTGTTTTTAATTTACTAACATAGTGCTTATAAAAATAGACTTGTCTTTTATAGAAAAACAAAACTCCAGGCTATTACATAAATAGGCCCCAAGAAATCGATAAAAACATTTTAAAAACAATACCTGAGGCGCCTCGGACGGCGTCTAGCGCTTACCCCTCGTCCTGGGACTGGAAGCTGTTAGACACCGAGGTTATCGCTGAACTAAACAAAAAGTCTAGGAGGAAAATGAAAGCGTCCACTGAGAATCTTTCCTCGAAAAATAACACAAACACAATCTCAGAATCCATTGAGAATAGAATGGGCGCCATGAAACAAAGTAGCACGCATGAATTCATAAAAGATTTGCCTGAACTAGATGACAATGCCAAGCCTAATAACAATGACGACAAGACTGGTAACATAATAGAGGTGAGAAATGCATGTCACGCTTACACAGTTGTTATGATTATTTATTTTGCATAGCTTTGTAATGAGCATCTGCATGAACATTTATTTTTTACATTTTAGGATTCAGAAGTAGTAGAAGAGCCGCCAGACGCTAACGAAAAACATGGCGAAGACGCGCACGAAGAGGAAGGTGAAGCCGCTGAAGATGAGACGCAAGAAAATGAAGAAGAACATGCTGAAGAGCCTGACGGACAGACAGATGAGAAATCTGAGGAAGAAGTCCACGATAGTGAACACGTACATGATAGCCCAAACGAACATGAAGAAGGTAAGACTGATGATGTAGATGAAACTAAGGATTCTGATGAAAATGAAATCGAACATGAAGATAGTAAACCTGAAGATGAAGATCTTACTAAAAATGAAAATCCGGATAATGATGATGAAAAGGAAGGCATGGAAGAACATAATGCAGAGTCCGAGAAAAATAGTGAAGAACATAATGTTGAAAACCTGAGTGACAGAAATGGGGGGTCTAAGCCAAGTGAAGTGGATGAAGTTTCTAATGAGGGTGCAGACAGCCATGAGCCTGAACAGACGAATATCGGTGAGTCTGATCATTCGAATATACATGAATTAAACAATGAACACGAAGGAATCAATCACGATAAAGACACTCCTGATCTGATTAAAGATAGCAATCATGACATACATTCTGAAATACATGGAAATGGCCCTGATAGTAAATCAGACGCTGAAAACGACGTTGATGAATCTGAAGAACATAGCAAAAATGATGAAAATGTAACGGACATAGATACCAAAGTGGAAGAGGAATCAATGTCTACGGCAAAAGAAGGTAATAATAACAATTACCACAGCGAAGATGACGATGATGTACAAGTACAAGGGGACTCTAATTCCGAATACAGCGACACAAACCTCAGAAGTACAGCAGAACTATCTGACACAAAAAGTGCCAAGAGAGGTAAATCTGCCATCTCTTCTGGTACAATACACGAAACAATAAAAACATAATCATCACACTTATCTATCAATATTAAAAGGGTCCCAGCAAGCTCAACATTTTTGATTATTTTGCTAATTAAGGAAACCTGACTGATGGCAGAAGTACTCAGGAAAGTCTAATTGAAGGAATTATAAATGGTGAAGCTGAATTGGACTCCCAAGATGCAAGTATCACGCAAAGAGAAGGATCAGTACATGGGGACGAGCTCGCTGTTGTAAGTATAAGTCATACCGTACCACCCAGTAAGTCATTCAAAACTGATAAAGGTAATGAGTACGTAAATTAATTAGTTGATTGTGGTGTTCTTTAGAATAGAAGCATCATTGTAGCACTGTGTATTTTCACAGACACGATTCGTAACACCACTGTCATGAATTGATTTGCCAGCTTTTTAGTTAGAGACCTATATGTTTTCTAGTACTTTTTAGAGCGCGAATGCCTTCCACACATTGTTTGTAAGAAATAAACAAGTAGTTAGTAGAAATTTAATTTATTTTACGATGTTTAACAGGACAGTGAAATAGATCCAGAAGTGACTGAATTAATAAATAGTGCAAACATGGAAATGTTGGCAGCTTTAGTTTTAAACGGTGAAGGGTCAAGACTGATTGGTAGGCGTTCGGGAAATGCAGAATTACAAGCGTTCCTGGACAATGTTTCGACTTACATGGTAACCTTACATTAGTAATAAAGTTTTGTACCTACTTAATTATTACTATTTAGCTCACATTAGTAATTGTATGTTTTGCATTTTAGCAAAAAATTAATAAAGTTCATCTAGCTGCAAAGGATGGTAACATTAGAGATCTCCAAGCTGCGCTGGACAGGCGAAAATTTGCTATAGCCAGAGATTCTATTTCACCAAATGGTGCCACTCCTTTACACGTAGCTACAGTTTTTGGAAAGACGAATATCATGAAATATCTTGGAGGAAGGCAAGTACAACCCAAACAATATCTATCTATATCTATATCTATACATATAATAAATCTGTAACAAGTCCGTGTCTGTACATTAAAGATATTTGAGAAAAACTGTTACTAGGGCTATTTATTAGCGTAATAGAACCCAAAAAAATAGTTTTTAGAATTATTGTCTGTTTGTCTGTTTGTCTGTTTGTCTGTTTGTTTGTGCGCGCTAATCTCTAAAACGGCTTAACGTAGAAGGTTGCGGTTTTCACTGATGTATAGGTAATTTTTCGGATTAACATATAGGGTATATTTTATTTAAATCGGTTCACAAATAAAAAAGTTACGTCCATTTTAAGAATTGAACAATTAGTGCTTGAAAGTATCGTTATTGGTTTATAAAAAACTTAGTGAAAGCATTGAAGTTTTGTAATTTATAGTACTTTAAATGATAACATGGAACTTGCATAATTATGAAAAAAAAAATAGATAACACACGAAAAAAAAGTCCAACATAAGAAGAGCTGGCAGTAATATGCTAAACCGTACAAAATAGGGTTCATTTTATGTTGGACGTTGCACAGGCGCGGCAAGCACTACTATAAAGCCCGCCGCGAGCTCCACCGCGGCCAACCTAAACAACTCAACCCCCTGAACATCTTGGAAGTTGACGTCCTACTGGAGGGCCGTCAACTACGGATCTATGCGGCCTACAGACCGGCGGCATCACCGGCCGACATCACGGCAGAACTTGGGGTGGCATGGCCAACATCACGGCTGGCACCCATGCAGATCATCCTGGCGGGTGATCTCATCATCAAACATCGAGCCTGGCACTCCATCAACACAAATACCGCCGGAAGGGCGATCCACAAAGCCGCAGTCTTGGGACCCGAAGAACAGACCAATTACTGCGTTGCGAGCGGGTCGGAGCAGGTCTATGGACTTCGCAAGAAAGTGACTGTAGAGATGGTGCTGGAGGCACTCCCTGAGTTGGCATCCGATCACATACCAGTCCTGAAGTCCGCGGCAACCACAATAGAACGGTGGCCGGGAAAACGCATCAACTGGAAAGTGTTCTCAGCAGCTCTGGAGAAGAAATCCCAGACCTGACCGATCACATCCGCTGAGGATGTGGAAGAAGCCGCCAACACAATGGCCGCCAACATCCAGAAGTCGCTTAGTCGAGCTACACACACTTTTCCGGAAACAAAGAGGA
Organism: Adoxophyes honmai; assembly: GCA_005406045.1. Classification (NCBI taxonomy): domain Eukaryota; kingdom Metazoa; phylum Arthropoda; class Insecta; order Lepidoptera; family Tortricidae; genus Adoxophyes; species Adoxophyes honmai. The sequence continues at coordinate 164,535 of BHDV01006678.1, read as the reverse complement.
GAAACTCACTCCCAACCCAGATCCAGGATCTCATACAGCGTACCCGCCAAATGAGGCGGCGGTGGCGGCTGACTAGATGCCCTTCCCTAAAGACCCTGGTAGAAAAGGCCAAAGAAGAACTGAAGTTGCATGATACAGAGGCCTGGTAGAGCCACATCGCGTCGATAGATGGAGACGTCCTTTCCATCGACCGGCTGTAAAAACAGCTGAGCGCAACATCGACGCCAACGAGACCACTGCGAGATCGGGACGGCCAAATGTGGTACAAAGCGGAAGACGAGGCGGAGATCTTCGCCGAGTGCCTCGAGAAGCAGTTGCAGCCGAACCCATGGGACGACGCCGAGTACACAGCAGCACTCAGCGAACACTTGGAGAGATACTTCACCCCACCCATCGAGACCCGCCATAACAACCCAGTTATCGTCTCGCCCAGCGAAGTGGAAAGGGAGCTAAAGAGATCTAACCCAAAGAAAACACCTGGCGTCGACACGATCCCGAACATGGCCCTCTGCGACATCTACCGCGATGGACCATCGCGGCGATGACTAGAATCTTAAACGTAGTCACGCGCACCGGCCATTTCCCGACGGCCTGGAAGCTCGGTCGGTTGATAATGATACCGAAGCTCGGAAAGAATCTACAGAAACCGGAGAGTTGTTGACCGATCGCGCTCCTCAGCACCACTGCCAAGGTGTTCGAAAGGTTAATGCTAAAACATCTGCAACCACACATAGCACCGCGCCACGAACAGTTCGGCTTTCGTAGAGCGCGCTCAAGAACCCTGCAGCTAACGAGAGTGCTTCACATCCTGGCCGAGCCGAGAAACAGGAAGGAGCAAGCAGCGGCTGTATTGCTGGATATTGAAAAGGCGTTCGACAGGGTATGGCATGAGTGGCTGCTATTCAAACTATCTGCGTTACCAGCTCCGCGCTCTGGCCTCCTTCCTAAATGACAGAAGACACGTCGTGACGGTGGAAGATGCTACCTCAACGGAGCGCCGCATCCTAGCGGGCGTCTCACAGCGAAGCTGTCTGTCACCGGCCCTTTATGTTCTCTTCATCCGGTGATCGGTGACGTCCAACTGGGACTTTTCGCCGACGACGCAGCCTACTTCACTTCGTCGATGAATATCACCCACGCGACGAAAAAGTGAGCGTGTGCATCCCTAGGGACCCCCCCGACGCCTGTTAATCTGGCGGGCAGGAACGACCGGTGGGTTTTTAATGGGTATGCCTTCCTGTGAGGAGAGCCCTACATAACCGTCGCGTCGTCCCCAAGACGTGGCGGTATGCGTAAAGCATTTTCCAACCGCCCAAAAAAAAGCCGCACCGACTGCACGACCAAGAGGTGTCGTAGACCAACTCGGCGAAAAACCTGGGCGTAAGCAGTACGTCGAAGAGGTCCCTCCCTACCCTAGAAAACTCCACGCTTTAATTCTCGCCGGCTCCACGTGTAACATCGTGTACAGAGAAGCTTTATAACTAATTGTTATATCTAATACTCAAAGTTAACTTTTTCCTGTAAAACACCCAAAATATAACCAATGGTTTTGCCCGTTCCAAGTTTCACAAAACGTATCGTGTATGTGTTTTGCGTTTCGTTTATTTTGCTCTGAATAAAGCGTTCAAGTTCACTTTCTTTTCTTGATATTAATTCGTACAAATGAACAGACAGTATCTGATAATCAGAATTAAGTATTATTATTAGTAGCCAGAGTTAAATCGAAGTCCACGCGGACGGAGTCGCGGGCACAGCTAGTATAAAAATAATGTTACATTACAACTCATCACTACTATTAAATAGGAAATTAATTGCAAATTGTGCATCTCATTGAAATTAAGCATTTCATTTAAGATTTCCTGAAACACTATCAGCAGTAGATTTCGAAGGAAGAACGGCATTACATTATGCAGCTATTTTGCCTGACAATGGACATTATTACAATCTACTTCAACAACTTGGTGCCAATGCGAAGGATTTGGATGACGTAAGAATCCTGAAGCGGAAAAAGTTGTTTCTATTGCTCTTTTTTGCTGAATAGTATTGCATAAATAAATAACATTTTTACAGAACGGTCGGTCGGCAGAAGATTATCAGAAAAATCCTGGTTTATTACCATTTAATCAACTTTTATCAGATTTTGGAATTAGTAAAGAAGCAGCTCAAGAAATGCTTTCTGATAAAGGTAAGGTAAAATTACTGTGGTTGTTAAATTCATGTTCTGGTTTTGCTTTATTAAATTTAAACTTATTTAAATAAATGTTTGCACGCCATTCGTTGAAACTTAAATATATGCCCAGTGCCCGAGGACCAGGTCTCATCTAGGCGCATCCTAGATGTGCCCGAAGCATTGGACACTTTGGAACGCTGTTACCGACTTCTCGCTTCGGCCAGACCCGCTCGGACACCTCTCTCAGCGTCATCTAATAGAGCTACGCCACCTCTAGTCTTAGGTCGATTTCTAAAACGACCGGTATTTGAAGCACTGAAACATCGAGTAACAAAGTTAGATCATGATCTTTTCGACGTTATTTGGCCTGCGGTGAAAAAGCTACCTGATAGTCGGAACATCATTCAAACTGTCGAGGAAGATTTTCCAGGCGGCGTTACTGCGCCGGACTATTATGTTTATGAAGTTTTTCACGAATTTCTGACTCCCCTCATTAAAGATTTGCACAACATCAATGTGCATTCTGACTTGCCATTACATCCACCATCTGATTTTCTAACCCACAAAAGGCCTCTAGCAAAATCGACATTATCGACAGAACCTCTTGTGGAACTTAACATTGATCCTAACGACGAGTTCGTGTTGTCTGGTACAATTGAATGTTCAAGGAATATGCAAGGTTTTGAATTACCTATTAATCTGAAAGTTGGAAAATTAGAAGCAATAGAACGAATTATAACTACAATATTAATGCGCGAGGACTTTTTGAAGCTAGAACAATCCAATCCAGAATCTGACCAAAAAGGAGGCACTTATTACACAATGAACGAGATATTGGAGAAACCTTCTGAAATATCCGCTTCTTTAGCTGCGGCTGGTTTACTGATTGCTCTTTGTGATAGAGAAGAAATAGATGATTATACTCGCTTGCATGGCAGACACTGGCCATACGGCCGCGGCGTCTACGTGAGTGACGATAAAACGGTCGCAGTGTGGATAAACGTCCACGACCACATACGTGTACTTATGGCTACTCCAACAGAATCCCCAGGAGAAATAGGCCTACCTTTCAGCAAGCTATTTACTATCATGAGCTATCTGCACGAAAAAATAGATTTCGTTTTAGATCCAAAACTCGGATATCTATCCAGCCGACCAACATTTTTAGGTTCAGGAATCCGCTTCAGTCTTATAGTAAATTTTCCGGGACTATCGAAAGATCCCGATAACATGAAACATTTGTGTGCAATGAGAGGATTACAATACAGGGAAACGTTAAGCCCGGAAATAGCTAGAATCAGCAACTATCAATGTCTCAGCATTACGGAATCGAACTGCTTCAACGATTTCACAACAGCAGCGTCCAATTTATTGCACTTGGAAAAAGATTTGTCCATGCAAAATTCAGCGCACATCGCGACGATGCTGTCAAATATATTTCGTAGAAAACGAAGCAGCTTAGCAGACTTAGACTCGCCAGATAACCCCGAGAAGCTTTGAAGCTACACCTAATACAATATTTGTTAGAAAACTAGATACGTCATTATTTTCACTTATCACGTAAGCTTATTTATATTGATCGAATGTTGGAAAGATGTAGGTGCAGATAAAAACTACGGAGAAGGAGATGTGCATCTCTAATAATGCAAAAAGAACTGCTGATGATGTATTAGGTCAGTACTCTACGTTACCTAACATTAGTCACCATCACTGCGTTGTGTTCGTGTGACTGCGTGTTTTGTGGTGTGAGTACAATCGCTTTAACACCCGGCAGTTTTCCAAAGCTTTTATGTTCTACATAGCACTCACCACTAGCAATGCCAGTCTTTCCAACATTAGATTCCTAAATACCTAGTATGTTGTGTGAAATGTTTTCTTAAAGCACGCCTACTCATGTTTCGCAGATTTAACTGTAAAGAAGAATGAAGTTGCCCTAAACAGATCTCTAAATTCTTTAGTTTCACGTAAAATAACAAAATCTCCTCAATTGATGGATGTATTTGTGAACTAAAAGCAACAACGTGTATTTAGGCTTAGTTGAACCAACATCAATTATTCAAGTCAGGCTCGTTTATTATACCAATTTACTAAAGACAAGTAGTTATTGATCTGCTTCCAAAATAAACCTTCATTGTCACGTATCCATGACTAATAAGCCACGGTAAACGCTGACCTATTGCTGGTAGAGTTGAGTACATACCGAAGGGCGATCAATAACTACGTCATATCAATTATTAGCTTTGTGTACTGATATTCGACTCCATTTACCAACTGTTAGTGGCACCACCGACCGCGGCAAATTACCCCGCCGCCCGCCGCCCCACAGGTGTAGCGCTTCGTCTGTGTTCACACGTGCCGGCGTACTACAACCCTCCCACTGGCGTTTCGAAGGCCACCTGCTGAATAATTGATCGGTTTCAGGTACCGACTTCGTCGCCAATGGCCACATGGACATTCCCATCTTTAGGACCGACGAGGGCAGATATCTCGCGAAGTGTAAGCTCTCGGACTATTTACTTAAAATTTTTAAATGGAAGAAGTGAAAAACGGCGTTTATACGGACAATGTTTTTGCAGCTCTCGGCGATCCTTTAATCAAAGGGCTGACCGAGGTGGCTAACGTAAAGCCTAAGGATCCGGTCGCGTTCCTCGCAAGTTTCTTACACAACTTTCCGGAGAACGAGAAGCCTCGATTAGGTACGCAGGTGAGCTAACGCTTTCTTACATTTTAAGAACTTAGCCAAATCTTCTACTATTTGACATACCTTGCTAAGATCAAGCCTCAGCAGTTTTTTATAGATGTTTTTGAGTGAGTTTCAAAAAAAAATTACATAAATTAAGGGTTAATAAAAACAAAATCACGATCGCGTCTTTTGTGTAACGAAAATTACATACCTATAAAAAATGTATGGGTAATTGTCGTTACACAAAAGAATCAATTAACTTTTGTTTTTATTAAAGCCCTTAACTATGTACAATTTTTTTGAAACTCACTCTTTTATAGGATGACAAAATGACAATGAAGGTTGGTTAGACAGGCTAAAATAATTCCATTGAAATAATACATACAACTTTATAAAGTCCATGTATGTACTCGTACATACTTAGGCGCGCAACTGTTACCATCATACCACTTTCATCTACTTTTAAACCTAAAACAGTTCTAAAAGTGGCTATCTGTCTATGAAACGTTTCGTGCCCCCTGCTTATACTATTCGGAAAAACAGACTTGATGTTTAAATATGTTTGCATATCTTTAAAAAAACTCAAGCTACGCCAATGTTGCTTCCTATGTTTCTTACTACTCGGACTACTTCCAAGTGCCAATAGACCGCATTAGACTTGCATGCCTTCAGTCGCCGCTCTGTAAACAGGAATCCAATGTGTTAGTGACGCAAGAGGCGCCCGAAGTGGAGAACGAGCAGCCGCCGATGGAAGCGCAGGCGCTGATGATGAACGCTCCGGTCCTGGCCCGGAGCGCCGCGCGGACCGCCACGCGCCCGCACCGGCCCATCGACGTCATCACCGTCGACCCTCGCTCCGAGGCCAGCCCTGATGCTCCAGAAGCAGCCTTCAGCAGTGCTGATAGGGTAAGTCACACTCACCCTAAGGAAGTACCCTATTCTTGATTAGAAACTTTACAACGCTTTACTTGGAGCTGAATTTAAACACAGCGGCCTTTCAACCATTTTACTTTTATAAAAAGAAAACAAGGTGAATCATTTTACCTGAGCCTGAAAAGAAAACTAGTTAATCCACTTTCTATAAAGCGACTTTTTTATGTATAAAATATTCAGACTCTCTTGTCCCTGATTTTTATCTACGAGATAAATTATTTTGGTAGCAACACAACCAGGGTCTGAAAAAAATAATTAAACAGTATTTTCCTAACAACTTCTGTCTGGACCCATTCCATGAACAAATTATAGACATCTTCAGGAACCCCACTTTCGCAGTTTGAAGAGTCTACCTTCCTCATCAGATAATAAAATTTGTTCAATAGAAGGTGTCCAGAGCAAAGTCTATGCGCGCAAACAATTTGGACCCTAGTTAACGGTGTATTGTCAATCTAAGGGATACTACGAGGCGCACTTTGAATGGTCCTGTACAAAATTCGTTTTGACTAGGATCTCTTGTTAAAAGTGCTCTTACCAAAGAAGATGGCTCTTGTGAGAATTAAAAAAAGAAACTTATTTTAGGACGAACACGGACAGTCGATGCTGCACTTCGCTGCGGCACGGACGCACACACGCAACGCCCTTTTCCAGTTGCTGCAAGAATCTGATGTCAGTCTAGCCTTCCGTGATGAGCTGTACCGGACCGCGAGGGACGTATCCCTGCAAGCCAATATACCAGACAACACGACAGAGATTGACAGATGGGTGCTGCATTTAGCAGCTAGAGGTAATAAAAGTTGAACCTGCTTTAGTTACGTATAAAAGACAAAATACTTAGTTGCACAGCGTACCTATAGACCTCCTCATCTGTCCTTTTCTTCCACGGATGTCGTTTGGTTTAGTAGTTACATTGTAAAAAACAAATGCAGATAATTATATGGATCTTTAACTGTACCCTCAATGTCAGTGGAGTAGCATTATAATTACCAGTATAAAACCAAAGTATCATTATTTTATGTATAATTTATGTGCCTATTCTGTAACATATCACAGGTAACAAGGAGAAGATTATGGAGCTATTCTTAGAAGGCTACGATCACATCTTGGACGTAGTTGACGACGATGGAGCGCCAATAACCGAAGTAGTCGCCAACCGCGGCGACACTGAAATGAGCAACCTCCTCGCTTCGATACCAGCTTTTGAGGTAAGTCAACATATTTCGTCTTGCTCCGACGTTTTTGTACGTTTTACTTGTGTAAGTAAGCACGGACGCAGCTGTCTGGTAAAAAGAGTACGAGTATTGCTACCTCATTATAATTAGCAGTGTCCCTACTCACGTAAGTGAAATTACATACGTGTAAGGCCAGTGTTACCATCAGATATGTTGTAACGAAAATCAGTGCAAATCAGCCTTAAAATATAAAGCTGCAAAAACTTTGAAAAATAGTCCACTATACCGAGTTTACCTACTAACATTTCTCATCTCTGACAACATAGCTTTCTATTATATGTATGTATATTTTGGTAGTGGCTTGGAACCATTAAACTCTACATCTAACAACATCACGTTTCAGAAAACACTGTAACGCCACTATCTTCATCCCTTCATCCTTATCTGTTCACCAGGAGTCCCGCGAACGCCTACACGTAGCGATAAGAAGAGGTGACTTGGCGACTGTGGAAGCCACTCTGTCAGCCGAGGGCGGGCGGACACTCGCCCGTGGCAAGAGCTCTTTCGGCAGGACAGCGCTGCATATTGCTGTTTTGGCGCAGCACGAGGAAATTGTGGCGTATTTGGCTTCCAAGTTTCCTGAACTGCTGCGATTTGGGGACAACGTGAGTAGAATTGAAGGTCTTGCACTGAAATTTATGTGGAGTGTGGTAATGATTCGAATAGTTCATGGTGTGAAAAAAACTGTCTCACTGCCTATGGCACCGTAGCTCGTTAAGCAATTGAACCTGTTTAAGTGCGATTCTGATAGCTGGTTTTCTAGTTATTTCTTGTCCATAAGTTACAGCAAAACCAAATTAGGATCGTTTGAGATATTGGCAACGAGTATTTGAAACAAAGACACTCTAACTTAGGCATTCATTGTGCTAGTAGGTAAGCAGACTTTGACAGAAAGCGGTTTTCCCTATTATTGACCCACCTTTATCTTATCAGATGCCACCGCCAGTACTAAAACAGTAAGGTAAATGTACCAATGCTCGACGCCTCAACGCCCAGTAGACAACACTCATCTGTAACCTGTCTTACTATGAGATAAGGTTGCAAGTGCCGTGTATTGGGTCAGTCTCGAGCACAGGGACTGACAATAAAATTGTTGTCCACAGTTGGAACGTTCCCCGCTCCACTACGCCATGGGTGTGGAAAAGATCGAGTCGCTAAGCAGAGTACTCATCCGCGCAGGCGCGAAGCGTGTCCTGAAAGACCTCAAGGGCCGGCAACCATCTTACTACTTTATGAACAAGTCCGACATCCTACGACTAAAGGAAGAAGAGGAAGTTTATTAACACAGCGTCAAAATATTTCACTTCAAATGGCAGTCAGTCGGGTAAACCAGGTTATTTCTGACCCGCCGATGAACATCTTCACAGTAAACGTCATAAAGATAATGGTTTCCGTGTCAAGAGTGGTCAATTTATAGCTTGACGATTACTGTGATTTTAAGGATGGGTTTGAAATAATTTGGCTCAACAGTACATTGAGATCCGTGGATCTTTCGTCGAGATGAATTTTTCTTTAAACTTTTGCTAAAATATTCTTCGACAGTTTTTTGCAACTTTTACGTTTTCTCTGCTCAGAATCACGATCTCTTTCCTTTACATGTTACCTTTTTTCATACACTTGTTTTGTGGTACCCCGAGAAGAAATTACAAAATGTGTACCTATATGGATCTTTTCTTCGATTGGAATAAAAGATATCTTATTCCTTAATAGAAATAAAACAAATTCAGAAGACTTCGCAAATAATAGCAATAATTTAAAGAAATGCTTTTCGACTAATTGTTCCCATTCTGAACCCAATGCACTCAAGGTGCAGGATACCCATGGTAGGGCCACGGGAATTCCCAATGGGCGGTAGTTTATCAACCAATGGTGTTACCTTAGGCTACAAGGAGAACGCAGATGGATAACATTAATGGGTATACGTACAGTACGAATTTTTTTAAGTGTCCCGATCTCGTTCGAATGAAGCCATTGTTCATAATCTAACTGAAACTGTAGAAGCTTTATAACTATGAGAAAATTTGGAAAAGAAAAAAAAAACATATCGCTAAAGCAGGACGAAGATCGCCGGGTCAGCTAGCTTTCAATGAAACTATTGGCAGATAACATTTTACAGAATTGAATATGTCGTAGGCAAGCGTCATGGTCAAGAACTACTAGTATCTTACCATATTATGCGGATTAGGCTATAACGAGATTGGAACACTTAGAAAATGTACGGTATGGTACTTGGATAAAAGTTTTGTCTGCTTGTTCCTCGATGGCCTATCGCGTGCATTTTGTGAGATTTGCTGGCGGGAGTGGTATTTGAGGAATGACTGTAGCTTATTTAAATTTTTATAAGCAGGCTGGTTGGTACTAAGACGGAACGTTGATATTAATTTGCTTTTCATATTACGCACTCATAGATATTAAATCGATGTATTTATTTAATGTTACGATGATTCTAGTCGAGTGCCGAATATCTTAGTAAGCGTAAATGAGATGCACGTAATGAACGGTTTTTGATAAAAACTATGTATTTTTAATACACGTACTTTAAATTGTAACTTGAAGGGACCCTGTAGATAATTTAAAAATTGTTAGAACATTTTCAATAAATAACGAAACCTTAATAATAACGAGTTTTATTCCTCGAAATCCTCACAGAATCCTATTCACGATAGAAAAACATTAAACACCACAACACAACAATGTTAGTCTAAAAATTTTAAAATTTAATCTAAAATAAAGTACAGTATCTAACGATATAAACTAGCAAGGCATTGACTCGTTTTATCGCATTCACTGCCACCGACGCTTATATGCGTTGCGCTGTGAAAGGTTCGTGAGCAATTAAACGCATATGGGCGTTCACAGGACGTGAAGAAAGTTCGACGTTAAGAGGTGGCAGTGGATGCGTTATGGGAAGTGCAGGATACTGGTGGTTGGTGGGCCGACGGCGTCCCGCGCTCACGTCGGCGCTTGCCAAGGGATGGGGTTGATGTACATCTTGGACACCGAGCCTCGCATACCTGGCACGAAATTCGACAAGAATCAAGTAAATTATAGTTCAATTTTGTCATTAGTATTGCCCTATGCTTACGTAGGAAGACACTATTTAAATAACACAATACACAACGCAATAATTAAATAAGTCGGTACAACTTTCAAGCTAAGGGCGTACCTAACACGATTTTTAAAGGGTTTATATGTCAATGCGCGCAAATACGATGAAAAAATCATCGCGAACAGCGCTATTATAAAATAGCGCAGAAATTAAATCGTGGTGCTCGCTAAGCCCTAGTGTTACGTTATCGTATCAGTCATGGACAGTTTTCTACGTATTTGGATTAAACTTGGTAACTCACAGCCTACAACTGAAATGTCACATTTAATAATAATAACTTCTTTAGAGGCGGTGATGGACCCGTAGTTTGGCAAATGACCCTTCAAGTAAAGTGCGAAAGGAATTCAACCTTTTGGAATTCACGTATGAGAGGTAGAATCACGAGCTGAAAGTAAACATCGTGAGAAACCTGTACCCCACTACGAAGCAATTTAATGTTGTGACTGAAGGTCCCAATCCTCAATGGGCTTGCGTAGGAAATACAAATAGCGAAAGACCTCTCATACTAAGGGTCCTGTGCCTCTGCGTCGCGTTGGGACGTACAGTACCTGGATTCAAACTTGGCAACATTCTAAGTAGTGGGCGTAAGTTTCCATGGAAAAGCGATGCGCGAAAACTAAGTACTTAACCTTTTTCCCATATTAAATGCCGACGACTGTATACAGTCTGTATGATAACGATGATAATTTCAATGAGTATTATTGGACTCTACTGACTGAGTTCTCCCTGGTTGAGCGGCACGGGCAGCGGCTTGTTCTTGCTGGTGCGCAGCCAGTCGCGGTACGCGCGCTCGCCCTCCGCGCGCTTGCGCTTCTCCTCTATCGCCGCGCGCGCCGCCCGCCGCTCCTCTCGCGTCTTCATCTCTGAGAAACAACCCCTGTTTGTACTGGATTTTATCAAAGACGGAATCGATTCGACAATATAATCTACTTTGCGCGTGATTGACATGCAAATTAGAACAATAAGAAAACTACAGATAGGTATTATTTGTATTTGACGTACCACACGCACGGTAAAACTGAAAATTCACGTTTGATATCCTCCTCTACCTCCTGTCATTTTATCCCTCTTGGTGTCACAGTCACAGCGCTTAGGTACTTAATCTGAAACTTGAATAGAACATAACGTTTGATATACCCCTCCTTCTTAAACATTCATTGGTACCATTGGGACCTATCCATACAGGTTTTCCTCCTCAGCGCCATAGCGATTTGCGTATATTTAGTCACACTACGCTTGCGTCCTCTTGCACTTTGTCCAATAGGCAAAATGCTGCTGTCTGATAGTGAAACAACTGGACGAAACCAAAGAACTCCTCCTACCGTATCCACTCGGCCAGCTTTTCCTCCTTTACGCCGCCGCGGCGCGCGCGCTCCTGCTTGGCGCGGCCGTCCTCTTGCACATTAACCAATAGGCAAAATGCTTGTGTGACAAAGTAACAACTGGAGTAAACCAAAGAACTCACGTTTGATGTCCTCCTCCTTCTTCCGTATCCACTCGACCAGCTTTTCTTCCTTGGCGCCGTCGCGTCTCGCGCGCTCTCGCTGCACACGCTCAGTGTCTCGGAAGCGGCGCATGACCTCCTCGGCGCGGCCGTCCGCACTTTATCCAATAGGCAAAATGCTGCAGTGTGCCAAAGTAACAACTAGAGTTAACCAAAGAACTCACGTTTAATATCCTCCTCCTTCTTCCGTATCCACTCGGCGAGCTTTTCTTCCTTGGCCCCGTCGCGGCGCGCTCGCTCCTGCTGTGCCCGCTCAGAGTCTCGGAAGCGGCGCATGACCTCCTCGGCGCGGCGCCGCTCCGCCTGCACGCGCTTGCGCTCCAGCCAGCGCCGGTACGACTCCTCGCGCTCCGCGGCCGTCGTCGCCGCCGCGGGTTGAAGCTTCATTTTCTCACGACGCGCCTTCTCGCGTTTCTGATTGATGGAAAATGGTTAATTACTGATCGATGTTCTGAAACGTGGTCACGACAGATATGGGGATTTGGTGTTGAATTAAACTTTGGTAGGCTTCTACTCAATACCAAAACAAAATGACATTTCAAATTTTGAAATTTTGAAAGGGGATATAAAGTTTCAGAACATCGTCAAGTGGACTAGGTGGGTAAGACCAGGTCTAAAGAGGCTAGCCTCCATCTAAGCTCAGATAAATTAAACTTCTGAAAATATCAAAGCTTTCGAAATTCTTAAGTAGGTATTTGGTAAAACGCGTTCTGTACTTTAAAAACAAAACAACGTTTGCGTTTTTATTGACAGAAAATCTGACTCGAGGAAGTAGAAAACTTGGTTGACGTTGCATAAAAGATAAGACAGCCACTCACTTCCTGTTCTTTGCGTGCCAACCACTGCTGGAAAACTTCCTTCTTCTTTGCCTCATTCCGCTCCCTCTCTTGCTTAGCAGTAGTGGTAGTGGAGAGTGACGCGACAGACAGCCGGAACGTGTCCGGGCCGTCCTCTCGGTAGGTGCGGTCGTAGCGCGGAGTCTCCTCTTCCTCGGGACCCGGGCACTGCTCACCGTCGGCCAACCGACAGGACTTCCTCTTGATACTGGTCGAAGAGCCACTCGACACCCGCCCCGTGAGAAACGGAGTAGAATAACTCCTGTGCGAGCTGTGAGGGTGAGGAGTAACGTCCACGCATGAGGAATCCGTGTGCAGGGACGTCACAGAGTGCGAGGCCTCGACTTGCTCGACGTAGATTGCAGCGTTTATGTAACGCGTCTTGCTCGAGCGAGACCCCACGGACTCAGAATCGCTGTGGTAGTGAATATTCTCCCCGGCGCCATTGAACACGTGGTTGGAACTTTTGCCGCCCTGGTCGTACTCAGATCTGTTCCCGGCGCTATCGCCAAAATTCCGCTTGTCGATGTCACTCGCCATCGCAACAGTAACTGCCCTTTAAAAGTCAAAATGCATACCCTTAAAACTAAATTCACGGTGATAGTATACTTTTAAAATACGAAGCGTCTAATTTTAAACTATAAATAAGTTATATCTAATAAATGTAAAAACGATTGTCAAAATATCTTACCCCAAAATGATGTCAACGTCAAAATCGATGTGGTTCGAAAATCAAAGAAAATAAAAATGAAGGTTTCTTCCACAGGCTCCAGCAGCCGATGCAAGGAGTTCATTCCTACTTTAAAATTATGTAATTTACGTAATTTACAAAATGTAACATAATTATAATGTTTATTTATTTTTTAATTACTTAGGTAGCCATAAATTTATAAACATTACTTGAAAATGGGCTATATAAAATAAGCGAGTCGTCCACCTATTATAATGCGATGCGAAAATGAACAACGTACAATTAATCGCAACATTCGCAACTAACTATATCTTGGAATTTGCTTGCAATACATTACTTACATTAGACACCTCAGCTACCGAACAGCTACTGACGTGGACGTCTAAAACTAAGATACAATCACAACGTAACTAAAGGTTTCCTTTGTCCAACGATGCAATGACGGAGCGTGCTTATCTAACACGTTCTACTGCCCCTAGTAATAGAGTCGTATCAGATGTTTTTGCAGCCTTATTGTATCAAATATTGGTGCTGGTGACTGACGAGGTACCTCGCCATCTTTGCATCAGTGAACGCCAGCACAAATCAAATTCTGCAGTATGCAAACATGAAAATATTGCCCAGTCTTTTGTACTCCAGCTCTTCGTCAACCGCATAGCATCGCAACGTCGAGCGATTGCAGTTGCGTACGCGCTACTAACAGAACTTGCGGACGAGACCTGAGATAGGTGAAACACAGAGCGCAATGATCTAAAAAGCTATGAAACGTGTCTGCCACGAGGTCAATAACGAGAATTTTCGGGAATTATTTTACATGAGATTTCAGACGCGTATACCCGACCACTAATTAAATTATTTACGATCAATTTCCGGCCACCCTGTATACGTACAATACTAGGCCTATTTCGGTATGAGCTAAGTTCCCACGCATGCCCAAAGCTGGTTAGACACGTTACGCACATTTCACTGCTTTATAGTAAGCTAGTTGACAAGAAAACTATTTAGTCCGTCAGATAGATTACCAAAAAATATTGTACGCATATTTTTTCCTTTATCCGTGACGTCACGACTCGATACGATTTTTAGCGAGTCGTGACGTCACAAGCCCCCACTCCGGAAGTTTGATAACCTACAACTTTGTCGATGTTTAGTCATTTGATAAAACAAAAAAATGTGTCATATTTTTCCATAATCTAACGAACGGACTAATTAGAATGACATTTTATTAACCCAGGACACAAGCCTATTGTGTGCGAGGTCCAACATCGTAAATAAAGTTGAACCACCAGGAAGATTAACACATTAAGGTAAACGTCCTTCACTAGGCACTCTATTATCAAACCGACATGGCACAAGTTTTAATGAATAAAAACCTCTTAATCCGAATTTAACCCGTATTGCTTTAACATAGAGTGCCCAAGCAGCGTCAAAAAAAGGAGACTTATTTATAAGACAAACGAAATAAGCTGGATATTTTATGTTCGATAAATGTACTACGACGGTAAAAGGGTTAATGATTTTTTTAAAGATTGGAAAAGCAATAACAACAGTTTGTGGTCATAGAAATGTATTACATTTTATTGGTATCGGATACATTTAAATTAAACAGACATTCAGACAAATATCACTTATGTTATGTATGTATGCTGGGTCTTTGTCGACATGAATCTTAATTATTTAATAACACAGGCACTTCAAATGAAATTCGAATAGACAAGATTTCATTCAACTTACAGTACTATTTATAATGAATTGATGAATGTTAAGTTCGAATGTATGGTATGGAAATGTATGTTAATATTATCCTTTGCTACATTAATTTCAGGTCCATGGGTCAATACGGAAACAAGAAAAATCAACGGGCCTGTAGCATTTTGTATTTTGTGAGCTTATAGTTATACCATCAAGTACCAACAGCAACACACTTGACTACAAACTAATAATTCCGCCTAAAAAGCACTTTAATCCATTGGATTAAGTAACTTTTATTTTATTCAGAAATACGACAGTTTGTATGGCTAAGAGCGTTGCCGATGGTAAGACCTTGCATGGTTTTAAAATACTAAGGGTCGTCGCAGAGGCCAGACGTCTTGTTATCCTATAGCTTGGGATTACTATTGCATCAGCGAATACTTCGGAAAATGCATCATTTCTTCCTGCTCATTAATCTCAGTTTGCCAAATAATGCTTTTGCCAAATGTTTCTGCTAAACATACTCGCCGGTGCAGCAGGCTCCCCTATTTTGCTATCACTACAGTATCACAAAGCGTCTATTTTTTACTCACTAGATACCGATGCAATCATTTGAAACGACACAATATCTAACCAATACATATTACGATCGTTTGAATTATTTAACTTACATTAATTTAATAATTGTGGAATACTTATCATAACCAATTGGCAAACAACATGTAGGATTATTGCTAAACAATACACATGTTATATATAAACAGTTTCAAAACCATGTTCTGGAACTATTTATCGCCTAGTGAATAAAAAATAAGACCGGGCTACTACTCGGAACAGATGATTTCAATGGTCATTTAAAGCAGCAGTGCTAAGAGCGGGTATAAAATAATATAGAGTTCATTTTTACTTAGATAAATTCAAGTATAAAGTAGGTAGTTTTTCAAACAACTAGTAACCTGCAACTGATTTTATTTGTCAAAACATGAAATCAAATATTTCCTCGAAGAAATCACTTGGTCGCCTCTGACTTTTGACTAATTTCTATATTATTAAGCCAAATTTTCAAAATCAAAACCAAGCGTGACTCAATGAATTTATTTGCAAGGTTTGATAAACTTAAATAGTTCTCGAATTATCCAAGTAAAATGTTGTAGAGTTGAATCAACCAAACGAAAACACAAATCATTCTTGGAAAAAGTCACTCTTGTCGGATTTTGAAAATTATATTTACTCCCGAGTAAAGTGACACATTGCAATACCAAATTATATTCTCGTCTGGTTGAATCAACTTTTAGGCGCGCAACGTAACGCAGAATGGAAGCGAAATATTGTATGGAAAACTATACGAAATTTCACTGGTTCTAAACCCGCTCTTAAAGGAGCACGCGTACGTTTTCTACTCAAAATTGTGCAGTAGAGTACTGTCTAGACACCTAGTATTAATCTTCTTGTTCAGCCCTACGATTGGTGTAAAACTATAACATTACGTAAGTAAATAACAGACCTCCCGGGCGATAAATACACTTCTCTAGGCTACTCAAATACAAAAATATAGCTATAAGTTATTGAAAAAGAAATCATATAAAAAAGGCTGTATACATTAGCATAGCTAGCTGATTACAAAATATCAAATTGCTAAGGTCATTTGATTCCAGAGTGTCCTATTTAGAAAGAAAGAAATAAGGTTAACTTTTAGGCTTTAGTTTAGATTTCAGGTAAAAAATTACTAAAATCCAGAGACACCTATGTAAATCCCTTAAATGTAATTATCGCCGGGAAGGTCTATTGCACGCTGCACATTTTTTCTATTATTTTGCCATTATCAATGATTGGTTCATACTGAAGCCGCGTTTTCACCTAGTGTTCTGAGCAAACATTTGCTCAGAACAAATGTTCGCTGTTCGGCTTATGTTCGCTCAAAACAGACAACATCTGTTTTCACTTAAATGAAAAAACGCTGAACGAACACATTCGAACGGTTGAGCGTTTTCATCTACCGCACGAACGAACGAATGCTCGTTCAGAACTGTTCAGAACACTAGGTGAAAACGCGACTTGAAAGTGACATAATGATCTACTAAATACGACATGCGCTTATGCCCGTACGTCTAGCACTACAATGCACGAGAGTAGCGCGCGACGTCTACACCTGTCACAGTCAAACTAAAAATGAGAAAATTATAGATCTACCTCACGCGCGTTGCAGTACTAAACCGACTATTAGGTGTCTAGGGATCGCACAATAAAGAACAATACAGTCAGTAAACTACTGATAAGCGATTAATATCGCACGTTAATGCCTTGCAACACTAGAGATTGCATGTTGTCAGTCAGCTAAGATGAAATATCTCAACCGGCAACAGTTGATCTTGCATTTATTAAACACAGATCACCTTCGTTTGTTGCGATATGTCAATTCCGATCAATAGTAGTGGCCCGCCTTGCTCAACTATCGTTACCACAGCAAATAAAATTATGTTAACGGTGCCTAAGGTACGGGATCTAGTATAGAGACTCCGCGTTGGAGGAGCGGGGCTTCTTGATCTTCTCCAGGTTTTTGATGACGATGTCGTGCAGCGAGCAGTAGCGGTTGCGGATCTCGCACATCACCAGCCACAGTGACAGGTATTCCTTCTCGTCCAGTTCCTAGAAAGTAAAAATTAAATTTTAAATGTGGGTGAGACATTAAGTGTTTGACAATAGATTGTGGATTTGCCGTGGATTTTGTAAGAAACGGCTAAAGTTAAGGTATTTTAGGCGACAGGTTAGCATGTGACTATAGTACCTCTTGACTTAAAACTTAAAAAATAAGCGGTTACGAAAAATGAAATAATCAAGTAGATCGCCGCATGTGGCGACCGCATGAGTACACGGTAGTCGGCCGCATTCGGCGAGCGACAGCTATCACAGGTGACGGCGGGCGCACAAAAAGTCTGCGTGGATTGTATGCATTGTGCACCGGACTTTTTGCGCGTCGTGTGCGTTACTGCGACGGACTTTTTAGTTTGAAAAGTCCGTCGCGGATAGTCTGTCGTCTGCGTCGGGCCTCCTCCTGATCCTCATTATTGTCTCTTTGTTTTCTTTGCTACTTCTCAATCACAAAAAACAAGACTAAAAAACCAAATTGCTGCATGTTTATAGACACAATGAACATAATCCTATACCAAGATAGACATGCAGACCAAATATTGCATTGTAATCAGAAGTATAATTGATACTTCTCTTTTTAACCCCACGTTTTTACTGTATTTTACTCTTTGCCCACGTCTATAAAACCAGTAACAACAACAAAAATTACTTACCGTGACGGCTCTTCTGTAATCATCAATGTGTGGGTATTTGGCAACTTTGGACACAATCTTTGCCCGTGAGATGAAGTACCGCGAGATTTGGTCAAAGAATGCTGCAGCTTCGGACTCCACTGACTGGATCTCGGCAAGCGTGTCTTCTTGTATTGATACTCCAAAATTATTGCCATCCTCAATTTTGGGGATCATGAACGAAATCCACATTTTCAACTGCAGTTAAAAGATAAAAAAAAACTCAGTACAACTTGTAATAAAATAGGTAGATGTTTAATAATTAAGTAAATATTTGGTTACAACAATTTCCGTAACATCACCTATGTAATTACCACCTAAGTCCTAAACCGACAAGCGAGAGTATGAAAGAATAAAAGTGCAATTAGTGCTTTATTGTAGAAACCATAGGGAATATAGGACGTGATGTTTGTGTGGGTAGGTGTGTCCCCTAATTAAAAGTCACAATTATTATGGTACGTTTACCAGCTTGCCGAGACTTGGAAAACGTCCACAAGCTCCAAGCCTTTACAAACGCTTGAGTGTCATATACAAGCTACTGAGCACGTCAGTGTGTTCTGGGGAGGCCGCAAGTTTCCTTTGATCTATGTTCAAAAACCGACACTGGTCCGGATCGCCAACAAGTTCTTGCAAGCTCACGCAAGCCACGCCAAACAGCCTGTTCACACACTTGCGTTTGTGGATGCTTGTGTAGAACTTCCAAGTGTGTAAACATACCATTAAAATAGTTTTCAAATGGTTGTTAAAATTTAACAATTAAATCATCACTGTAACTGTAGGTATGCCATGTAGTGATGGTGACAACACATGACACTTGAGCCTTCATTTATTTTATAAGACTTGACTATTTTTAGAAGCTTAAGTTTTTTTTCAATGTGTCTGTGACTTGGAACTTCTATTGAGACTCAAGTACTTTAAAGAGAAATTGAGTGTTCCATAAAGACTCAAGTGTTTTAGTTACACCTAAGGCTTTTTTAGACAAACTAAGCAAATATTTCAGCAGGTCTCCAAATGACTTATTTCAATATTGCCTTAATTACTATTATTGCTATTATGATGCTTATTATGTTGCAATAATGTAAAGGATTGGCAGTTATATGTAGAATAATTTATTAACTGATGAGACAACACCATGATTCAGCTTCTTTCTAAGTTTTCACTTAATATTTCACAATTCTGATTAGGGTTACATGTGACAATAATTAATGTTGTACTTGAATAGCCAGAAAATTAATGCTTTAAGTATTTTAAAAATTATTTTTGCTTTTTGTGTGTTATGTTAAATTTTCTATCAGCTCTCATCAGGTCAAGAAATTACGTAAACCGAACATTCTCCTCACATATGTTCTATTTGTTTGCTATATCAAGGGTGAAAGGCATATAGAAAAATAAGATCAAGAAATGTAACGATAATGACTTACCAAATTGGAATCCTCCACCAGTTCCCGAATGTGCGGCTTGACAAGACTGATTAGGTCGCAAAGTGGCTTGTTGCATGGAACAGTGCCATTGGGCAGCGCGTACACCCGTGTGCCATCAATGGTGGTGTTGCTTGATGCTTCAGAGGAGTCAATCCGTGGACGCTTGGCATTTGGTTCATTGACATTAGCTGCAGGAGGCGGTATTGGAATGTTTAAGTCCTGAAAAAAAAAGTAGTGTTGGATTTAGAATAACACCTCTTGATTTCTTCCGTGGATGTTGTAAAAGGCTACTAAAGAAACATGTTAAGGTATATTTTAGGCGACAGGCTAGCAACCAGTCACTATTATACCTCTTTTATCTAACTTTAAACCAAAAATTATGCCAAAAATGGTTCCGAAAAGTGAAGTTGTCATGGTTTTGTTTATGTAAAGTTTGATGTGCTCTTCCTACCCTATTTGGAAATAGAGGAAAACATTGTAAAGGTATATTTTAGACAGCATAAAAATCAAAATTAATTTAGTTGTTTGGTGTAAGGTTTGTGAGGCTAAACTTTAAACAGAATTCCCTTGGATTATTAAAATTTACAGATGTAATGGCAATAAACATAGATTAGATCTTAAATAAATATGACAGACATTTGCACCATCTAATGAGTGTCAGTCATTACCTGTTAAGTCTTCTTGCAGATAAAACATTGTTTATGAAGGCAAAAATCTTTATTTGTTGAAAAAATTCATCATTAGAAAAGACAAACAAATTTTAGGAAATGCTATTTACCTACAAATTACAGTGTATATTTTTATGTGTCAGAATTTACTTAATTAATAGGCAGTATAGTTCCAGTGATACAAGATATTTGAAATTCTGTTCATGTGTGACATTAGAATATTGTACAGCCATTAGGTACACATTTTATAGGGAAGTAGTTATCACATTACTATGTGATGTTACTACACTTAGTCATACCTACATCTAAAAAAAACTAAGATGCACCACCATCATTGCTGTTTTAAGTCAGAATGATCAATCTAACTATACATTTTCTACATTCATGACAATTAAAATTACAATTGTTTTATTTATAGCAATTCATGAGCAAACTTGTTGGGACTAGTTAGGACTCGTTTGTTGTGTCATGACATGACTATGACATGCTATGACACGTAAGTATGTTTATGCCTTGGAATGAAATAGGAATACTCATCCATCTCTCTTTTTAGCAGATAGCTGTATCCCTATTTACATAATAGTCCAGTCATTATTGACATCCGAAATCGAAAATTTAACAATAATTCCAAAAGTTTTCAAACTTCGGTCTAGTGAATGGTACATTGAGACAACAATAAATCTCATTTTGCAACTTTGTCCGCAGTCCGGAACATTGTTAAAATTGCAATTTAATTAATTTTTGCTGTATGGTCGTGAAAAAAATTCCAAAAGTTCTGCAAAGTTGGAGTTGTGTTAAATATACTATTTTACATCACGTGTCAAATTTGCAACCAATTCAAGTGTACGGAACATTTTTTGTTATTAAAAATTAATGTTTTTCTTTATTAAATTGAAGGAAAACGTTCCAAAAGTTCTGCAAACTTGACACATACCAACATACATCGGAAAAATATACCGAACGGTTGTATAAATTTGCAACCTTTTTGGTCGACTGGAACATGTTTATTTATAATTCGTTTTAAATTCGTGGTCATTTTTTGAGCAAGGCTGTCTCGGAAAAATTACAAAAGTTTTGAAACTTGGTTGCAAACTTCGAAAACATCTATTCTGATGCATTTACAAATTTGCAACCTCATACGCGATGCGGAATTTAAATACTGACATTAATCCCAAAATTAAATAGTCCCCTCGGTTTGCAGAACTTTTGCAATTTTCTTGAAGGTGAAAAAATAAAAAAATTACATTTTTGCAAATTGCATAAAGTTCCGCATCGCGTATGAGGTTGCAAATTTGTAAATGCATCAGAATAGATGTTTTCGAAGTTTGCAACCAAGTTTCAAAACTTTTGTAATTTTTCCGAGACAGCCTTGCTCAAAAAATGACCACGAATTTAAAACGAATTATAAATAAACATGTTCCGGTCGACCAAAAAGGTTGCAAATTTATACAACCGTTCGGTTTCGGTATATTTTTCCGATGTATGTGTCAAGTTTGCAGAACTTTTGGAACGTTTTCCTTCAATTTAATAAAGAAAAACATTAATTTTTAAAAACAAAAAATGTTCCGTACACTTGAATTGGTTGCAAATTTGACACGTGATGTAAAATAGTATATTTAACACAACTCCAACTTTGCAGAACTTTTGGAATTTTTTTCACGACCATACAGCAAAAATTAATTAAATTGCAATTTTAACAATGTTCCGGACTGCGGATAAGGTTGCAAAATGAGATTTATTGTTGTCTCAATGTACCATTCACTAGACCGAAGTTTGAAAACTTTTGGAATTATAATGAATTGATTGTCTTGATAATAACTGAATTGATTGTCTTATAGATCATAACTGTGTAATTATTTGTATATATAGAATACCGAATTCCCCTACTCCAATTTTCCTTAATAAATTAGAAATTTTATTATATAAACTCCGACCAAAGATAAATAAGAAAATCATTATTACAGGTGATTTTAATATTGATATACTAAAACCGTCGAAAGTAACATCTGAGTTCAATAGAATAGTACTAAATAATAACTATATAATTCACATACAGGAGCCAACTAGAAATGAAGCTTGCCTTGACCAAATAATAAGCAATGTACCGGAAGCTACAGCAGAACTCCACTGCCTGGGTTTATCGGATCATAATACTGGTCAACTTCTTAAAATCCCTTGTAATTTCAAAAATATTACCCAAAACTCTTACAAATTAGTCAGGAAACGAGATTATGACGAAGAAAACGTTAAAAAATTTCGGGAATGTATATCTAATATAGCATGGAATGAGGTATATCACGAAACGAGTTTAAATACTGCTTTTAATAATTTTCATGATACACTTACCCTCTTTTATAATCTATGCTTTCCGATGAAGATTATAAAAATAAAAAACAAACTTGTTCAGCCTACATGGATAACTAAAGGTATAAGGAAGGCCTCTCACAGTAAACGTCGGTTAAGATTTAAATATTACAAAACTCATAGCAAAATTGACAAACATAATTATCGCAAATACTGTAAATTATTCAAAAAATGTGTTAATTTGGCTCAAAAAAATTCAAATATATCTTATGTGAAATCTTCAAAAAATGTTTGTAAGGCTACATGGAACATCATAAAAAATAACACAGGCAACGACATTCCCGCTGATCGGAAATACATTGATAAAATAATGGATAATAATGAATTGATTAATGATCCAAATACGATTGCTGAAAAATTTAACCAGTATTTTGTAAACTTAACTAGTGCCGGAAGTTCTTTTAATACAACTAACATAAAATATACGCAGATTTTAAAAGCCCAGGATCAGACTATGTACCTATTCCCTACAAACGAGTATGAGGTATTGAAAATAATAAAATCACTAAGCAACACGCTAGCGGTAGGATTTGATGGGATTTGTACAAAAATATTAAAAGAAGTAGCAAATGAGCTTTCTCCTGTACTAACTTATTTAATTAATCTGTCATTTTCAGAAGGTAGATTTCCAGACAGATTAAAACTGTCAATTGTGAAACCAGTTTTCAAAAAAGGAGACAAAATGTTAATGGACAATCACAGGCCTATATCGTTAATACCAGTCTTGTCAAAGATCATTGAGAAAATAATGCATGAGAGAATCAGCGCATTTTTAAATAAACATAATATATTAGCATCCCAACAACATGGTTTCCAAAAGGGCAAATCTACTACTTTAGCTGCTTTTAAATTGATTAAAGAAGTAACACTCAACGTCGATAAAAAAATACCAACTACAGCGGTATTTTTTGACATGAGCAAGGCATTTGATTTTGTTCCTCATAATCTTCTCCTACAGAAGTGTGAATGTTATGGTCTCCGTGGAATTGCAAAAAATTGGTTAAGTTGCTACCTTAAAAATAGATCTCAACAGGTAGAAATAAGTAACATTAACAAAAATGGAGAAGTCTCTTACTTATCAGAAGCTAAACCAACTAACGTAGGTGTACCGCAGGGCAGTATTCTTGGCCCTTTACTCTTTTTGATATTTATTAATGATTTGCCTAATATTACGCAACACCATTGTACACTTTTTGCAGATGACGTAGCGGTAGTAATAACTGGGAAAAATAAAGAGACATACAATATTGACATAAATAAAACTGTTAGTGACATAATCAACTGGTTAAAAGACAATAATTTAAAAGTAAATTTAAATAAAACGACGTACATACAATTTCGAAATAGAAGTGCAAACATCCAAAATATAATTGTGTCTTATGAAAATCAAATTCTGATGGAGTCTACTGAAACTAAATTTTTGGGCATAATTATAGATAACAAGTTCTCCTGGAAACAACATATTCAGAATTTAACTGTCCGGGTTAATCGCTTTGCTTACGCACTCTGGAGACTTACGAAAATTGCTGGCGAAAAAACTGCACTAAAAGCGTATCATGGCTACATTGGCTCTATATTGAGATACGGCATACTATTATGGGGAAATTCGGTTGAAATTAATAGAATATTTATAGGGCAAAAACAATGTATTCGTGGCATTTGTGATGTTCATCCTCTAACTTCATGTAGGCCTCTATTCAAACGACTGAATATTTTGACAGTACCCTCCTTGTATATTTTTGAGATTTGTATCTTCGTTAAGTCCTATCCAGAATATTTTAAAAAGAAAAGTCAAATATGTCACTTTAACACTAGATATCCAGACTTATTAACATACCCAAAAATTAAATCACACCTGTGCCACCAAAATTGCTTCCCAATGGCTGTCCGAATCTATAACAGGCTGCCAAAGAGCATAGCCGAATTGCCTCGAAACCAGTTTAGGGTCAAACTGTTCCAGTGGCTTAAGGATAAATCATTTTACACAATTAAAGAGTATCTGGATGGTAAATTTAATACATAAAATATAATAATAAAATCGAGCTTAAAGAGGGTAA
>BHDV01006678.1:99225-123666 GCA_005406045.1 Adoxophyes honmai | reverse complement strand
CCCCCCCCCTGGCTACGCCCATGTAAGCGAGAATGCATAGCAAGAAGAATAGTGCCCAGAGCATTTGTAAATAAAGTTCAATATAGATAAACTACTCGTTTGGCTACTCTTGGATATGGTTCTGCGCTTCTCGGCTCAGAAGGTAAACAGCCGATGTGACTTATTTTCTTGGGGATACTGTAACTACGTTTTGTTCATTACCTATATAATGAATGCTGATGTGTAGACGGTATGGAACATTAGGAAGGTCATGGTTCTTCACGTTGGGGTCACCACTGTGCGGGAAAGACTCCAATAGAGAGATCTCTCTCCAGGCAGTTGGAAGTTGTATTTATGCAACCGTTCGTCGAAACTTCGTCAGCGCGATGTAGGATCGTTAATTTCGGCTTTCGACGAGTGTGACGCTGGGGCGCAACAGTACCCTTAGTGAAAGAGACCGACTCGCACTTGGTCAGTTTTAAAATTGCGACTTGAACGACACTGTCTTATTTATGATAAGTACCGACTCTGTGCATGAAGATGTAAACATCACGTTGGGGCAAACTGATTACGAAATAATAGGTACCATATATATTTACTCAGCGGCAAAATAATCCGCCCACCCCATTATTTCACTTTCACTCACTAAATATCACCTTGTACATTATTTTTAATAAGTTGGGGTTATTTTACGGCTAAGTGCGCTGAGCGCCATCTATGGTCGAATAGCCGAACTAAACAATCCTAACATCGGGCCAACGAACGGAGGTCCGAGGACCGGATCGAAGATAGGTTTCATTGAATACAACTACCAACTTTTTCTGTGTAGACTTCGGTTCCCAGGCATAACATCTGCCTGAAGAGATATCTCTCTATTGGTGTCCTTCCCACAGTATGAAGATTTTCACGTGCAAATAAAAAAAACATCCTTTTTCAATCCAAGTTTAACCCTTAAACGCATGGTGTAGGATGCAGCCTACATAACCAAAACATGATTAGTGTTTGAAATCTAGATATGTATGTACATATTAGGTATGTTCTTGTATGATTTTGCAAGAAAAACTAACGCATTTTCACATTTATTAACGATTTGTTGGCAAAACTGAATATAAAACAAGTTATAAATGATTTTAACCCAAATGGCGGCAATTTAGAAAAAAATGAATATTGAAGGTTTTCTTCGACCATGTTTAGTGGTTTTTAATTTAGTAAGTATTTATTTTCTATTGCTATTCTGTTACTCATTTCATAACGATTTTACTTTTATAAACTCTAATTATGGTCACAGTCAAAAAGTAAAGAATATTTACATTTTTGATCTTGTAGGATCTAGCCTACATTGTGCACTCCCGGCACTTTGTAATTACTAGCGGCACTATCGAAGTTATTCTGGTTGATAAATTTAACCCATACATTATTTTGATATTTTTGCTAGGTTATTTTATTTCATATTTGTTATTACTTTGATAAACAACTAAAGTAAGGAATTATCTTCGGTTAATTGTTATTTAATATAGGTAGGTACTACATATTCAAATATTTACACACATGCATACATATTCTCACGCCTGTATTCCCAAGAGGGGTAGGCAGAGCACATGAATTCAAAAATCCAGTGCCACGTTTAGCAATTTCAGGGTAACCAGGCTGCTAGCCCATCGCCCACAATACACTAACCCTTTTCCAGAGTCGACTCATACGAGACCCACGGGAAGAAAGGGGGAGGTGCTATTCTAACCCGGCACCACACGGGGCATTCAAATATTTACATACATAGTTAGAGTGCCAATTAAATAAAAGTTTTTAAAAAGGTGAAACCTGGTTTTGGTTGCATGGGAGTGATGCACTCTAATTTAATATTAATACATTCAGAACCAAGGACCCGGCTCCAGGATTCTTCAAAACATTCGCGAGATAGGTACCGAGAACCCGGTAGCCGGGTTCATTTTGTACTAGCTATAGACTACTCGGTTTCGTGCAGATGTTTTGATTTTAGGCTTGGTCGTCGTGAATATGTTAAGGGAGACGATGTGTTATTATGTTAATTACGTATATTACAAGCACATATTTTCGTAAACGTTTAATTCGTACCTAGAAACATTGCGGATTTCAGATCTGTCATAGACCGTCTATAGGGCTATTTGATTTTCCGGGGAGTGCACATATGTAGGATGTATCCACATTATGGATAGTAGTGCAAAATTCACCCAAAATCTGTCTTTAGATTTTTTTTTGTATTTTTCTCGTGTTTTTTACGCCATTAGGTACCCACATTTTTTTATTTGAAACGAAAAAAAAAATCATGCGTTTAAGGGTTAAAAACTTTCTGACTTTGTGTTAAAACTATTTAGTTTAAGGTTCAATGCATAAATGAAGTAGGTATATTATGAACAGTAATTCCAGCAAACGCATTGCATAATTTTATCTACATTACTTAAGTGTTATGTAATTTAAATAAACAAATTATAACATGTTTCTACTTACCTACCTATCTACCGTTTTGTTTTGACGATGATAAATCTAATAAGCTAAATAAAGTTACTCCATATGTACCTAACTTCTCGAAAGGCTTTGTCGTACAACGACAGAATAAACATTAATAGTTATGTAGGTATTTATTTACAGACGTAGAAGGAGCCATCCTATAAAGTCGCGCAGGCAGCTGTGGAATGTGTTAATAAGTAAGTATATGCGGTGTTAATAAATAGCAGACGCAAACGATATCAATCCTTGGGGAGGCGGCCGCCGAGGTCATCGCGAATATACTCGCGGATGAGGTCGTCAAAATTGGCATCCTGCGCGAAGCCTAGGGCTAGTGCGCGGCGGGCGTCCAGCCGCGCCGGGAAGGTTGCTACCATGGAGGCTAGTGGCTGTTCTAGCGCCCAGCGCACGCGCGCTGCCACCGCCGCGCCTGCCACACGTCGCAAAGCTGCCGCCATCTCGCCTACCGAGACTGTTAGCCCGGGTAGCGCCAGCACGCGGCGCGCTTCCCACGCGGCCGCCGGCAGCGTCGCCGCGTGGATTAGGTTCCGCACCACGCCCGCCGGGCCCGCTAGCCACAGCTCCTGCTCCGGCGGCACCGGGATAACCGCCTCCTGCCCGGATAACGGCTCGCGCACTATACCGCTCGCGAATGATGTCACAGCTTGGTTGGGGCCGCCGCCGCGGACGCTCACGGTGGGCAGGCGCAATACACGCGTATCCACGAACCCGCGGCGACCGTACTCGCTGGCTAGTAGCTCAGCCATGGCTTTAGCGCAGCCGTAGGAGCTCTGCGGCGTGGTCGCTACACCCTCGTCCACCACGGGCGGCAGCTCGCCGCCTAACACTCCCACCGTGCTGGACATCACAAAGATCAAAGATGGCGCGCGCCGCCGAGCGGCCTCTAGTAGCGCGCGCGTGGCGTCCAGGTTGACGCGGAGGCCCAGATCGAAGTCTTTCTCGGCATGGCCGCTGACGATGGCGGCTAAGTGGAACAGCACGTCCGTGTCGGGTTCTACTACGCGCTCGGCCGCCCCGGGCTCCGATAGGTCGACGGCCAGCGAGCGCACTCTGATGGCGCCGGCTTCGGGCAGCGGGGGTGCCAGCGCGTCCACTAGCAGCAGCTCGGAGACTCGCAGCGCGCATCCGGGCGCCAAAAGCGCTGACGCCAGCCGCGCGCCCAGGAACCCGGCGGCTCCCGTCACCACGACCTTCATGTCGGTTTGTCAGTAGCTAGTGCTCTCTGCGAGTCAGTCCCTGACGCGGTCTTTAACTCCTGCACGCCGGCTTGCAAATAATGTTCAGTAGCCCGAGAGCCTCACTCGTATAATGAGTTAGTAGCCGTTGAATTTACTAACTTATATAAGAGCGGTACGTGTAAATAAACATGCAAAGATGATAAACTCTGTCGTTTTATCTTCGCTGCCTCAACTGTGAC
The DNA here is from genome assembly GCA_005406045.1 of Adoxophyes honmai. NCBI lineage: Eukaryota > Metazoa > Arthropoda > Insecta > Lepidoptera > Tortricidae > Adoxophyes > Adoxophyes honmai. The sequence continues at coordinate 119,768 of BHDV01006678.1, read as the reverse complement.
GTACCTTTTGACCTTAGTGTTTGTTACTACTTATTATATTACAACATAATAATGTAACTGAATAATTAAGGTAGGTATGTGGTAAACCAATTGTTTCTAATTTTTTGCAGTATGTAGGTATTATGTACTTTTTACTACAGCAACAAAATAAGAGTCAACTAACTTCACAAATGCTTATCATTATTACAAGCTTATGATCTAAACTAAATATTAACTTTCCCATTCATCAATCGGTTGGGCTTGACAATTTACTCAAACTATGATGAGACTGGTGCAGGACCAGGCAGTGGAGTGAAAGAATCCTTTACCAGCAGCGATTTAGGCTGTTTTGATTGATTGATTGAATCTACACGGCAGTGCCATCGACAAGTAGAGCAAACAGGCGGCACAACCAACCGTACCATCCATTTTTCGAAGCAGTTCAGGCTATTTTTGACCCTCTTATAACTACATACATCCACACATACATATTCTCACGCCTGTATTCCCAAGAGGGGTAGGCAGAGCACATGAATTCAAAAATCCAGTGCCACGTTTAGCAATGTCAGGGTAACAAGATGGTTAAACGTGATATTGCAGTGACAGGTCGCTAGCCCATCGCCCACAATACACTAACCCTTTCCCAGAGTCGACTCTTACAACACCCACGGGAAGAAAGGGGGAGGTGTTATTCTAACCCGGCACCACACGGGGTGCTAATAACTATGTGGGTCTTATAACTACGTTGAGGATAAAACTAGATCCTATGACTCGCATCAGGAGCAGATTTGACTATTATGCGGAAATCATGGCTGTTTGAAGTTGAAACCGAATAAATCGAAGAACAGTAAAAATCACAAGTGTTATTAAAGAATAATTATTTCATACGAGCTGTTACCCGCGACTTCGTCTGCGCAGAATAAGTATTTCGGATTGCGTGGCGTAGAATATATGGCATTAAAATTATCACACAAATAATTTTTGAATCGCATTTGACAAATATAACAGCTTTTTTAACAAATCGCTAGCACCTTGAAAATTCGCAAAACAAACACAACCGTCAACGACGTCTACCCTCACGCGTCTGCCCGCGTTCGGGTCGCGCACTCAGCGACGCGTGACGTCTGCCCCGCGCATGCGCCCCACTTCAACGGTTTTGACAGCGGACGCCAAAGCTCGCAAATGGTATATTTTACCCGACTTACTTGAGAATTATCGTCGTATATTGGATAATTCACAGAATATCATTACAATTTGTAGCCTATGTGTTATTCTGATGTATAAGCTACATTATTGTAAAGTGTCATTAAAATCCATTCAGTAGTTTTTGCGTGAAGGAGTAACAAACATCCATCCATCCATCCATACATCCATCCATCCATACTCACCAACTTTCACGTTTATAATATTAGTAAGATACTCAATGTACATTTACACTTAAACAACTACTCGAGGCATTGCGAAGTACAAAAAGGGCATCAGTAGTTGAACAGGCTCTCTTCGATGCCGCGTTCTGAGTCCCACACGCCAGCGCCCGGGGCCGGGGAGCGTCGGGACTTGTCCTTCTTCTTTTTCTTTTTCTTTGGGGTGACCGGGACAGGTTCAGGACTTCGGCGCGGTGCGGGCGGCAATAGTGCTAGCTCGTAGTCGGCGCCTAGTAGAGGATGACGGATTCGTGTGACCGGTAATGGCACTGTGTCTGTTTCGTCATCGGGTGAGATAGTTGGGGCGCGCGTTCGCGGCACTCGTTCTCTTAGCCGGAGCGCGCCTCGGAGGGTTACTCCTCGCAGACGCCAGGCCTCGTCCCGTAGTAGGAGTGCGGCGCAGGCCGGCGCCGGTTCTGGTAGCGCTTCGTAATAACGGCCGTCCGCCTTCAGCTTACAGCGTGCGTCGGGCGACAACGCGGCACCCGCTAACGCTTGTGCCGACAGTCCGCGCGGCGCGTGGATCAGCCATACGTCATCGGCGGCGGTTAGTGAGGTGCTCGGGGCACCACCAACTGCCCGTAACTGCGGTCGCGCGCGTAGGTATCGCGTCAGACGCCTAGTTCGCGACGCGGCTTTCGCTTCGCTGTCTGACTCGGGCGGCTCGTTCAAATCCTCTTCGAACGTAATCCGCTCCTTTATCTGCTTAGGAGGTGACGCGGGCGCGGGCCGCTCGTCTTCAGAATTAGAATCATCGACGAACTCCTGGCTGGTGTACGGTTTGACGACAGGCTTGTGGGCGGGTCGCCGCTCCTCGACGACCGTCTCCTCTGCTTCAAACTTGTCGATGAGTATGTCCGCGCTCTCTGAAGTGCGCTTAGACTTTTTCTTTTTCTTTTTTGGGGGCTCCTCGGCGTCTACTGTGTCGGGCTCGGGCGAGCGCTGAGCGCGGTCACGCTTGTGTTTCTTTCGCGGCGGCTCGTGCGAAGGCGAAGCGCTACGTGAGCGAGAAGCGCTGCGCGGGCGCTTGTGCGTCGAACTTCCTTCCTCCTGCTTGACTTTCAGCTTCAATAAGCGCTCAGCAGCGGCCGCATCATGACCGTTTGTCTCGTGCTTAACTGGTGGTGGACTGTCAGGTTCCCGTTTGACTTTCTTTTTCTTTTTGGCACGAGGCTCTTCCGCTTCGTGTTCATTATGATCGCCATTTTGAAACAGCTCTTTCTGGAGCTTTCTTTTAAAACTCTTATCATAATCTGACTCTTCATTTTTTGCTCTGAAATATTATAAACAAAATGTTCCTTTTTTTATATTTCATAATGTGTGTTTAAAATTACAGAAAAAGTCAAATAGCCACAATAGTTTTGCAACATACCTACTAGGTAGCATACTGATGTATTAGAAATATATTGTGTTTGTATGTAAGTAAATAATTGGAAATGACTAAGACAGTAATCACTTGCTATTTGTAGCTATTCTCAGTTTACTTTGTTTCCTTGTTTAACTAAATCAACATACCTAGCATTATTTTAAATTCTACTTCTACGCAACAATTCAGATTCATAAAACATGTGAGATAGTTATGCACTATAAAATTGCGCTGCTTGCCAACTAATGTAGCAAAAAAAAAATTGTTAACATTGTTTGTTCAGTTATGCTTACTGTTCAGCAACAAGGATCACTCAATGTCATGTCAATATTAAACATAATATTATCTAATCTGGATAAGCTTGATTAGTTGAAGATAAAATAAAAAAAGTAATAGTTATTGAAAAAAACCTGTATTTATTTTACTTCTTATTGCTAATAATATTTCTTTTTTCAGTTCATTTGTATTGAAATTGATAATCTAGTTACAGGTAGAACACACAAAACGCTACATAGACAAAACCATGACTACTTTATATTTTGTGGCCACTTCTATCAATTTTTTTAAAGTTAAGTATAGTTGGCAGGTAATAGTTACAGGTCGCGAGCTTGTCGCCTAAAAATAACTTATCCTATTTCCTTAGTCACCTCTTACGACACCCACGGAAGAAATGGAGAGGTGTTATACTAAACCTGACACCAACACCACATAGACTAATCCAGATATTAAGAAAAAGATCTTTCTACTTATAAACAAGAAAAGTAAGCATTGTTAGAGATGGTCACCATTTCAACTACAACCCAGCTGCAAAGTGGCAGTTCTCCATTGTGCAGTTCACTTGGAGGTGCTGTGCACCAACTGCCAAATAGCTCCATTATAACATTAATTTTAAGCTGTTTCTTGCAAACTCTAATCTATTCAGTTCAGTTAAATGATTGAGTAAATACCCAAATCGCTTTTGTTGATAAAAGTGGCTAGTGAGGATGAGGATCGTATGGAGAACAATACGGTACTTTCGATAGTCTTTATCAAAAATTTAAATGAAAGAATGAAAAAAAGCCGTCAAACTAATTCCTGTGTTTTTCTATTTATATATTTCATGAAGGCAGGCCTAATGAGGGTTATTGAATAAAAGACAGGGATAAATAAAATGACAAAATAAATGTAAAGCAAAAAAAGACCTTGCGATCTACTTACATAGTTTTAGGACTATTTGTAGGACTTTCAGATTTGTCGCTCGACGTTTCAGCCCAGGCAAAACTGTCTTCAGATGATGACTCCATTTATTTCTACATTCGTATTAGTAACATGAGGTTAATTTTTAAATCTAACCTAACATAATAACAGAACCCACTCAACCCACCAAAACAAATGGAAATGAGCACAATTATAGGTTATGTTCAGTGTTGCCAGCCCGGTCTCTTCAAAAGTAACCTACAGTTTAAAAAACCTTACCTTTACCTTTTTGTGGAAAAAATAACCTTTTCATTTTTTTCCCGTAAAAAGGTATTGAATTTTAATAACTTATTTAATACATGATTTTTATTAATTAGGAAATTTTTTTTTAGAAAAAGTCGTTAAGAGATAAGTCCGCCTTTGTATTTCGCCATTTCATTTCTATAAAATTTTGTTTTTTTTTTGTATTTTTTGATTTTAACCCCCGACGCAAAAACGACGGGGTGTTATAAGTTTGACGTGTCTGTGTGTGTGTGTGTGTGTGTGTGTGTGTAAATGTGTATGTGTCTGTCGGTGGCATCCCAGCTCCCAAACGGATGATCCGATTTTAATGCGGTTTTTTTGTTTCAAAGTTATATCAGTCGAGAGTGTTCTTTGCTATGTTTGGTGGAAATCGGTCAGGGTTTGTTTGGTGTGATAGGAATGTTACACGTTCAGTAAACCCATCGAGTTGGGGCTCTTTGGAGTTGTCTTGACTAGTTCTTTTCATGTTTGTAATTTACTTTTTTTTGAAAAAATGACTTTCTGCCAAGTTTCTTGCGGCGCATTCTTCTTGGCAATGATGGTCTTTCCGAAGCGCTGGGAAAATAAAAAACCGGCCAAGTGCGAGTCGGACTCCCGCACTGAGGGTTCCGTACAAACCGATTACAACGCCATCTAGTGACAGATTTTCAAACTAATGATAAATTTTAACTTTATTTAATAAAAAAAAAACTACTTGATAGATTTTGTTCAAACCAATTTTCGTTGATAGTTTTTATGGTAATGTACATCATATATTTTTTTTACATTTATCACTCTTTTATTTTAGAAGTTAGAGGGGGGGGGACACAACTTTTTCAACTTTGGAAGCGTCTGTCGCGCAAACTATTCACTTTAGAAAAGTATGATGTTAGAAACCTCAATATCATTTTTGAAGAGCTATCCATAGATACCCCACACGTATGGGTTTGATGAAAAATAAAATTTTGACTTTCAGTTCCATGTATGGGGAACCCTAAAAAATTATTGCTTTTTTTTTAATTTTGTGTCATAATCTTAATGCGGTTCACAGAACACATCTACTCACCAAGTTTTATTAGTATAGTTCTCATAGTTTCTGAAAAAAGTGGCTGTGACATACGGACGGACGGACAGACAGACGGACAGACGGACAGACATGACGAATCTATAAGGGTTCCGTTTTTTTGCCATTTGGCTACGGAACCCTAAAAATGACGTGTAAAAGTGCTCTCAGGAGCCTATTTGCATAAATAAAGTTTTGAATTTTGAATTTAAAAAAAAAAAAACAAAAAGAAACTTTTTAAGTTAAATAGTTTTCTATGCATCGATTAGACTAAAATAAAAACGTGGGGCGCGTCAAATATCTACAACGGTCGATATCGATTAGAATGTTCGTTTTGTAGTGTCACGAGATAATAGGGCATTTGGCTCTCGACAGTCGATCATTGTAGACATTTGACGTGCCCCACGGTTTTATTTTAGTCTAATCGATGCATAGAAAACCGTTTACCCTAAAAATTTTTTTTTTTAGTTTTTGTTATTTTTCTTTATTTTGTATACTGCACTGTATTCTCCTTGGCATGAGCTTACATTTGATACCCATATTGATGGGGTTGATAAGAAATAGGTCATCTGCCATTTTGTAGCGGTGGCCATTTTGAATTTACAATAAAAACAAATATACATTATTGTATTGTCATCAAAACTTAAAGCGTACACTAAATTTTAGATCAATCGGTTGGCGAAAAGAGGGTGAAATTTCAATTTCTAAACCAACTTTTTGAAAAAAATTTTGAACCAATAAAGAATAATGAACGAATAAACAATAATACAAACGGGGTAAGCTAAATAAAACCGTTTAAAATAGAGTTAAGTTTCATTTTTTTTTTTATAAATTATAAACTGAAAAATCACCTCAAAGTAACCTTGGGGAGCTAAAAATCACCTAAAAGGTTACAAAAGTAACCTTCTGGCAACGCTGGTTATGTTATGTCTGACGGCACAGATAAACCAAACCTAGTTCTAGTTATATTTGAGTCATTGTTATACACGCTGCGCTTTGGTTTAATTTCAAATTGAAACTGTTAATGTCAAAGTCATTTCCATTCCATCATTCATCCTCGACGTCAGACGTCACGTCAAATTCGGACACGAATGCTATAGCGTGCCGCAGTTTTAAAGTTTTTCACATTAGTTTTGCTCAGACATCTTACTGCAATATATTTTGTGAAAATTACCATGGAGTCCGAAGTAGTAAAGGAAAAGATTCACACAGAGCCCATGCTAAACGATCCTCGATACATAACCTTACTTAGTGTGATAGTGCTTATTTTTACACTTGGTAAGTTGATTTTTATTACTATATGATATTAATATACAAGTTATTTAAGTGGACATACATACATACATACATACACACATTTTATCTATTTGTGATATATCATTCTCTTTATTAATTTGACATTATAAAATCATTCTGTATTTTCTTTTATGTAAAACATTAGTATTATTAATTTGACATTATAAAATCATTCTGTATTTTCTTATTTAAAACATTAGTATTATTAATTTGACATTATAAAATCATTCTGCATTTTCTTGTGTAAAATATTGTAATGTTACAAACTAACTCCTGTATGTAACCTTAATAATGTTTTTGTACGCCAATCGGCAAAACATAGTGCAACTTATAATCAAACGAACACCTCTGTAACACAGCTATCACCTATGTTTCACAAATAAAACACTTTGACTTTGACTTTGACTTTGACTACATATAATCACGCCTGTATTCCCAAACAGGGTAGGCAGAGCACACAAAACGCTACATAGACAAAACGATGGCAATTTTACGTTTTGTGGCCACTTCTAGCATAAGTAATATTTTTTTTTAGGTTTTGAGGTGGAGAGGTGTTATTCTATCCCGACACCACACAGGGACAGTGTATTAAAATTACTTTTTATAGGACCGGCTATATTGCCTGAAAACCATCACCACACAAATTAATAATTGTCACATTTTGTTACTTGGTACTTGGGCATTCTATTGCTATCTGTCTCAATGTGTTTATAATTTCATATACATATTACATACTTGAAATTCAAACAATATTTATATTTGCTTTCTTTATATTTTTTATTATTGTAATAATATATTGTATTCCTCTCATATCAATCATTTTAATTAGATACCATCTATATTTGAACCGTTAAGACAATAAATTATTTATAATTATGGCAAACAAGTGACAAATAAATCTTAATTGACATTTATCTGATGAAATCTGCTTTATTATAAGTATATTTGAATATTTGAATTTTCACATACCTAATGGTCGAACATATCATAGATCACTAAAATATTATCATGCTTTGCATTCATATTTGTGCCATATGTTTTGTGAAAAAAGTGTTAATTTAATTTAATTTAATTTGTGATGTTATTCTAAAATCATTATGAAGGTATGTATCCAATATGTGAATACATACTAGTTGTATTTTTATTTGATTTCAGCATTCTGGTGGTTTTTCACGCGCAGACGTCACCAAAGGCGCGCCGTGCTCCTAACTGGGCTGTCAGACTCTGGCAAGACCTTACTATTTGTGCGGCTTGCATACTCCCAGTATAGACAGACTTTCACTTCTATGAAGGAGAATGTTGAAGATTATGCTGTGTCAAATGTAATTATTTCACTATTTTTGTAATTATACCATGTGGATGAAAGAATAAAAACAAACAAAAGTGCACGAAAAACTTCTACTGATTTAGTCAATGCATGCTTTGAAACTATCAAAAGTCAAATTTATAAATTTAGCAATTTCTTCAGGGTACTTAATCCAAATAATTTTGTTTCCTATTTAAGAAAACACTGAAGCTTATAGACCTGCCTGGGCAAGAGAGGCTGCGTAATAAGTTCTTTGATCAGTACAAAAGCAGTGCCAAGGGTATTGTCTATGTTATTGACTCTGAAACCGTCCAGAAGGAGATCAGGGATGTTGCAGAGTGAGTATTTTGCACCAGATTTGTAACTTTTTATATACATTGGTTGGTGTACAGCAGGCTGCAAAATTGCATGGACAGCTTAGAGGCGGCAATCGTTTGGCGTCTAAAGCCGTGTTTTCATAACCATCACTAGATGGCGCTTTAGCTGCGACTAAACCGTTGTGATCATGTTACACTATAGACAGACCGCGTAACTCAGTCCTCGCCTGCGCGGCAACGGAGCGTGGGGAGGGGGCATGACAGGAAAGGAGATACACAAGTGCTAAAATATGCGCTTGACATATCTTAGGATATGTGACGTCATGGTGATTTGGTGATTACCGAAAATACTTTTTCCGATTACGGCAATGAGGTAAGATAGGTATTGAATCATTTTAAGACCCTTTTCCTCAACTGAATTTAATAAGTTACCGGCACAATATAAATCAGTAGGAAATAGTAGAACAAAAAGAACATTAGGTAATATACGTTTCTAGGGTTATTATAAATCGATCCATAATATTGTCGCATCATGCGTATACGTTGTAATAAATTTCCTTGCATTAATTATTAACTTTATGGTCGAATATACTTCGACTTATCTTGAGAACAAAATCTCATGTGTCCCTTTCAAAAAGTGTCCGGAGACATTAGCACTTGCGATCGCGAGCGGGGTCGCGACCGGAATGAGCTGCGCTCAGGGCGCGCCTGCCGCCCGCACGTCTTTCAACCCCTGTTTCGTCTTTCCCCCCGCTTCCCGTTTCCGCGCGGGTGAGGACTCAGTTACGCGGTCTATCTATAGATGGCGTTTTGCCCGATAAATGGAAGATTACACACCTTTTTATACGAATTTATGTTTTATAGATTTTTACGTTATCCTTGGTTCTTTGAATTAGATATTATACTTTTATTTTCCATAATTTCCAGCGTCTTTATTTACAATCCTAACACTAGAATTATAGCATTATTTTGCAAGGCCTTCAACAAAGCCCAGTGGCTTCATGGATCGGTATAGGACTAAAGTATCACAAGCGTATAGGTGCCTCCGGATCGATTCCTATGAGTGTAACTTTTTTTATTTTTTTTTATTTGATTTTTATAAAATATATTTATCACTTTTAATTCTAAATATGAGTCCGTATTTATCTTTGAACAGAGGATTAAATAAAACCAGAGTTTGATATAAAACAGTTTACTTAAATCATTCAAGAGCTGATTCTCAATAATTTATCGTTTTTAATAGAACAAAAACCATTTGTGTGTAAATTTCTTGAGGTTTTATAGCTTAAGTATTCGTTCCCAGAATCGGAAAGATAATTGAAGCTTTACCACAATAAAAATACATAATTTTAATAGCGACTACATTTTAAAATTGCATATCCTGGTTAACATAACATAGAATGCACAATATTGATAAATAATTAACTCACATTCTCTTTGAAGTAATGGTCACTTCAAGTGACTCACTTGGCATTAGTTCACATTTTGAATAACAACACATCACGTTCACATTTTATAATAGGTACTAAATAAGTAGATTTCGTGTCGTGTAATAACGTTTGATTTGACTACATGGATGGTGATTAAGGTTGTAGATTTCCTCGTTATGCGGAGCACGACGAATGATAGCCATACTGTATTTAACTGTATCAAACACATTTCTCGTGGCGGTTGGTTGGAATAAAACCATATTCTTCATGATTCTCCGGGTCCGGGTGTAGGGCTAGGTATAACTGATGCTGCATAGCGTCTAAGAGACGGTGTCTGCCGGGCTTCGACTTCATAATTATCTCCAAACCCAAGAAACGATCCGATTTCCGCTGTAACAAACGAGAGAGTTAGTTTTGTTTTGTTTTAAGCGTCATCAAAAATCAATTCACAAATTTATCATTTTAGTAGACATCGTTACTAGAAAAAATACTTACGGTTCAACTATTTCATCTTGTAAAGTAATAATTATGTGCGACATGAAATAATTAAACATAATGCTGCCTCGAGAACTTATATTTCTGTCGAATAAACGCACATAAGCAATGAGCAAGTAGAATCATAAATATAATCTTATTAGATCACATAACTTGTTTGTTGAAATGGATCTGATATTATGTTTTGTCTTCAACCTACATTCAATCTTATTACATATCTTGAATCTACCCTCTTAATTTTTAGTCAACATGAAGTTGCGTTCTTATTGGAATGTCGTTAAGGTCTAATTGACTGAGTTAATAGTGACAGTAAATTTCGCCGTAATTAGTATCGGCTCCGTGGCCAGATGGGTATACGGCACGTTTAATCTCCAAAGATCTTAGGCGATCTGGGTTCGAATCCTCGCTATGGTTTTAAAAATATTGTGTTTTTTTAATCGGACATTTGGAGTGTTTTGAAATAAAGATTTCAAGTTCTCAAATATGTTATCTCAAAAATATTAAAAAATATGGGAATTGTGGCATCTTGTAGTAATTGACAAAAATTTAATAAAATTGTGAAGACGAAGAGGAAAGATACCAAAAATATTGTTTAGTTTTGAAATATTTAGATGTTACAACGCCATCTAGTAGAAAATCATCGAACTAATACGGCTTATTGTTAGTTAGCTGCCTAACGCTGTTGCACGGCGTAAATAGCTACACACGATCTTCATTTGGATTTGTCCATGCACTTTTGCAGCTTAGTGTACATAAGATTTTAAATTTAAGTATAGGCACTACCTACTCCAGATTCTAGTACTAAATCGGATAATGACATGCTGTCAGTAATATTTGTTTGTATTATTAATTAAAGTCAAAGGAAGCAGTGTCCATACAGCCTTTTTTATTGTAAAAAGGTTAAAGTCATGTCTGAAACTTTTAAGACATTGCAGCACTGGTTAAATACATTTAATGTGTGTAGGACACAGTTCCATTGCTATAGTAGATTTGTTTAGGTAGTTAAAACAATATAAACAATCTTGATGTGTCTTTTTATTTAAACATACACTTTATAAATCGAAATCTTTACATTTTACAATTTAGGTATGAAAAAATCATTTACTTTCATAATTGAATTGTATAGTGTAACAATTTTTATTTTTAGACTGTGTATTTTAATAAAAAGACATGTCAAGATTGTTTACATTGTTGTAACTATCTAAACAAATCTACTATAAGTACATACTTAAAATAAAGTAAATATTGTTCACCTATATGTATTTTTCTTGTGCTGATGCTAGTGTTTTCCTTTTCAGATACTTGTACACAATCTTGTCCGATCCGACAGTGCAGAGCAACAGTCCTCCAGTCCTTATTCTCTGCAACAAGCAAGACCTACCTCTCGCGAAAGGCAGTCAAGTTATAAAGAGTCTTCTGGAAAAGGAAATGTAAGTTTAAAATATCTTTTGATACACATCTTGCCCCTTTGCTTAGAAATAAAACTAATACAAATGCAATGTCAGTATAACATTTTCTATTAATAGATTCTATTGTGGGTCTCCAATTGACTGATTCAAGTGCACTACAACAAAGCCTGGCACAAAATTTTAGTCACATCACATAACGAAACCGTTTCTCTCACAGCAACCTTGTTCGCGTGACAAAATCCAACCAGCTCCAATCTGTGGACCCTACGCAAGGCAACAATGCTACGTATCTGGGCAAGCTGGGCAAAGACTTCGAGTTTTCACACCTGAGCTGCCGAGTTGATGTTGCCGAAGGTTCAGCCAACGCTGGCGATGATGATGACCCGGCTCAACTCTCTGCTCTGCAAGACTGGATCTCTAAACTCTAGATTTAAACTATTTGTAGTGTTACTTATGTTAATGGCTGGCCAGGTTAGCCCACTCTTGTTGGATATAGACCGCTGGCCCATGTAGTAAAAAATATGGGTCATCTGAACCACCAGGTGACCTATCTAGAACGATATAAGGGCATAAAATAATATAACTGGTGCCGAATTAAATGGTGAGCCACAAAGTCTGATTTTCTTTTTATTTTCCGACTACTCCCAGGGTAAATTTGGTCGTTTGATTTTAGGTTAGTGTATTGTGGGCGATGGGCTAGCAACCTATCACTGCCTACCCCTCTTGGGAATACAGGCGTGAGTATATGTATGTATGTATGTGATTTTCTATGGCACCAGTTTCATACTATTTCAATACCAGTTCTAATCCATTATTCCGCAACTCTGTACAAAAATCATGCGACATGAGGAAATAATCAAGAGTTGTACTCTTGAATTCTCTACTGCACTCAGTTGGACAGCTTATAAGTGACGGCATAGTGCTGGATCTTATTATTTTATGCCCTTATATCGTTCTAGATAGGACAGCTTGTGGTTCAGATGACCCATATTTTTTACTACATGGGCCAGCGGTCTAATAGTAAAGGACTGATTGAGAGAATACTGAAACAAATGAATATCAATTGCTTCCAAACATATTCTGCTGTTAAAAATGTATCTTTATTTTAAACGAAATTTACGACTTAGAGACAAAAAAAGAAGATGTTCACTAAATAACAAAAGCGAAGGGGACACATATTAATGTCTTTGTGCTTTATTTAATAAATTTCTAACTTATATTAGAGTGGGCTTTGACCAAAACGCAATCTATCTGCTATGTCTGAAGAAGTGTAAGTGTAATAAAATTGTACTTAAACTTTTATAGCATGTCCAGTACATTACACGAAATATATTAATTTTAACAATTTCTATTGAATGGGTCAGATTGTATGATCAGTTATGAGGAAAGATTATATTCATTTAATTGTCTTTAAACATGTCCATGTATATGATAATTGCTAGCCAGAATCTTTTTACTCGTATATTTTAAGAATGCTAACTAAGACAACAAATGTGTGATTTGAAAGTATTTTTGTATCTAAATTTGTATTTGCATTGATGATGTGCCACGTTGTTTGTTACTTATGTCAGTGCATTGTTGTGAATGAAATCGTTGTCTGCTAGATACCTATCTATACTTAATGCATTTATATTCGTAATCCGAGATACGGTGAGCAATTTTTTTTTAATAAAGCTTGTTTAAAATACTGGTTTGTTTCAATTGCAAAAAGTATTAATTTAATCCAAAACTAAACTAAACTTTATTAAACGCCATGAAATTCAACTGAAATATCTTCTGAGAATCTCGTGGCATTATGTGTATTAAGTACTAGCTGTGCGCGCGACTCCGTTCGCGTGGAATAGTGACAAATTTCCCCCGTTTTTTCCACATTTTCCCATATTTCTTCACCCCTGTTAGTCGTAGCGTGATGTTATATAGCCTAAAGCCTTCCTCGATAAATGGTCTATCCAACACAAAAAGATTTTTTCAAATCGAACCAGTAGTTCCTGAGATTAGCGCGTTCAAACAAACAAACAAACAAACAAACAAACTCTTCAGCTTTATTATATTAGTATAGATAACATAACATCACAATGTTTCGTGTCAAAGCATAATTCACAATGCACAGTGGACTATACGCATATTGAAAAATGTTGGACGCATAAAAGGCATGAAGTACTTACCTGTACCTGTAAACCTTAACTGTTTAGGTAGTTAATACAATGTAAACAATCTTGACATGTCTTTTTGTTGAAATCCAGTCTAAAAATGAAAATCGTTACACTATACAATTCAATTATGAAAGTAAATGATTTTTTCATACCTAAATTGTAAAATGTAAAGATTTCGATTTATAAAGTGTATGTTTAAATAAAAAGACACGTCAAGATTGTTTATATTGTTTTAACTACCTAAACAAATCTACTATAGTTATGTACAACGTTTATTATTGTGTGTAAGTCCAGGTAAAAGCGATGCTTGAACTTAAAATCTGGCCAAGTTTATAGCCGGCCGCTAACTGTTATGTACTTATGTTCAAAATTTAACGAATAACTCGCGTTTTATAAATCGAGTTTAGCTCTACATCATCATCCAGCCTATATACGTCCCACTGCAGGGCACAGGCCTCCTCTCAGTATGAGAGGGCTTGGGCTATAGTTCCCACGCGGGCCCAGTGCGGATAGGGAACTTCACACACAACGTTGAATTACTTCGTCGCTGTGTGCAGGTTTCCTCACGATGTTTTCCTTCACCGAATAGCTCTACATGTTTCGGGCTAATTCGTTGAGTTTAATTCGTTCAGTGTACAACATTCAACATCTCAACATTTTCTGAATTCACGTAACTAATGGTCCATTCAGGATAACATTAGACTTGTAACGGACAAAATTAAAAAAAATCTCAATGATCCAAAGGTGATACTGGAAATCATTATTGCAATAACACCTATCACTGGTTGTTATAATGTTCTCAAAACAAATGGTTTCATTATTTGCGGTGACGCCTTGCGAATATGTACTTAAAAATGTGTGAAGATTTGGCCGTTAAAAGTCACTCACGTCTTTATTTCGCAATAACTGTGACATGTTTCGCCACATTTGTAACCCGCCCGTCATTGGCGGCAGAGGTTGTGCGAGTCCGGTCTTTTCATGGGATAGTTTAACGTAAGTGACACCCGATCTCAGCACCACATGTTCGCCAATACGACAGCAAGCAGCGATGTAGTATAAGTTATATTAGGTCCTTATCTATGAAATAGGCGTTTTGTATGGAGATTTCCTGCTATGTAACGTTCAGTGTGCTCTGTCTCTCCCATTAGGGAAGAGCCATGACGTATGTAGGTATGTAAGTATAAAAAATAGCAGGTGTTTTTATCGCAAGCACTTAACTAAAGGGTGACAAAATAACAATAACTTTCGGTTACAAAGACACGTACCCAACTAATGATGGAAAGATGACGCTCGAAAATATGAAGACCAAAGCCGATAGGTTTGATTGCCCTCTATAATTGTTATTTTTGCATATTCATGAACCTATAATGGATCAATTGATTGTAATCGATCGACGGAAATTAAAAGGGTTAAAATGAATCAGTTAAGTTAGGGGATGAACAATAACACGAGTACAGATTGATTGATAAACTGATATAGATTTTAAAAGGTTATGCATATTCATGAAATTTCCATTAATTAGATAGACGACAATAGACGTCTTTTTCGCAAGGGACGTGTTAAAAAATGTGTTTTTATCTGACAATGAATTTTTACTTCATGTTCGATGGCAAGCATTTCGGTAACAATGGTGTCTGATTATAAAAGTAGGTAGGTATACCTATTAGGTATTTATTTTTGGGGTTCTGTACCTACCTCGATAGGAAATACGGAATTTGTTGATCGTTCGTCTGTCCGTTTGTTAGTCTTTTTAGGTATCTAAGATGTAAGATCTAAGTATCAAAGTGAAAAGTACTTAGGTATAATCCGGTCAATTTAGACAATTTGAAATAAAGTACATTCCGACAACGCCAAATCTCCGTAGAAACCTTAGTTTTACCATAAAGAATAAAGTGATAATCGCGAACTTACTCTTTCTCTCTAAAATTGTGCTAAGTTTGATGCGAAACAGTGTACCAGCTTAAAACTTACTATAGTGACTTCCAATGCACCTGATTCCCACGCTAAAGGCTTATCCACCCTCCCACGGTCAATTCAAGCCAGACAATAGGAACCTGTGCCATCCAACTGAGAGCAGGATTGGCTCCCACAATGTGTGCAATTTTTTTTTCAACAGTATTTGAGGTGCGGGATATATCTAGGTTATCGGGCTAACTCTGGCTAACTGCATCGATCTAGGTTAGAATTAAAGTTTAAATTAAATCGCCAAACGGAAGACCTCTGACAAGCAAGGTATCTTAATAGGTAGGTACTAGATTATTTATAATTAGAAACACATAAGTATTTGAAATTTAACTTCAACTATGGAGGTACGTACGAGCTATCTAATCTACCTATTTTTTTATTAGGATAGTTTAGTTCGGCTATTGGACGAATGTGGCGCTGGGGTGCTACATCTACTTTAAAATTTATTCAATTTGTAAGTAACCATGCACCACGTTGTGCGAAAAAAAACAGACGACATTAAAACATCTTTTTTTTAAGTTACTTAAAAAAAGGCGAAGGAGGGTGGGAGGTGGGAGGGTTCTTTATAAGTTAGAGTCGTTATTTTTCCTGTAAATTTTGTTTAATCTTTACTATGTAGAATACCATACCACTCTAAAAAATCCTGAGATACTTAGCTAGTTCCTGTTCATTTATAATTTTTTATTTGCAATTCGTTAACCGCGCAACATAAAAACTAGAAAACCCCACCATATAACCCTTACAAAACAATGAAAATGTTGTCTTATACTTTCATTTGTAAAATTATTCCGATTTTTAAATCGATAGCATTTGTAGCTTCTAATAAAAACCAGCTAGAACGGACAGACGGACAGGTGGACTTAGTGACGCTACGAGGGGTTCCTTTGACCATTTTGGTTCGCAACCCTAACTAGCGTTAACTTAATAGGATGCGTTGAAAAAAAACGTGTAACAAGTGTTCTGAGATAAGTATGACTTAAAATTTCTCAGTTTTTTTTTTTATTATAACGCCAACTGTGTAACTCAATCAATAGGCGCTATTATGAACTTTTTGCAGTCTCTTTCATTGAACGGGATCGGGGTATTACCACTAAGCGCACAAAAACTGTGGGAAATTGATTTTGGCATGGGACGTCAAAAATGTAGAGCATGGGAATCTCAGAGCAGAATTTGTTTGTGATGGGAACTTATTAGGTACCTTGAGTTTCCAGCAGTGGCGTAGCGTGCATTTTCGGGGCCCCGTATAAAAAATGATAGGGGCCCTTTATGGGGGGGGGGGGAATATTTTTTACAAAGGGAAGAATTTTTTTTTTTTCATTTTTTTTCCTTAACACTTTAGGGGCCCCGTATAATTGATACGGCAGATACGGCGGTAGCTACGCCCCTGATGGTGGTTTCCAGTTACTTGAGTTTATGATGATCGCATTCTTGTCTTATAAATATAACACGGACAAGCCACTTGTATCCAGGGTGCAAACACTGTCTAAGGTTTGAATAGAATACATACATAGGTACATACATACATATCCTCACGCCTGTATTCCCAAGAAGGGTAGGCAGAGCACATGATATCAAATATCCAGTGCCACGTTTAGCAATTTCAGGGTAACCAGATAATTAAACGTGATATTGCAGTGACAGGTTGCTAGCCCATCGCCCATAATACACTAAGGCGCAGCGCAGACGACAGTGTTTTGTGCGATCGAGTCTGTGGAGCAATAAATTCTCTGAATGGCGCGCTGACAGTTTCCACGAAACTCTGAATGGAAATTCCTGGAAACTGTCAGCGCGCCATTAAGAGAATTTATTGCTCCACAGACTCGATCGCACAAAACACTGTCGTCTGCGCTGCGCCTAACCCTTTCCCAGAGTCGACTCTTACGACACCCCAGGGAAGAAAGGGGGAGGTGCTATTCTAACCCGGCACCACACTTGGTACACCACCACAATAGCAATCACCGCTAAACAAAATTTGGCATTTTTTTTGTGGATTTGATATTTGCACTTGTCAATTTAGTAGGTATCTGAGATTAAATAAGCTTACCTACAAAAAATTTATTTTCGATACAAGCTTTTTTTGCCGATTGTACTTTTTGCCAACTGTAGATACTTCATTGTCTTCCACCCTAGACCGGTCAATCGATCTTTTGGAAGTGGTTCAAATCTTCCTTGCAAGATTTGTAAACATGATGCATACCTACCTACATACAAAAAAGTGAAGTTAAATAAAAGACTGTCGTCGTAAATTCATGATAGGGAAATGTGATTTTCGATAATTAATCCTACAAATGTAAATCCGCTCTAAAGTGTAACAAAAATTCGGGGAATTGAGTTTATTACTGGACGACAATACTCAAAATAATGACGAAACATTTACTTTTATTTATTTCAGTTACATCAAGATGCTTGTTTAGTTTAACTACTTATGATATTCCAACAAGAGTTTACTAAATGGCACTTCTTAACCGTCATAAACGAGTCATAAAATATGTATGAACTCGATACGATCTGGTTTACTTTAACGCGTTTTAATTACCAAACGCTTAATAAAATCAAGGCGGCCAAATAGAATTAAAAAGTATTCAAATTAAAATACTAATAAAATTAATAATTCAGAAAAGCATTGCTATTAAAGTACCCAGGTACGCAGTTGAAAGAACTATTTATACCACAGCCAATAAAACTCCTAGCACTCTGCCTTGATACCTACGCCGGCCGTGGCGAATCACTAATTACTTTCAATCAAGCGTTAATCGTCTTTTTTAAACCTCAGCACTTGTGACAAGTCTGCCGCGTTATGGCCAATAAACGGCTAAATATCGCATACTTATGAAACAGCGTTGTGTGTGGTCCGGAATCAACTTCAAGTAAGGCCAATACCACATTGCCGGCGTCGCCGCACGCAGCACGCAGTGTGACCAATCGCGTGCGCAAGCGTTGATTGTTGATTGGCTTCTTGGTTATCCGCTACTCTGTGATTGGTCGCTTCCTCTCGCTGCATGTGGCGACGGCAGTATGGCATGGCCTTAAGTAGGTAGGTACCTGTTGAGTCTGCAAAACAAGAGCGCCGCGCTCGCAAGCTCAGGTCCGAGTTAATTATAAGTTATGCGTTGTTCTAATTGCTTGATATTAACCAAGTAGTTCCATACTATTAGCATCAATGCCGAGCCATTATGCTAAGAGTCGAACTACTTAGGTTTTATCGTAACCGATCTAATGATGATAGCTTTCCAGACATGCTATTTGCGTGCCTTGTGCTAATTGAATAGGAAATCGGTAGTCATTTGATGAGAGTACACATTGAGAGTATTACCAAACTGGGAAATTAGGATTTCTGTGTTTTGTGTGTAAAGTGCAGATCAGATTTCGTTCTCACGCGCGGGCTTTACCGGCAGCAGCCGATTAACATACTTCCGTGTTTGATTGCGCTTAATAAATTGGCAAATAAAATCGTAAGACATAAGTAATTATAGGGTTTGGCGTCTGTCTAGAGATTTCTATATCGGTATTTTATCCTTCAGTGCCTATATTATGCAAACCTTAGTTACTTATTTATATGTATCTAAGTAGTTACTAGCTATTGCTTGCGATTCCGTCTGCGTAGACGCTACGTTATCCACACAAGAAAAGTAAAATACCAATAAGTTGTCCCCTTATAATAAAAGCAACTTAAATTGGTCGCTTGTATTTCCTAAACGGAGGTATTTTCGAGATAAAAATAGCATGTCCTTATTCAGGGCTAAAGCTATCTGCATTGCATACCATAAGGACAAACAGACAGAGTCACTACCTAGTAGGGAAGTAGGGATTTTGCAGATAAGTAACATACAGAGACATACAAATTTTCTAGTGATTAATTTCATCTGTTGCAAAAGGCAGGTAGGTCACTGTTGTGCTCATCTCTTTAGTTCAGTAAAGCGACGTTATCATTTAGTTTTCTAAAATGAACTTTAGACTCTAAAGTGTAGAGCTCATATTCGAACAAGCCTAAGTATAGTGTTTTCACCAGCTCAAAATGTCCGCGCGAACACTAAGTTCAAAAGCGGCTCAACAAAGCAAACAAATCACTTAGCCCTGAAGGCAGCTTAAATATTTGTGTCCCTTTAACAACCTGCCTTAAATTCCTCACAGCTCCTATTATTACTTATCATAGTATTAAAACTCATTACAGGTTCTAGTAAAAAACGAGATATTTCAAGCGTAGCCACTCAAACTGTTGACTAGGCTTATTATAAATCATTTATAGAACTCAAGGAGCTTCTATAAAAATTAAAAGCTCTGGTCCGCATCAAAGAGCCCGCGGCACGAAGATTTGCCCCACAAAATGTCAACAATGTATGACGCCGACAAAGGCGCGAGCGCATCGAATAAGGCAAGGGTCGGGCATCCGCGGCCCGCCACGCTTATTTTGAAGTAATCAGTTAATTGTGTGCCCTTAACGAGTCGCCCGCTCCGAGGCTGCGCGCGCACCTGACGCCGGGCTGAGGTTCGAGAGTCGATTGTACTCGGATTGTAGTCGGAGGATGTATAGAAAGACCAGATTGACAAAAACTGAAGTATTATGCTGTAGCCTAAATTAGAAAAAATAATTGAAGAAACTCATGATGCTGTAGCGATCCTAGCGCTAACTATCGGCCATTATTAGAACTTCTGTCACAAATGTTAACAACTGTCAAAGTGTTTTACTTCGCGTAACGAAGTTTCGATGATCGGTTGCATAAATACAATTTTCAACTTTCTCTATGTGGACTTCGATCCCCGGGCATATCATTCTGCCTGAAGAGATCTATTGAAGTCATACCCACAATGCGAAATACAGGGGCGTAGCTACCGCCGTATCTGCCGTATCAATTATACGGGGCCCCCGACCCACGGGGGCCCC
>BHDV01006678.1:77425-99215 GCA_005406045.1 Adoxophyes honmai | reverse complement strand
CGTAAAGGGCCCCCAATTTTTTTTTATACGGGGCCCCACCAATGCACGCTACGCCACTGGCGAAATACCCCCATTTCCCATTACTAGATTTCTTGTTGTGGTTTTCACTTTGAAGTAAGGTGTACTTTTAATTATATATACTTATGACGAATTTCGTCGACTTATTGTAAGTCGCATCGCTACTACGTGTAAAGTGTCGCTAAGCTATGAAGATGTGTGGAGCCATGCATTTGCATAGAATGCATGCCATAATTATCTATTTACTGGTAATAAGTGATGTGTGATGATGACTAAATAAGTACCTAATAAAGATATAGACAATACAATTGCTTGGCGAGAATGTAAACAAAAAGTTGTATAAAAATTATAGGTATACCCAACTAGGCACCTACTACAAGAAACATTAGCACACCTTGCGGACAAAAATGCATCACTCAAGCTAGTTTAAGTGGTTTATTAATTAATAAATTATCTTTTAACGTTGAACCGTTGACTAACCTTGGCTTTAAACCAGATATGGCGAATGCAGGATGTTTTGTCCAATCGAGTATCACTCTCATTTATCACGAGAGGCCCAGACACTTGTAAGCCTTGATACGTCTAGTACTCAAGCGCCGCCTACTCGGTGCTTGGCGGCTTGCGAACTCCGCCATTGGCCGATCTAGTGTGTGACGTCATCAACCCTTCATTGTTTTTCTGATTCTAGAGAACGCAATGAAATTCTTCCACGTATTCGATAAACGACACGCGATTTGGCAGCGAACGACAGGCGAGGAATCTTTCACTAGTCTAGCTGTCCTAGAAAATTAGATTTTAGATATCAATTAAATCGCCAAAAACGCGTGTGAAAATACCGTTCAAAATTGTATGATCTGAGAACAACATAATATAAACAAGATGCAGGTAGGTAGAGCACACGAAACGTTAAACATTCCGCAGAAAATATCTCTAAAAACCTACAGTACTGTATTAAGTAACGTTCCGGACTAACTAAATAATATTGAATTACTCCAAACTAATGATCACTTGCTTCATCTCCATCACAATTTTTGTAACTAACACAATATTGTACGGTTATTTTGAAATAAAAACTCGGCATGCTACGTGTCGTATTGCTAATTACGATTGGAATGTGTATTTTTATAGACTGTCGCAATATATTGAATACATGATTCTGAGTATTAAGTAATTATGATTGCGTTTAAATTCCTGCCAGACATTATTACCATACAATTTATATCTCGCTGGGCATCATTTCAATATCAAGTTATACTGAAGTACTTACTCTATGTTATTTAAATAATATTTTAAATGCACATACTTAATTAAATGATAATAAAACGGCACGAGATGCTTAGTTAATTAAATATAAAACTAAATGTACTAGATACGGTGTGTTTATATTAAGACCAAAATGGAAACGACGATTTTTTTGAACCTCTAGCGTTACCATAAACTTAAGGAGCAGCTTTCATGTCTCCCGATTTTATTTGTGGAAATCTCTGCACTTTGTTTCCAAACTGGTCAATTTTTTGTACAGATTAATGGCCTTTCATTTTTATTAATTGTCCGGAGTCAAACGCATCGAGGCGCGAGCCGGCAAGAACAAGCCTCCACATCTGCTCCCATTTATTAATATCTCCGACAATAAAACATTTGAGACACGTTCTTGCGAATCAATACGCGGCATCCCGATATGAATTATTTATATGTTTTATTGTCGCCTTATCGTGTGCATCGGCCCTCTGAGCGGCGGATGCCGTCCCCTTGAAATAATAATCAGAACATAATCTTTATTTTTGACAAATAACTGACCTAACTGGGCATGGGCGCCGGCGGTTTTTAGCGGCCGGCTGCGGCGGGCGCGCAAGATGTTCGCTCGCAAGTACTCTCCACTAAGCGCCAGTCGACAAAATTGCAACAAAATTTAGTAGAACACTAAGTTAATAAACGAAATAACTAATAGAGAACATCTACTCGTAGATGCGTCGTGTTTTTAGGCCACGGAATATTTAGACTCTACCTTTACATATATTCACTGTATTCGTTCTCTCTCGTTCCACCGGTGAATAGGACGGACTATTTTAGTTCTCTAGTATAGCATTTAATTTACATTTTTCTTTCACGTAGGTAGCATAAACAGCTAATTCGTGCGACTGCTAAATAGTAGTGCCATTTTCTGAAAAAACATCATCGTGGTAGAGTCAGAGGAACATCAATTTCAACGTATTTTAAAGAAACAACGTCTGGCAATAAAAGTAAAAATAAATAAAACAGAAAATAGTCTGTTTTAAACTTATTATGTACAACTACGGCAATTGCACGCAAGCTATTGCTATCAATTACCATTTACAAACACAAGTATTATCTTTATTAAATGGTTATAAACATAAAAAGTAAAATAGGCATTCTAGTAGAAGATAATTGCCCGCGCACAGCGGCAGGCAGCTCGGCATTTTATAACTCTCTTTCACTTTCCCGATGACATCTACTGATGCCCCTTAACCTACAACAGTAGCTTATCTTCCTGTTAAGCTTGTCCGTTATGCGTAGGCTTACCTATCTGATTCAAACCTGCACCCATGGGTCTTAAAGGGGTTTTAGAACGTAAGATGAGGGGAGCAAATACGACGCGACATTGTTATTAAAGACAGTTGAACATCGTTGCGTCATTTTTCCCCATTTCGTTATAGGGGAGGTCAATAATTTGGACATACTACATAAATTCCAAAAGTTATTCCGCACGGCTCACTTACGAGAGGTATTTAATTATTCTAAAATGTTTGTGGTTCATCAAAGAACTGTAGTCGGAATAATGTAGCAATCGAAGTAGTAATATTTTTGGAAATTATGCGGTAATTTTATTTCTGCGTACTTGTAACACGTAGATATAAAAACATTAAAATTATTAAACTTAAACAACTTTCAGCTGCCAAGTTTGGCATTTTACTTAATTATAATTTAATTAAAGTAGAATTTTAATTATAATTTGTAGAAGTAGATATAATGTTGTCCTAAGACAACATTTTATTCACGTTTGAATTATAATTCTACTACCTAGGTAATAGAATAAAAAGTCACTGTTTAGTCGCTAGGAAATATGTTGTCATAAAACGGGTAAGATGAACTTATTGTGATACTAAACTTTATTCACGTCTAGTTAAATCGACTCTTAGATAGGTACATAAGTTAACAAAAGGAATTTCAATATTTAAGTCATAGATTGACGTTGTTCTGTTTGTATTCAGTTAAATACCAAAATCTTTCTAGTTTTGTGCGATCATAATTTGTTTTTGAAAATGGGTACCCAAAAACTGTCCTTGTTATAAGTGTGTTGATAAAACTGAAATACCAAATCGAATAATCGACTAGGATTTAAAAAAAAAATTGCGATTCGAATCCATTAAATTCAGTCATTATTTACTCTCAGATCTTTGTGCACCGAAATTATTATAAAAAATCATGGTGCTCACTCATTTCGCAAAAACCAAGTTCCAGCTATGGTTGTTGAACCGACAGAGTAAGTATGATAATTTACAAAGCCCACTTACGTTTTATTGGTAGTTTTTATATACATTCATGACGTTTTTTAAAGTCTCATGTTTTTACCCTATGATCTCTTAAAGCATAAAATTCGATCGGACATTATTCCACGTTAAGTATTAAAAAAGTAAATAATGTATCGAAATGGTATGCCGTTAGTGTTGCCAACCTAAAATAAAGAATAGGTTACAAAAAATGCTAAAAGGTCCATAAAATGTAAGTGATTTTGACAACCTCATGATTGCTAATGTATGGGTAAAGTAACCATAACATAATAGTGATATTATTGTCATATTGCGTAACTTCGACCTACTGAAGTTCTAATTTTCGTTCCACATAGCGATGCCACGCGGTTGACTAATAGCCGGAGTAGAAAGGATTAAGCAAATTTTTAATTTTTTTTTGAAATTTTTATTACATGAAATTTCCGGGAACAGTACTTCAAGGGGGTTTTTAGACGGGTATACCCGACCACTGGATAAATTTTTTACAGTTAAATTCCGGCCACCTTGTATATTATTAAATGCTGTAAAACTACAGCTCTACCAAAAATCAGCTTACCTGGCAACACTACGCGTTGCTCATGCGCCGGGGGTCGATGGGTGCAAGACAGTTATAAATTACACTCCTTATAGTATTCATCCCGATACGTGTCAGTCCCTACAATGTGGGAAGTGACGCAGATTACAACTAACTATTCACTTCACTTAAGAAAACGCTACTAGAATGACGAGTCATTTTTGATCACACAAAAGATAACCCCTTTTAAATAGCGACCCACTAGCTGTACTTAATAGCAAACTAAGTATTATTCCTATAAACGAAATGCTAGAGTGTTGATGCCCTCTAGAAATCTAAATCTTCTAACATTTGGTCTAGTATTGTAAAGAGTCACAATGTCAAAAAGTCGCATGTGGTAAAATGTACTTCTGGACGAGTTTAGGTAGTTAGAGCACACGAAATGTCACACAGTCAAAACAACTATTTCACAATTACTATTTTACAAAAACAATTACAGTTAAACAAAGACAATTGAATAACAGCGAATGCTCGAGCGCATTGATACGCCAGAGTTTTTTTTAAGTAATAATACTGTTGAATAATTCTCTTTGTGCTTTTTATGCAAATGATCAATGAGAACTTAGTTGTCGAGGTGAGTAAGGCATCTTCTTTCTTGTCCGTGAATAAAATAAATCATTGTCATATCATCTCGGTCCATAGCACTGTACAAAAGGTTTGGTCTGAAAATGGTAACTTTAGTAATGTATGTTTGCGCCCCAGTATGGCGTTTGATACTGCGAGAATAATAACCAATTATATGTCATGTTTATGTACCTACTGAGTAAGATGTAGCAGTTTGATGAAAACACAATTGAAAGTAGTTTAATTATAGTAATTCAATCGTAATTTACAACTGCATGTACTCACATCACGACTGTATTCCCAAATGGGGTAAACAGAGCAAGCGAAACGCTACATAGACAAAATCTTAACTATTTCACACTTTATTGCCACTATTAGCAATTTTTTTTGGATTCCTCACCACTTTAGTGTAAAAGGGACGTAACAGCAAAACGCCTTCGATTATCGCAGAGGATTTAACATCTAAGATGCTTTATTCCAGATTGCGCCTGTTTAGTTCATAAAATTACGCAAGTATAATGTTTTTTTTTATATCTAAGGCGGCAGATTTTGTGTTGTGGCTTTGTCGCTCTGAGAATTTTATAATAAAAGGGCCTTATTTTGGATTCCGCCTGTTTAGATCAGAAAGTTTACATAAATTCATTGCTTTTTACATAACTAAAGTGGCACGTTTTGTGATGTGACTATATAGCTCTAAAGATTTTATATTGAAGGGGCCTTATTTCAGATTTCACCCGTTTTTAGGTCCGAAAATTTGCGTAAGTTTAATGTTAAGTATTTAAATTTCTAAGGTGGCACATTTTGTTACGTGACTTTGCTGTTCAGAGGATTTACCCTGTATAAGGCATTATTTCAGATTGTAACGAAGATAATGTTAGGATATTATATTTATTAGTTGATTTTTGGACGATTTAAATTTATGCATCATTAGTGACTGATCACCAACGCGTTGTTTTACTCCAGGACAAAAACTGAGCATCGTAGATTTATTTTTCTGTTCATCATCTGATTCTCTTTCTTCTTTCCTGTCTTGGAAATGTTTAACCATGTCTAATGGAAGTGATCACTATCCCATTAATTGAACACTACCTAATCATGCTATGAAGACGGTAGGTACAGTCATTACCCCCGTTGTGAGGAATGGTGGTTTCAGCGATATGTTGGAGCATAAATTTCAATAATCTCCAGAAGTACAGCCATTTGAAAAAATGCAACCGAAAGCGATTGTAATACAAATCATGATTTTTTTAAATTGCTATCCTTATCCTTACTTCCTTACTATACAGGGTGGCCCATCTAAAACGGTCAGTATGGGGAAGTCCGAAACTATACGAGATACGAAGATCTCTTCTTAGGAACCATGACATCGATTTTAATAAAAAGAAAAACTGCATTCATACTTTTAAAAAAAAGTGTACTTAGTCCGGGAATCGAACCCGGTTGTTTTGAAAAAAAAAAATTGTTTCTATTTAGATATCGATAGTGTGGGTCTTAAGCCGTAAATATGTGTGTATGACATGATTTCTAAAATTAATAAAATGCATTGTTTCTACATGCTTTCATTTATTTTAGTAGGTGTTCGAAGTGACCACCGCCTTTCTCAATACCTACTACGTTTGTAACTGTGATCACTCTGAACACCTACTTAAATAAATTAAAGCATGTAAAAACAATGCATTTTATTAATTTTAGAAATCATGTTTCTTGCACATATTTACTGCTTAAGACCTACACAATCGATATCTAAATAGAAATAGAAAAAGTTTTATTTTTCAAAACAACCGGGTTCGATTCCCGGACTGAGTACACATTTTTTTTTTTAATGTATGAATGCAGTTTTTCTTTTTATTAAAATCGATGTCATGGTTCCTAAGAAGAGATCTTCGTATCTCGTATAGTTTCGGACTTCCCCATACTGACCGTTTTAGATGGGCCACCCTGTATATATATAATAATATTATAAATCGGAACGTGAGTTTGTTTGTTTGTTCCGCTTTCACTCTGTAACTACGAAACCGATTGCTTTGAAATTTTGCAAACGTAAAGTTAGAAGTCCGGATTAAATAATAGGGTACTTTTTATCCCGGAAAAAAATGATGTTACCCAGGGAATGTTCGCTTTATACCGCAATATAACCGAATTCCACGGGGGCGAAGCCGCGGGCGGAAAGCTAGTACTGAATAAATATGTTGTAGCTACCCCAAGATACTTTTTAAAGAAAAAGAAACTAGTGGGATGGTGTTATTTTTGTAGTTCTCTATCTCCTGGATCCCCTCTTGGATAAAATCAGGAGGTATAGAGGGTCATGTAATTATTGTAAGCTATTAGTACATTATGAGTGATACAAAGAACTCAAAAACATGTCTTATTATGTTATAATTCTTAAAAAATAATTAAATCAACATTTAAAATTTGGAACGTTGAAAATTTTTTCTCATTACGGAGTACTTTTAATTTTTTTATTCTGATTTTCAGAGAGTAATTTATTTTCGACATATTTTATTTTGTTAAGTTTTGTATGATGATTGTTTGGATATTTTTAAATATCGAAATAAAAGGCAATTACTCTTGATATTTGCATTTTAATTGCAATTTTCGAGATAATTCTCATCGTATTTAGATTTTATTTTTATGCTAAAGAGCCTTATGTGCTATTTTACGCTTTCAGTTTAGAGTTAGCGTAAAGTTTTATTTAAATACAAAATAAGAATGTAAATACGAATATTTTGAATATCTACACGGGCATATCAAATAAAAAACAAATGAATTAAATCAAAAAAACATGATGAAATTTTTAGAAGTCTCTCCTGTAAAAGTATGCTCTTTTGACATACGGCGGTTTAGCATTAAAGCGACGAGGTTAGGTTAGAAGGCCAAGGCGATATTTTATGGACACCCTTTTGTGACGATATGGCCAATAGTGGATGACAAAATAGTGAAAACCAAAAAAAAAACTAACCTCGAAGGCCAAGGCGGGAGCTCACTGCGCTTCGCTCCCGCCTTAGCCTTCTAACCTAACCTGTCAGAGTCGTATCCGCTCCGAAGGGTCTTGCTCGCTCGCTACGCTCGCTCGCGCAACTTTTTTTAGATTTGAGTAAATAGTAATTAAATATGGTTTTATTACTCTGCCCAAAACGTGATGGGCATTATGTATAATGCCCGGGCAATTTGATTATTTGAACAATTATTATCACATTGCCCGCTCATATTGGGCATTATGCATAATGCCCGGGCATTGTGCATAGTGCCCAATTTATCACTTGGTCCATAACATATACACGGGCCAAATCTCAAATTTTACAATATTTTAACGCCTGCCCACCTCCAGGCAGATTCTTCCTAATTGCAACCGATCAAAGTCCATCACGTACCGAAATTCGCAAAAGTCGCAAAACACATAAATCCTCAATATTTACTTTTATTTCTCTCCAACTTTAAGACTAAATTGGCAGTTTTTGTACGGCAGCGGCAGACAATCGAGTCATATTTCAACACTACATCGCGGCGCGGTATACTAAATAAGTTAATGCGGTCAACCGCATAGGATGGGCCCCGCGAGCTTATGTTTTATTATGTTTATTTATCTACCTTGGACTGCTTTTTAGATATCATAAGACGTTGTGCCGTGTGGTGTCGGGCTTTTAACACCTCTCCATTTTCTCCGTGGACACCGTAAGAGGTAAATTATTTCAGCTTGATTCCCCCATGTCTGTGTATTATCTAAATTTAAACCTAAAATGTGGTTATGTTAGTTATTTCGATTATTTAAACCATTTTACAAAACCATGACTATTTCATGTTTCGTGGTCACTATTATTTTTTTAGGTTTTCAGTTGGCAGGTAATAATAGTGGCAGATTGCTAGCATATCCCAAAAATATACATTAACCTATTTCCTTTGTCGCTTCTTACGACACCACACGGTAACTATACATACATACATACATAAAATCACGCCTATGTTCCCAAACGGGGTAGGCAGAGCACACGAAACGTGAAATAGACATATCCATGATTATGACTATTTCACGCTTCGCAGCCACTTCTAGCATCATTTTGGGTTTAAAAACAGATGTAAGAGGTAATATAATAGTGACAGGTTGCTAGCCTGTCGCCTAAAGAATACCTAAACCCATTTCCTTAGTCGCCTCTTACGACATCCACGGAAGAAATGGAGAGGTGCCATTCTTGACCCGACACCACACGGGCACTGGGGTAACTATAGTTTTTGTAAATTGCCCAACGATTTTATTATTGTTTTCCTTGAAGGACTTTGAACTAAGTACGCTCTTAAACATATCATTTTATTTATATCAGCAACAAAGCCAATAAAAACAAACGATGCCGATCGGATAAAGCATGCCAGCCAGGGTTTGCATACAGCATTGACAGGCGATTGACGGCGGGCTCTCATTAAGTCAGCTCTGGCCCGGGCGGCGAAAATCGGAGCTGTCCATGCTGGAATTTGAGACCGAGCGCTCATGGATTTATACATACACTAACTTTTGCCCGCGGCTCCGCTCGCGTTAAATTCGGGGTATCACAGGGGTAGCACACATACCAATTTTATAGCTTTCTACATTGAAAACTTCCACTCCTCACTTTAGGGAAATGGGAGGTTTTGAAGAGACAAAATGTAGCCTATGTCACTCTCCATGCCCTAAACTATCTCTACCTAAAAAATCACGTCAATCCATCGCTCCGTTTAGCCGTGAAAGACGGACAAACAAACAAACAAACAAACACACATTCACATTTATATATTGGTACGGATACATACATATTCTTACGCCTGTATTCCCAAGAGGGGTAGGCAGAGCACATGAATTAAAAAATCCAGTGCCACGTTTAGCAATTTCAGGGTAACCAGATGGTTAAACGTGATATTGCAGTGACAGGTTGCTGGCCCATCGCCCACAATACACTAACCCTTTCCCAGAGTCGACTCTTATGACACCCACGGGAAGAAAGGGGGAGGTGCTATTCTAACCCGGCACCACACGGGGTAAGGTACATACATCACGCCCAATGGGGTAGGCAGAGCGTTCAAAACGCTACATAGACAAAACCATGACTATTTCAATTTATTGGGCACTTCTAGCGTATTTTTAACTTTTTGAGTTGGCGCTGTTGGCAGGTATAATAGTGACAGGTTGCTAGCTTGTCGCCTAAAGTATACCTTAACCTATGTCCTTAGTCGCCTCTTACGACATCCAAGGAAGAAATGGAGAAGTGTTATTCTTAACCCGACACCACTTGCATACAACACTGGCGTGACTGTATGTAATCCGAAAAGTTTGCATTTTCGCTGCGGCGGACTGACTCTACCTGCCCGTCAATATTCTTGACAGTAAAGTTAACCGAGCACGTTTTAATTGATAAAAAATAAAACCTACAGATCACTATTGGCATTCATATCGATGCGCCGTCAATTCACATTAAACGCCTAATGCTATCTCGAACCTATCAGCGTTTTTATCAGGCAGCCTTTTAACAAATATCCGTGACAGATTGTGTTATGCCGCCGATGCACGCTAAGTATTTTAATTAATGCCACCGCGGGGAAATAAATTTTGACTCCATTTTGCTGATTAAAGCCTACCTGCACTTATCAGTGAATTGTGCTTGCGATCGTACACTTGGGTTCCAGAGGAAAATACCTGCTGGTGTTAAACGACTCTGAATAAGTGTTCTTTAAAGTAGCGATTACATTCATTCGTTCAACTACTTTGTTTAACGAACATCGTCTTTACACTAGGCATTCTGCAACCGACGCGTAGTCGGGCTGTCAGTACTCGTTCGCCGAATACGGCTGACTACCGTGTTTTTTTTACATTTTTGTGGTTACCACGTGGATTTAA
The DNA here is from genome assembly GCA_005406045.1 of Adoxophyes honmai. Lineage (NCBI taxonomy): Eukaryota > Metazoa > Arthropoda > Insecta > Lepidoptera > Tortricidae > Adoxophyes > Adoxophyes honmai. The sequence continues at coordinate 88,669 of BHDV01006678.1, read as the reverse complement.
TTATCGCTTAAGTAGGTAACTAACAAGTTTATTCATACTCTCAAACTTCCTCAAACCAATTTACCTATTTTTATACATACATCACGCCTGTCTTCCCACATGGGGTAGCGCACGAAATGTGTAGCCAAAACCCCATGACTATTTCGCGGTTAGTAGGTAGTTACTTTCATCATTATTTTTGGTCAAAACATTGATGAAAAAGGTATAATAGTGACAGGTAGCCACGTTGCCAGCCACACCTTAACCTATTCCCTTAGTCGCCTCTTATGACATCCGTTGAAGAAATATAGAGGTGTTATTCTAAGCCCACGACATACGGGATAAAATTTAGCGAGAACTCAAGTCGAAAAGAAAGTACAAAATCTTCGAGAATCAGCGATCAATTGCGATGCGACGGCAATGCGGATGCGACAATTAGCAAAAACTTCGAATTATGAAGTCAATTGAAAGTGGCCAGCATTGTAAATGCTGCCGAATATTGGGCGATAAATGCGACGAGCAGGAAGTGCGCGCGTGCTCGCCCGGGGACTGCATTATTCACTACAATATTATCAATAAATTAATGCGCGGATTGGGACAACACCGCGCCCCGCATACTCGCGCAGAGAGTACCCGCAAGACAGAGCATCGGGAAGGCTGATGGTGAAAATAAACAGTTATTGTGGAAGCCAAAGTTTCCATGTTCAGCAGTCTCATGGTCGAAATGATGACGATGATTATGAGGAACATGATGATGACGTAAGGTAAAAGTCCCAGTGTTTGAAGCTGTAATAGAATTCGTCATCGTACATAAAAAAGACATCCTCATTTTTGCGACAGCTAAAACTTACAACCGGAAAGAGAACAACGTTACAAATCTAAGATGATTAAATCGTAGTGATGCTCAAGTAAGAAACTGCTTTTACATCTACGAACTAGAGCTCACGCCATAGCTCGATTCTATTTAAAAACCTTTCTCACAAACATTACGACACTGGATGCAAAATAGCCACAAACACGCGCCGGGAACCCTTTAACTCTCAGTGGCACAATCACCAGCACACATCCTATCGGAATGCGACGGCTTCGCATTGCAAGCGCGCTCTTTATCTGACGCCCAATCGACACCTAATTAACGATACGGCTACCAAAGGAGCCACGCTCGTCTATCTGCCCGTAAATAAATACCATCGAGAACGCAAGTAAATATCTATTGCATCGTTCTCTCTCGCCATCGGTACGCGGGCCGTTGGGAGTTGCAATCCCAATCTGCTAAAGGGCCGTTCGTATCTGTAGAAAATAAGTACCCTGTGATATTATCAATATATTAATGCTTACATTCGAACGCCACTGCACATACTAATGGCGTCACGCGGCGTCGTTTTTGTCACAGAGCCTTCGCCATTCAGCTTTCCATTGATACGTGGGGACAAAAACTGGCCGGGCCGCTTGTAAGTGCAACTCACTAACATTGCCACTTTTTATCTCGGTATCGACAAGGACGTGATTGGTTTTTGTTTCAACGAGGTGAGGCGAATTTTTAATTGCTTCGAGTTAACAGCATTGCGATTCGTTTTTCCGAGTGTTCTCGTTACATTATTAATTAGTCAGAGGTGGGATAAACCGAGTGTCGTGTCACCTAGGTTATTAATTTCATACACAGATACACGCCATCGCGTCTTTACCTTTTTAATTATATCACGTAAACGACCAACAATTATTGTTTAAATTTACTCTTTATTGATATGATACCCTTCAATATGCTAGTAATGAACGCAAAAAAACCTAGGCGTCCTTTCAGCGAAGTACTTACTTTGTACGGTACACGAATTTCATCTTAAGAATGCCCGTTAACAATAAAGTTTATATTCCACTCTGAAAATAAGTGTAGGTGTATCATTATATCACAGTAATGAAGGTGCATTAACCGTCGACAAATTTATAATCATTACATTTTGGTGCACTTAGCCGGGGTTGCGAGTTACGACATGTCCATAATTAGTATTTTATGTGCATTATAAAAATCGGCGCGTATTGTTCCCGAAAGCGGGGTCGTAAAATGTGCTATCAACTCGTAAAGGGCTGATGAGCCGCTAAAATATGGCCAAAATATAAAATTAATCGCTTATGAGAGTGGCCATTACAGGGGAACGATTCTGCAGAGCATACCTGTGAAAAAGACTCGAGAATTAAGGTATTATAAGGTACCTCACGTCTCGGGATTACCAACTCCTGTGAATTCTGGGTATCGATCTTACAAAACATGCCTTCGACAAAACTAATCGAAATTGGCGTGATAGCGTGAAATCCATATTGACTGGTTAAGGATGATAGCTACATTTAAAAGTTTATCATTTATCACTCAATGTATAACTTTAATGTAAAAAATATTTAATCGGTTAATTTTTGGAGAAGAAATCAGGGGACTACGAAGCGTTGTTTTTGTGTAATTTTCATAGGTATTTTCGGTCCAAGCTGCAGTTGTCCTTATCGCACTTGACGTTGTTTGGGCAGGGCACGGCGCGACAGCAATAGATTTAGCAAATACCTATTTTGCAATTCCCTCGACCGGCATATTTCCTCTTAAGCAGCGGGCTGCGGGCTGTTGTCAACTCGAGCGTTCCCAGCTGCGCGGACGCACGCGACTGTCCGGCGTGCATCGCAAGGGCCAAGCCCCCTACATACATACATACATACATATACTCACGCCTGTATTCCCAAAAGGGGTAATAGAAACATGAATTCAAAAATCCAGTGCCACGTTTAGCAATTTCAGGGTAACCAAATTAAACGTGATATTGCAGTGACAGGTAGCTAGCCCATCGCCCAAAATACACTAACCCTTTCCCAGAGTCGACTCTTACGACACCCACGGGAAGAAAGGGGAATACAAAACACACTGTAAATGTTTACGGTTTACTAAATACATACAACATAGTCGCATGGGTTCTCAAACGGGGTAGGTAGAGCACATGACAAGTGACATAGCCAAAATCCTGACTATTTCGTGGCCACTTTTAGGGGCTGGTCCTCCTAAGCCCTGACTCTAATTACTTAATTTAGGGCCTCAGACCCAGACAAAAATTTCATGGCTTAAAGTGTTGAATCTTAGGTAACCTGATCTTTAAGTTCATTTTCCACTGAATAATTTGTACTTCGGCTGTTATGCTTACTAGTAATTTGTACTTTATAAAGTAATCGTAAGGCCCCACGAGGTTAATAGTGACAAGTTGCTAGCTTGTCGCCTAAAGCATACCTATTCCGTTAGTCGCCTCTCACAACTTCCACGTGAAAAATGGAGAGGTGTTATTCTAACCCGACACACACAGGTTACGCTTCTTGTGGTTTCTTCTTTTGATTAATTAATAAAATCAGGCGTTACTTTACGGAGGTCCACGTTAATGAACTATAATGATTATTTTGCTCACCCGCCAACTTCACGGTATTTTAGTCTCTAAAAACCGGCCAAGTGCGAGAGAGGCTTTTAGTTTAATCATCCTCTTATTTCAGAGGTTAGAGGGGGAACTTTGAAAGACTCTCTGACGCAAACTATGTAGCCAGTTTAGAAAAAAAAAACTGTATTAGAAACTATGGTTTAACGAAATTGGTTTATGGTTTAAGGTAAACCTATGGTTTCATTTCTAAGTATGGAGAAGCCGTGGTAGCCCAGCGGTTCGACCTGTGGCCTCTCAAGCAGAGGGTCGTGGGTTCAAACCCCGGGCTCGCACCTCTGAATTTTTCGGAATTTATATGCGATATCGAATTTGATATTTACCACGAGCCATTCGGTGAAGGAAAACATCGTGAGGAAACCTGCACACAGCGACGAAGCAATTCAATGTTGTGTGTGAAGTTCCCAATCCGCACTGGGCCCGCGTGGGAACTATAGCCCAAGCGCTCTCATACTGAGAGGAGGCTTGTACCCTGCAGTGGGCCGTATATAGGCTGGATGATGATGATGATGATGGAGAATCCCCAATTTTGTTTTTCCCCATTAGGTTATGGAACCCTAAAAAGGGCCTAAGCTACTTTTAACCCTAGTTTTAAAGTACATACTTGTGAGGTAATTGTGAGCTAATTGTTTGGTACGACGTCGCAACCGTTTTCAATATCTTATTGGGTTTGATTGAATTTTTGGACGTTAAGACTTTGTAAAATTTCATAACAATGCTATTATGATGTCCCTCTCTCTCGTTACAATTACCATTCCGTAAGCATTATTAAGACATCGCCCGTGAGATAGACTATACCTGTCACTGTCTAACTAGAGATGGCAGACAATGACAGGTATACGCGGGTTGCTAAGCCTACGAATTCAATTAGACAAGTGAACACTGTGAACGTGTAATTTACTATGGCCGTATATTCTTTATAAATATTTTTTTCTAGGGAACGTCAGCCGTCAGTAAAAAATGCCAAGAGCATGTCTATTTCAATTGACTTTAAATGGGCACCTACTTTATAGTAGATTGTTCAACAAGGGACTAAAACAAACCATAATGTCACGAGATATTTAGACACCCGAGCATAGCGAGGGTGGCTATAGTTCGAGTGTCATTATGGTTGTTTAGTCTCGCGTTAAACACTCTACTTTTCACTTTGAATGCGAGGAAAAAAACGACGTTCTTTCTGTTATATAAAAAATTACAATACTGCATGATTACAACAAAGCTTTCCATGTACAAATATGTTTTAATGTTGGTAACCTAAGAAAAATTAAAAAAAAACGCCGTTTTTCTTTTCTTTTTCTTTTTTTTTGTAAAGTGACTCTTTGAATGCTTGCATATTTAGCCAACAGATTTTAACTTTAAACTATTTTTAAGCTTATTATTATTACACTATGCATAATAAAATGTGTTAATAATTATTATAATGAAATAAATTATTATTCGTAATCAATAATCGTGTTTTGCGAAATTAAATCACTTTTAAAAGTTTTTTTGGCAGAGTAACAATTACCGCCATTTTTAAAGACGTAGAAATAGCCTCATTGACATTTTGAGGTTATTTTTACGTCTATAAAAATGGCGATAATCCTACGTTCACAAACACGGTGACTGGCTGTTTAAGAGGTTTCTAAGGCCAATTAAAAAAATATTACTTTAGCCCCTAGAGCTTAAAAAGGAGTTTTAGGCCCGCTATGTAGGGACTAAAGAATCACTTTAAGAGCATGAGAAGTGAAAAATACTTTAAGCGTTGATAGTTTATAATCAAGTTTTTGTTCTCAATTATGTGAACATCTGTATTACAGACAGTTTTTAGTGATTTACATTAAATAAATTGCAATAAATAGTGTGTCAATAGGGTCTTTGACAACAGTAAAAATAAACTATAATTTGTGGCCATCCTAACAGATTATAGGAAAATTAAACATATTTCACTTTCTTTTGTTCAAAATATTATGCATTTTTAGAGTATTTTGTTCTATTAATTTCTAATATTCGTTAATAATGTATCTGTGACCGAAACGCTTGCGATTGATTGATGACGTCACATACCATGAAAGGTACATGTGGTCAAAGTGGACATTGATAATTTGACATGACAATTTTGACAGCTTCTTTGTGTGGTGCCTTTGTTTACTTGCAAGTGACGTCAAACAGCGTTTTTGGCGTGAGTTTGAGAAATTGAACTTTAATATTTATTTTCTTTGTTAATACAGACAAGAATCCGGAAATACTAATATATCGTATTTATTACATAATGAAGAATTTATTAAAAGTATATTTCAAAAATGTTCAAAAACCCTATTTGTCAAGTTCAAAAGACATCAACGAGCGGGGAAAAGTTCTGCCAAATGCAATGTTCAAGCGAATGAACTTACCAGTTACTTAAAATTATCTTTTACTTTAAGTTTGGTATCCTTCTCTTTTTGAAGACAAAAAGTAGATCAAATTGACTTTGAATAACTTTATACACACAAACATACACACATACTGATCACGTCTGTATTCCCGAACGCGGTTGCCACTTCAAGCATATTTTTTGGTTTTATGACTTTTATGTTTAGAAATACTATAATGATAGGTTGCTAGTCTGTCGCCTAAAATATACCTTAATCTATTTCCTTAGTCGCCTCTTACGATATCCACTTAACAAGTGGAGAAGTTTAGTGTTATTTTAAGCCCGACACCACATGGTAAACATTAAAATACGTACGTCATCATCATCATCATCATCTCAGCCATAAGACGACCACTACTAAACATAGGCCTCCCCTTTGGACTTCCATACGTACCGGTCAGAAGCGACCTTTATCCAGCCTCTTCCATCGACCTTAGTAATACATTATGGTACATTATAATGATATTTAAATCGCTAACTCTCGTGCCGCACCGGCGCACGAGTAATAACGTTCGCCAAATGGATACGCGGTACTGTCACGCTAGCTCTCGCGACAGGTCAACCTGCGAAATCGAAGGTCGCTCCGAATCCAAGCTTAACAAGGCGCGCCAGATCCCGAGCGAAACCAATTTAATTTAAAAATTCTCTTAGGAAAGAATAACGGGCCGTCTCTAATTGAATTCAGCGGTAGCGAATTCGAATTATTTCAATAAGAAAGGGCAGGCGGCGGCGCCGGAGCAAATTGCGCCTACCCGCCGATCGGCTTTTGTTCGCCGCCGTCGCCCATTGGTCCATTTTAATGAGCACCGATCAATGGGCGTAATTATTTCTCGTATCATTCTTTGTCCGTCGCGAGCGCGCTGTCAACTCTTATGGCCGCACTAGGCCACTTTTTGCGGGCGTTTTTGGTGAATACCCTTATGCGGGTCCAATTATAGTGCGTATGAAGAGGAGGTTGTCGGACAATGCATAACAGCCGATCCTGCTGCCGTATATAAACGCTGTAATGAGCCTTCTGTGCTGGAAACGAGGTTTTATTATAAACCCAGGTTTTATCTTAAGAGCTATTACTGCCTACGCTTGTATGCAGGCTTTGGTTTTTAATGCCTGCCTTGTAAGCACGTGCTCTTTAAAGCTACACAAAGGCTGAGGGGAAAATAAAGTTGTTATTTCTATCACGTCGGCCGCGGCGGTAAATTAGTCGTTAATTGTAAACGCGGTGGCACTCAGAGTTCAAATTGAACTGTTTATTTCTAGAGCTTTGTATGTGGAAGCGACTTCGAAATCTTAATTAAAATATAAACATCACGCCTATATTTTCAGGTGGGGTAGGCAGAGTACGCGAAACGTTACACGGTCAATACCATGTTTAAAGTTTTGTAGTCAGTTTTGGCATAATTTTAGGCTTATGAATTTTAGGATTATTATGAGGTATATTGACAGTTGGACAGGAATAGTGACAGGTTGCTTGTCGCCTTCGACAAACCCAACCCTTCTTTAGTCACCTCTTACATACGACATCCACGGAAGGAATGGAGGGGTGTTATTCTTAACCCGACACAACACGGGAAATCTTAAAAATACCATAGGTCATAGGTTATTTACCTAGTGTTCATAAATTATCATCCACTGTCGAAGTTAGATTGACGTAAGTTGCAAAGGATTCTTAATAAAGTCGCAAAATGTTTCTGAAGATACATATAACTATACTTTTAATTAGAGGCTGGATTATAGGCAACATAAAAAGCTCGAAATATGCATGAAAAATGTCCTATATTTTAGTGCGAAAAGGAAATCTTTATTTTTTGTTGTGAAATCAAACATAAATTATCTTTAAATGTGCATCAATTAACAGTTACAGTAAAATTTTGTACTTGATTTCTAAATTGTAAAAAATACACATTAACAGACCGGTATCGATTGTGATGTTTAGAGAAAAATTTGTGTCTCAATTAGTCGTTATTAAACAATTTTCTAATTAGATAAACAGCAGTCTGCATTTGCCGATTTAGGATGTCAGTGTATGCCACGTTCCTTCCAAAAATAATGCAAAATAGTGAAAATACGCAACATCATAGGTGTTTTAGGTAAATATGCAATAACCCTCGAAACGGGCTAAAACCGCTAATGTATATGCAGACATACACATACAATTGCTAACAATCCGGTCTCTATATAAATAACACTGAATACCACAACATAATCTAGTTTCTGGTTACCTGAAAGTTAGCCACGCCTCAACTTTTAACATTGACAAGAAGAAATACAAAGATGTGCATTTATTTTATGACAGCCCAATAAAAACGCCCATCAATTATAAGTGGTCCAAGCAATGCATACATAAATAATTCAAAGCGTGCCTTTTATTTCGTCCATAAGGGTCCAGTAATTATTTTCCGATTGGGCGCTATTTACGGAACTGTTGTATAATTGACTGCTCATTGTTCGGCTCCATTAAATGTTTATCGCTTGAGATAACTTGATAACTATAACGGCACTGAGCTTTCGAACCTTTTGACTATATCTCTTCACACCCTGTAATGTTCACTGGAAAATTCATGTACACCAGCACCAATATCTGGTACAATAAGGCTGTAAAAACATCTGATATGATTGTATTACTAGGGGTGTCAGATGTTTTTGCACGCTCCGTCGTGGCAGATATTAATGCTGGTGACTGTACTACCCATGGGCGTACCGAGGGGGGGGCAGGGGGGGGGCAGCTGCCCCCCCTGGATAATGTTGACGTCCCTACAAATTAAATACTTATGTGGTACTGTTACTGTGTTTTTATTCTTTACTAAGTAATAAGTAGCTTATAAAAATCTGATTTGCCCCCCCCCTGGCCCAGAACCTGGGCACACTCTTGGTACTACCTGCATATTTTTACTGTATCCCGAAGAAAAGAGAGCCAATTACAAATCAACTTATCCAGTTTTAGAGGCATGTAAGTTGGCAATGTTTTAAGTACCTAGTTTCTTACGCCAACTGCTTAAAAGTTAAATGCCGAGGATTGTACCCTATTTTATTCAACCGATTATAACATGCTTACTAAGTTCCGGTGTACCCAAACGAGAAAAAACTTTTGTCTCGGAATAAGTCACTTTAGACTCGCGGTTTAAAAAAAAACATTTTTTTTCGTTTCATGTGCTATGCCTTCCCAACTGGGAAGACAGGCGTGATGTATGTAACATGCAAAAATGTTTAGACGCCAGCCTTGTCGCGACCAGCATCGGTTTAATTAACTGAGTAAGGTCCTAGTCAATCAAAGGAGAGTAAAACTTTATCGATGTTGTTGTGGAATAAGTCACAATTAACTCGCGAGTAAAAAATATCATATGAAAAAAAAAGTGGTTAGGTTGCATATAGATCCTCGTGATTAATACATAGGTGATATAAGAACGTCAACAGTTTTGAATGCCAACGCGATCAGAAAGACGAGACTAGTGGATAAAAGTTTCAACGCCAATTATCACCCTCTTTTCCATTGTAGATCTCCAGTTGCAGGACATACGGATAGAATATCACAAACTAAACTCAAAAACTGTGTGCGAAACTCCATATTTTTCCTTCATTTTCTAATGCAATGGTCACAGGTGCTTCGGTATTACAGTCATCAGTACTAATAACTACTTTAGCGGAGTGTGGAAAAATATCTGACAAGTCCTACCTAGTGCCGATAGATGATTGATTCGTATTGAATATTTATGCAGCCTTATTGTGTTCAATATTAGTGCTGGCGATTGCACCAAGAAAAAGTGTATATCAACTTACTCGTAATGTAGTTTTATATTTTTTATGTATTTTGTAGACTTAACAGTAAAATAATACTTTTAACGTTGATATTTTTCTTAAGGTTCAATAAATTCAGATAAACCAGCGTAAACATAATCGGGCGTCGTTAAAGGGATACCATTAAGTTTACTGCTACTCAGGAAATGTTAGTAAAATTAATCAAATTAAAAATCGCCACGTTAAATTTTCAGCGCAGGAGAACGAGAAACTCGAAGTGTTCAAAATGTTTTATCACCTTATTTAAATATCGTCCCGCTGTAATTTTAATTTAATATTTATCTGTCACGTGCAGCCTTTAATCAGCATCGGAGCGCCAAAGCGCTCATTAAGCCTTAATTTCTTAATCGTATGCGTAATTGAAATATTAACGCAGTCACAAGCCGTCACGTCGTCCCCGTATCGGTCGTGTTCCTTTTGGACAACACCGGGAGCCCGGGTGTCGTAACGACATCCACAATTATACTCGGACCCTGAAATAAATGAGGTGATTACGGCTCGGTAAAACCAAAGTGGACACTTGAAAAGGTGACACAAAACCAATCTAACCGCCAAGCGCTTCATTAAGAGAGCGTTCAATAAAATTGTGAAGTACGCAGCCCCTGTCAGCTGCGATGACTTTATTTTTATGATAGTAGAAGCAATTATTTCGAAACGAATCGACCGATTTCAGAGCACGAACACGAACAAAAACATTTCGTGCCCGCACTTCGTTACGCTTCCTATAAACAACTTAATAATTCTTTCCGAGCGGGTCAAAAGAGTTGCTGGATAATATTTAAGAGTGTTAATTACAATTTATGATTAGCAGCGTGCAATTAATCAGCCCTGTCACTGTTAATCAATGCCCATTCGACGAGTTTATTAAGTCGTCACAATATATTTGAGCTCGAAATAATCACGTGTTCAAATTATAGTCGGCAAGAAAAATAACAATGGTACGAGTGCTATTTTCTTTTGGACTTCACGGCCAGCTCTTTGTGTGAATGGGCGAGTATCTAATTAAGTCGTTAATGCTATACTTATGTGGAGGTTTTCAATAATGACTATTGAGGCGTAATTTTCTTTGGAACAATTGGAATATAACTTATTAAAAAACCGATTATTATCATTGGTAATCAATTATAATCATGATAAAAGTGCACATAACGAAGAACTTTGTATTCATGGCGCGTTCGAATACAAATTAAAACGGCCAATATCGTTTATTGACACCAAAACGAACGAAACGCAACTTCAATATCAAAACTAATCTTCTGTCAATTATCCCGGTGAAACTTTGTCGTTCTTATCTGAGCGATAAAGTCATAAGCCTTATTACCGGCGGCGCGTCCCGAGTAACGTGGAAAGGTTGCATGTGAGTGAAAAACGAGCACGATTATGGACGTAGGCGACGTTGACAAAAGTTAATGCGCGTTTTCGCCCACGCGCGCGCCGAGGTCGCTGGGGTTGAGGATGCCTCTGTATAAAACCTTTGTAAATAAGTCAAGGCTCTGTCTCTTTTTATTAACACGCTTTTATTAGCTTCACCTGTAACTAACTAAGTAACTAAATATGTAAATAACTATGTAAGAAAATCTTGGAACGTCAATTTGACCCACTTCCCGGTTAGCTATATGCTTGAAATTT
>BHDV01006678.1:0-67831 GCA_005406045.1 Adoxophyes honmai | reverse complement strand
GTATGCACTATTTTAAACAGTTTGGCATCATAAAACCATTTTCGTTTTATAATCACATAGAACATTATTCTACCAAGGGTGCGAAGTAAAGAAAGCCAAGACTAATTGAACAGGTTTCACGATAATTTATTATTTATTTTATTTAGTTTGTCTTCGTACCTTTCGTTCTCTCGCTACACTTTAGTGCCTGATAAAATAGCACATTGCATAAAGGTACATCTTTGTCTATTAAGAACTTATTGCGTATTCGCTCGGTAAATGAATGCCAGCTAAATTAGATAGATAATAGCTAATCATAATTTGTGCGCGGTTTCATAATACAAGATTGTATGCACCTCTCTCGCTCCCATCCTTTGTAGGCGCGCCGCCGTACACACGCTTTGCACACTTATTCTGAAAGCTAACACTGAAATAAAACAACAGGGAAGTGAAATATTATTAGTTGATTATGAACACAAGAATATTTCTACGTTTCAATTTTGAACTTGTTAACCTGCTGGAAGTTTTTCATTCAATCTTTTAAATATTTTGTATCATATTTATTAAAATTTTGTTTTAAGTATGTTGTACTTATAAAAAAAAGTCTTGATTTACTCCAATGTGAGAGAAGATTATTAAGGGAATTAATACCTACAACGGACAAAGTTTAAGGCACATTTGTATATTAAATACGTATAATACAGTCACGTGTAATTATAATTGTAAATATGAATGTGTCTAGCCAAAATATCAGACATAAATCTTATACGGACGTCATAAATGGGACATATTTAATAACACACAACACACTCGACTACGGCAGCGTTTCACGAAGAGTATTTTGGTTACAGATACAGACGCCGTCACAGGCGTCTAACGTGTTAAAAGTTCGTTTCAACACATATTTTTTGCAAATTTTCCGTACAAAATCAACGATACTATACATATTGCCTTGCAGTGTCCGAATCTGACGACTGTTCTTCAAGCTAATAGCATAATTTCGAGACGTAATTACTCCACTAATTATCAGTTCTGCCCAGTTCTGACTGCTGCGGCGGCGGCACATTTTAACTTGCTTAACTAATAAACGTCTAAGCTAAAGCTTCGACTATGCTCTGAGGAGCACAAAACGCATTTTCCAATTTAGGGTTCCGTGCCTTTTAAACAATGAGCGGAATGTTTGAATGACAAATAAAGTAAAGTTAAAATATAGGTGGAACACGTCACACTTATCTTGGCGGGATGATCCATAAAACTTCCCCTACAGCAAAATCTCAAGCAAGTCTAGAAAAAAACATTGCCTTTGGCCTAGACCTCGAAATTTTTTACGGCATTATTTTGAGCATCGAACAATTGCCATCTAAATAAACTTGCAAACCACAGAGAAGTACATGTGACGTTGGTATGGTTGACGGAAAGGTTGACCCCAAGTAAATGGGTCTGGGAAAAGAGGATGAACATCTGAGTAACACGTGAGAATCTGGTAAGCTAGAAATTTGGTAAAGAGGCATTGTATTAAATTAAAAAAGGGGTATTTTGGAAACGTAGTAATTAAGTACCCTTTAGGAACGCCAAAATAAATACAAAATGGTATTCGAGTTTCATCCTTATTGGACGGTGTAGGCCAAAATAATTTGGAAAGAAAACAAAAAGCTGTCCGAAAACTTTATGCTGATCCGCTTTAAGGCATAGGTTGGTTTAGTGGTTGGCAATGAACTTGGCAAGTTTTTTTGTGGTTTTTTTAACCCCATCACTTAAAATCTAGACAAGTTTATTGGCGAACACTATACAAATTATTGATGTTGTTCTACCTCCACGCAGCAGACTGTTATATAGTTACCGGTATTAGTAGTTTATTTAAAAGTTTAAAAGTTTATTTAGTTAAGTAGTTTTCCAGGTAAAAGCTATGCGCACCAACTTACCCCCACTACAAAAAATCTTGCCCAATTTGATGTCGGGGGATTTTACATACATAGTAGGTACATACATAATCACGCGTGTATTAGTAGTATTATAGTTTTAGGTCTGCAAAGATGGACGAGGTAGAATAGTGACAGGTTGCTAGCCTGCCGCCTAAAGCATACCTAAACCTATTTCCTTAGTCGCCTCTTACGACATCCACGGAAGAAATGGAGAGGTGTTATTCTATCCCGACACAGGGGAATTTAAATTGTAAGAAATCTCTGCAAACCGGCAAGCATAATTACACCCAAGTTGCGCCACGCGTAAGCGCACGCCCGAGCTTCGCAAATTGTGAAGCGCGGCAAGTTCCATTTTCCAACCGTAATAACATGTCATCGACCTGCAATGTCGACACTGCTTGATGGCGACATGATGATGACTGTTCGCGAATCACTGAGCGATAATACAATACTAAGGTAAACGTTTCGACGTTAACACATTGCCTATAATATGTATAGCATTGTAGCAACCCTAGCGCCTTATATCCTCCAGTAGTGGAACTTCTTCCACATACGTCAACTTTCAAAGTGTTCTACTTCGCGCTAATCGTTTTGACGATCGGTTGCTATACGAATTCCCACTTCCTCTCTGTGGACTTCGGTCCCCAGGCATAACAATTGCTTGGAGAGAGATCTCTCCAATGGAATCTTTACCAGAGCATCTTATGAGTGTCACGCGAGCTTGCATCGCGTCAAATTTAGCTTTATTATCAACCTAGTTTTCCGCCCGCGGCTTCGCCCGCGTGGAATTCGTTTATATTGCGGTATAAAGCCAACATTCCCTCGAGAACATCAATTTTTTCCGGGATAAAAAGTACCCTATTATTTAATCCGGACTTCTATCCTTACATCTGCAAATTTTCAAAGCAAGCGGTTCAGCAGTTACGGCGTGAAAACGGAACAAACAAACAAACAAACAAACTCGCCTTCTGATTAACAAGTAAGGATTGCCTAATTGTTAGGTAGCATTATAATAATGACCGTGCAATCTAAATAGTGAACTTTAGGTACGAATTCATCACTTGGACCGATAAAGCTAGACCTAGACATACATACATGTATACAATCAGGCCTGTGATCCCAAATGGGGTAGGCAGAGCATTCGAATCGTGGCACAGACAAAACCATGGTTATAACCATATCACGCATCGCAGCAACTTATATTAGAGCCTGTCGCCTAAAGCATATTCCAAGCATATTGCATAAAGCAACTTGTCACTATTCTACCTCTTCCATCTTTCCAAACCTAAAACTATGCTAGAAGTTGCTTGCTGCGATGCGTGATATAGTTATAATCACGGTTTTGTCTATGTCACGATTCGAGTGCTCTGCCTACTCCATTTGGGAATACAAGCGTGATTTTATGTATGTACTAACTTTCCGCCCGCGGCTCCGCCCGCGTGGAACTCGGTTATATTGCGGTATAAAGCACAACTATAAGAAAACTTCTCGTTTCAAACGACACACGGCGCCATCGATCTATCATCTATCGATTGGTTATCGATTGATATCGATCTATCGTCGATCGAAATCGATCTATCAAGCAAACTATATTTTTGTTTTCCCTCGGGAACATAAATTTTTTCCGGGATAAAAAGTAGCCTATGTCACTCTCCGCGCCCTAAACTATCTCTACCTAAAAAATCACGTCAATCCATCGCTCCGTTTAGCCGTGAAAGACGGACAAACAAACAAACAAACAAACACACTTTCACATTTATATATTGGTAAGGATGTATGTATTACTAACTGTGCCCGCGACTCCGTCCGCGTACAAAAGGATTTTCCCGCTAATTCCCGTTCCCGTGGGAATTTCGGGAATTCCTTTAGTGCACCTCTACGGTACCTAAGCTACGTCCCTTCCAAATTTCAAGTGCCTACATTTAACCGTTTAGGTTAGGCTGTGCGTTGAAATGTCAGTTAGTCAGTCAGTGTTTCTCCTTTTATATATTTAGATAATAATGACCGTGCAATGTGAATAATGAAGTTTAGATAGTAATTGATCACTTGAACCGATGATGCTAGACCTAGACATGATTTGACGAATATCCCTTTTCACTAACAGTACCCTGATTGGTGGATGCGCGAACGCACCCAGAGGCGCCGCGGTAACAAATGATGATTGTGCGCCCGAGTGTTTATTGTCCGAAGACGAATGGCCCGTATTAAGTCAGGCGCTTGCCTCCGTAATGACCCTTTTAATTACGACTATATACGTGTATGCAAATAAGCAGGGACGGCAGGCTGTAAATGATCCTGGGCTGTACATATATACAACATGTACTTAAATAATACAGTGCATCTACAAATTTTCTTAAAGTTCCAAACGCACTGATAGTGGAAGCGGGGTGACCAATGTCGCTAGACTCAAAGTCAAAAGTCGCCAAGAGAATGGAGGTGCCAAAAGACTGGCGCTGTGAAACATTAGGATAGATATAAAAACTAAACTAAATCCGTGTGGTGCCGGGTTAGAATAGCACCTCCCCCTTTCTTCCCGTGGGTGTCGTAAGAGTCGACTCTGGGAAAAGGTTAGTGTATTGTGGGCGATAGGCTAGCAACCTGTCACCGCAATATCACGTTTAACTATCTGGTTACCCTGAATTTGCTAAACGTGGTACTGGATTTTTGAATTCATGTGCTCTGCCTACCCCACATGGGAATATGGGCGTGAGAATATGTATGTATGTATAAAAATTAAAAAAAGTATTGATAAGTTATAAGACTTATAAGCGCAATAACTATAACGTACAATATCAAAATTTTAAATTAGGCGTTTTAGGCGTTAAGACTAGTAAAAAACGAAACTTCTAGCGACAATGTCGCTAAATTGGCAAAACTGGGGGTGACGCGGCGCGGTGGAGTCATGGTATTGGCACAGAAAAGTACGATTACTGTTCTGTGGTACTATCGAACCGCGATAAGAAAGGGATTCGAGAGTACCGTTAGCACGATTGTACTTAATAAATGATTAAATATAATTATAAACCAATATTTGATATCTTCATAAGTGCAGACGCTTATAGTTAATAGAATTAATAGCTGAATATGATTTGCATATTTAAACTCTATTCTCGGTAAATACTGCCATTTTGTAAATAAAAAAAATGTAATATCATATCTGACAAATCTGTCACTAACCACATTATTTCGCTTTATCAAATTGCCGTAGCTGTTCAAAAATACATAAATAAAAAAAAATACTTTAAAACCGCTACAGGTTTAAGAAAGTAACTCTATTTGATCTGAAGTATTATGCTAACGGAAATCAATAGAAAAACGCTACATAATTTGATATTTTTTCCATGCTTTAGAAATTCATTGTACCAAAATAACAATTTACTTTATCTGCATACTCTACCACTGACAATGTCATATCATGCACTTAGTTCAAAAATGACATATGTGCTCAATCCCTTTCTAATCGCGGTTTGATAATATCGGTTGCAATATTCGGAATCAAACGAATGAGGGCACGCATCGCGCCGACCGGGAAATAAGCGCTATGTTTTGTTCGTACGTTTCGCTGTCAGTCAGTGCGTTTGGAGCTTAATGTCACTTGGTAATCATCGGATTTTTAAATTTATAACTTACTAGCTTTTGCCCGCGGCTCCAATCGCGAAGAGATAGCACACATACCAATTTTATAGCTTTCTACATTGAAAACTTCCACTCCTCACTTTAGGGAAATGGGGGGTTCTGAAGAGACAAAATGTAGCCTATGTCACTCTCCATGCCCTAAACTATCTCTACCTAAAAAATCACGTCAATCCATCGCTCCGTTTAGCCGTGAAAGACTGACAAATAAACAAACAAACAAACAAACAAACAAACAAACAAACGAACAAACACAATTTCACATTTATATATTGGTACGGATAACACTACAGTTTAATAAAATGTGTTTTATCGCAATTCCACGAGATCATTGTATTAGTAAAAGTAGCCTTTTTGTTAATCTAGGGTCAGATTTCTGCATGTCTCATCGAAATTGTTCCCGCCGTTTAGGCGTCAAGAAGTAACAAACACACACATACACTCGCTCAAAAACTATCTTTATAACAGTAGTGTGATTGTTTATTACGAAGTTAAATTTGTAGTGCCCTAGCGCCACATGCGTCGAACAGCCGAACTAAACGGTTCTACATCGCGCTAACGAAGTTTCGACGAACGGTTGCATAAATACAACTTTCAATTTCCTCTCTGTGGACTACGGTCGTACTATTGTCAATTATTCATCCATCAGGGTTCTCTACTACTAAACATACATACAACCACGCCTGTGTTCCCAAATGGTGTAAGCAGAGTACAAGAAACGTGACATAGACAAAACCGTTATTATGACTATATCACGCTTCGCAGCCACTTCTAGCATAGTTTTAGGTTTGCAAAGATAGAAGAGGTAGAATAGTGTCATGTAGAGTAGTGCTAGCCTGTTGCCTTAGTCGCCTCTTACGACATCCACGGAAGCAATGGAGAGGTGTTATTCTATCCTGACACCACACGGCAATTACTTCTACTAAACATGTAAACATTATGTAGCTCAAGTAAAATAAAGGATAAAAACATAACATCAATCACTTCATCCTTCAACTTACGACCTTCTCTAGCCACATTAGTAGCCCTTCCTTAAATTAATCACGTGCATTTTATACGATGATCTCGATATTAGCCTGCAACACCATTAACATCCTAAGCTACAGCTAAGCTATGCTAGCTAATCTATGTCACGTTTGTATGGAACATGCTAATTAATCATCCTTAAGCAAGCCTAAGAACATAACGAAATAGCTGGAGGTGCCTACGAATCGTGAAATAGTCATAATTTTGTCTTATATAGCGTGTCATGTGCACTGTCTACGCACACATTCATAAAATCACGCATGTGTTCCCCAATGGTGTAGGCAGAGCACACAAAATGCTACATAGACAAAACTGTGACTATTTCACGTACTTCACTGTGTCGCTTCTAACATATATTTTAGGTTTTTAGTTGGCAGGAATAATAGAGACAGGTTGCTAGCCTGTCACCTAAAATATACCTTAACCTAATTCTTTAACCGGCTCTTACGACATCCACGGAAGAAATGAAGAGGTATTATTCTAAATCCAACATCACACGGATAGCTTAGAATCACGATCGCTTTAAAATAGACTAGTCGAAACGAATCTCGCTTTAAAATTGAAATAAATCGATACCATTTTCGTGACAAAATCGTAACAGTCGAAACCTATGCTCAGGAATGTTTGAACCCAATTGAAGACGTTGTTTATCCGTATTTTTTAAATTAAATGGTATTTAAAATTAGATCCAAAAGATATATTTTTGCAATTAAGTAGTTTCAGTTCTTTTAGTTCAGGTAATTTAAGAAAAAAAATTGCGGGGTACATAATTTTCCATAAAAATCAACATCAATTTGCCGCCATGTTTGGTGACGAAAAATGCAAGTATGATCTACTGTACTACACAGTTGCGCTCATTACACACATACTCGTATAGTGCTTGTCATGTTTTCATAGAGTGCGGTGCTTAGTACAGTCACCACCACCAATATTTGATACAATAAGACTGCATAAATATCTGATACGACTCTATTACTGAGGGCATTATTGCCTTACTAGCTTTCCGCCCGCGGCTTCGCCCGCGTGGAACTCGGTTATATTGCGGTATAAAGCACAACTATAAGAAAACTTCTCGTTTCAAACGACACACAGCGCCATCGATCTATCATCTATCGATCGATCATCAATCGATATCGATCTATCATCGATTGATATCGATCTATCAAGCAAACTATATTTTTGTTTTCCCTCGGGAACATGATTTTTTTCCGAGATAAAAAGTACCCTATTATTTAATCCGGACTTTTATCTTTATGTCTGCAAAATTTCAAAGCAATCGGTTCAGTAGTTACGGCGTGAAAGCGGAACAAACAAACAAACAAACTCACTTTCTGATTTATAATATTAGACTCTATTACTGAGGGCAATAAGACTTGTCAGATTTTTTTGCCCGCTCAGCTGTGGTAGATATTGATGCTGGTGACTAAACCGCGCCCGGCAAAGCAGAGCTTTAATGGACGAGCGGTTTTAGACCCTATTACTAATTAGTGGTCGATAACACGCTTTTAACGGCCGTGTAATGGTAAGTGATGCTCATAACATTTTTGTAAGCTTCGATGTAATCTTGTAAGATTTATCGTTAGTAATTTTAGCATCATTTTTATTAAATTAGAGGTCTAGAGTTTACGCTTAGTTAGCTTTCGTTAAAAAAAAGGCTAATGGTTAAGTAGGACCTTGTTTTAAGATCGGTATAATCTGATTTAGGACAAAGAGTAGGTAGTAAAGTATGTACAAAAGTTTGAGGGGAAAGAAGTACATTTAAAGATGTCAGAAATGCATTTCCTGTACCATACTATTACATACATCGCGCCAGCATTCCAAATGGGGTAGGGATAGTACGTTACATAGACCATGACCATTTCACGCTTGTACCATAATTTTTAGAACTAAGTTAGAAACGAGGTAAAATAGTGATTACTTGCTCGCTTATCACCTAAAATATCATCATC
This sequence comes from Adoxophyes honmai, assembly GCA_005406045.1. Taxonomy (NCBI): domain Eukaryota; kingdom Metazoa; phylum Arthropoda; class Insecta; order Lepidoptera; family Tortricidae; genus Adoxophyes; species Adoxophyes honmai. Next base: position 59,322 of record BHDV01006678.1, on the reverse strand, counting down.
ATCATCCAGCCTATACATAGGTATACGTCCCACTGCAGGCCACAAGCCTCCTCTCAGTATGAGAGGGCTTGGGTTATAGTTCCCACGCGAGCCCAGTGCGGATTGGGAACTTCACACACTTGTGTGCAGGTTTCCTCACGATGTTTTCCTTCACCGAATAGCTCGTGGTAAATATCAAATTCGATATCGCACATAAATTCCAAAAAATTAATAAATAAAATGTGTAACTTATTTCAGCAATCAAAAACTGTTGTTTTTAAAAAGTCTCTTCATACCTACCTATTCTTCATAATTACGGAAGACATTTATCTTTAAAATTTCTTCAATGTATTTTGTCTTAGTACTAAACAATTCTAATTATAACTAAGTAGTCTAAGCAAATCAAAAACAATCTAACTTGAAAAGTTAAATGGCCTTAAAAAAAACCGACATCTAGGTAGGTACCTATTCTGAAAATTTTCTAGCTAAGAAAACCTGCAAGGAAACCGGATTTCGAATAAAAAAACGCATTAAAATCGGTTTATTCGTTTGATAGCTACAATGCCACAGATATCTACACAAAAAGAATGAATTCAACCTTTTCTTTTATTGTCACGGGTTACAAAAGTGAGAGTAGAAATGAATTTTTCGTAGCAATGCTCCAATGCTACACGCGGTACTGCTACGCAGTAAATTATCGTAGATTTGTTAAAAGAAAAGAGAGAAAGAGATATACCTAAGCATATATTAAAAAAAAATTGAAACTTACATCTCCCTTAAATTTGAATCTTACTTAAACCTTAAATAAATATGTAAGTAATAAAAAACCATAAGCGTGTACCTACTAAAATAGTACAATTCCGTACAAAATAGCGCTAAAAGGGCTTTTATTTTGTACATGCATCATCATCATCATTATGCCTGTATTCCCAAATGAGGTAGGCAGATCACACGAAACGCTACTACATGGGTAAAACCATGACTATTTCATGTTTCGTAGTCACTTTTAGAATAATTTTAGATTCAAAAACAGACGACAGACGCATAGATAATATTATTATTATGCAACTACATTATCATTTTACTTAAAATTTTATTTGCGCACAGACCTCAAAATAAACATACAAACGTGTTGGCTGGTTTGGGCTGATATTCGTAATGAGTGGGTACAGTCGATGAAAAAGCCAATTTAAATAATGAATATTTTAACAAAAACATATTTATGCAAAAGATACAGCGCTGAAAGCCTGATTTATTAACGTCTCAACGTTCACAACAACACACCATTAATTTCTTGAATAACAAAATTATCATAACTCAAGTAACGTAGGTCGCAGGAGTCGAAAAAATAAATCAGTGCCCGCGTTTCCATATTATATGCCGTGCATTTTATAAAGATATTTTTTTCTCATAATCGAAATGAATCGAATAAAATTTAATGTAAAATGGGGCAATTTTTACGCACCACTACATATTAGAAAACAAAATCGTTTAACTCTGTCTATCGCTATGTGTGCTTAGATCTGTAAAACTACGCAACGGACTTTGATGCGCGTTTTTAAAACATAATAATAATTAACGATAGTGACGCAGAGGAAGGTTTATTGGTATAAAATTCATAATACTGTAGAAAAACTAAATTTTAATGAAAATATTTTGCAATGAAAAATATGTCAATTTTTAGCCTTATCCATAGCGCCGTCAATAAAACTTGTCAACAACGCAAACAAACCGGGTGTTCGAAATGTCTTTCATTTCTATTTAATTTCGCCAAACAGTGCTATGAATATGACTGTGTTATTTGAAAAATTCTTACCACATCATTATCCTAGTCGTAAACCATTAAAAAGGAGCTAGAATATGGAAAGGTATTTTCATCGAAAGGTTTCTTTACATTGTTCGCTAGTTCTGCTGACGGCGACTTAATGGAATGGCAGGTAAACTAGGTGGCAGGATTTTTTTTTAATATTGTGACATTTAACTTATGAAATTCTGCAATTACTATTAACTATTAGTTCATCATAAGAAATAATTTTACTTAATTAACCCTACAATGCATGAAGTTTTTGTTTTTAAAAAGAAAAATATATGTGGTTGTAATGGATAATTAGATGACGGGAAAAATAAGGAAAAAAATAAAAATTGCTATTTTCACTATAAAAAAAAATATTTAATGGTTGTGACACATAAGGGACATTATGAATTTACTTAAAAAAATAAATTAATGGTTGTGACTCATAAGGGACTTTATGCATTTACTTATAGCTTACGGCTTACACTAAAACGAAGCTCGACTTTGCATTTATAACAAAATATCAAAGACTTAAGTATTAGGCAGAGGTTACGGTGAGTCATACTTTGCACTAGAATTATAGGTGCGTGGATTTCTTTCAAATCACTAAAATCTGCACAGATTTAATTTTTTCTTTGATTTCCGCGATTGTCACTCTTTTACATAGAATATTTCAATAGATTACGGCACCAATATTATTTGATTTTGAGTTTATGTGCTTTATTGTTAGTATGGTTACACTGAACATGAATGCATAATGTGCCATGTAAGGAACGTTAGGAAGAAATTTCAAGTAATATAAGTGCATAGTGTGACTTATCAGGAACGTCCAAAGACGTTTACGTGTTTGTATCAAGTTACTATGCAAATATCAGAAATTGCGTACGGTTCGTATATTTTCAGCTTGCCAGATATGCAAAGTTTTTTTAGCAATCATCTCCACTACGTATATATTTTTTTTACACACGCCATAACAATTGTAAACTTGGTATTCTCGAAAACAACTAAGTTTTGACTAGCTCACGCGGTTATTGGCACTAGATCGACATCTAACGGAAACTGGCCAAACTACGTCGTTTTAAAAGTCTTTACCATTACATTGACCAACAACAGGTGGCGTTGTTTGCCATTATATTTTTAGTACAGGCTATTAAATTGGTTGTGACTGATTAGGCACTGAATGCACTGTAGGGTTAAAAATATGACGGTATTTATACAAGATAATTATATCTCGAGAAAACAAAACATGGTATTATTATAATTATTAAACATGGCCGAAGCTGTCTCATTAGACACGCTCCCATATAGGTGTGAATCGACATTTAATAAAATAATTTATTGGACGTTGATGTAATTTTAATGACCACTAGAGGTAACTGGTAAGTTTTTTTATTTGTAATCAACTACAGAGCGTCAGCTCAGGCTGTACAACATTCACTTGTAATTATATATCTTGTAAATAATATAAAAAATACGACATACCTACCTACCTTCTTATAAAACTTATATACGTAGGTTAGGTACTTACCGTTACAACTACCAATTTGGATAGTTTACCTGATTATTGTAGTTTCAAACTTCAACATCTTAAATTGGCACGGGTTACATTTTGTTGAAATCTTGCTATGTAATTAGACTGATTTGACCGTCCGTTTCAGCCACACACATTTACAATATAAAATTTATAACACCCCTCTTTCTGCATCGGGAGTTAAAAAATATTTCAAGCACCAAATTGCAAATTTTGTAAGCCTTTCACAGTAAACCATGTTTGTCGTAAACTGCACACATGCGTTTTCTATCTGTATCCCCGACCACATATAAACTTAATTAAAAATGATCGAACTCAAATCGATCTAGTAACTTAGTCACAACTTCAGATTAAAATACAGGGCAGGTTTAATCAATTTTTACAAAACCAACTACTAAATCAATTAGATATACGTGATAGTCCGCTGGTAGTAAATTATGGCACACGAATGTACTTTAATCAACAGTAACATAAGGTAACATGATTCTGGTCCCTGCTCGTGTTCACTTAACACCGAAGCCGCTGGTGTTTTGTGGACGCTGGAGTTTGATTTATCATAACACGTGTGAAAAAACAACTTGATATTGGTATAATACATACATACATACATATTCTCACGCCTGTATTCCCATGAGGGGTAGGCAGAGCACATGAATTCAAAAAATCAGTGCCACGTTTAGCAAATTCAGGGTAACCAGATGATTAAACGTGATATTACGGTGACAGGTTGCTAGCCCATCGCCCACAAATTGGTATAATATGCCTCCTAAATCCTTGTGTCGAAAGGTTTGGGTATGCTTTAGGAGACAGGCTAGCAACCTGTCTCTATCATACCACTTTCATCTATGTTTAAACCTAAAATAACAATGAGGCTAAATCCTTGTTGACTACTGGATTGTGAATTAGTAAGCTCGAAGCAAGATTTACTACTAGAGTGTAAGCCGGGATATACCTATAATGGAATAGACGGCTTACGTTATCTATAAATAACAGCATTTTACACTGGGTCCGTAGCTTTATCAGTCTTTCTTTTTTACTATAAAAGTGTAACAGAATCGCAGCAGTGACATAAAAAATAAGCACTAAGGTAAGCCTGTGCCATAAATGATGGTGGTCGCGCACGGCAGGCGTCGCGCTCGAATCGATTCGACGTCCACTCGATACCTTTTAAATCGAACATAATATATCCATACCAGTATATTCACCAAGATGCATGCGCCCCGATAACGGCATCATATCGAGACAATCAATTAACCGACTCGCTATTCGATTATTGATTTTGTAATTAAATCGCGACGGAGGGCGTGTCGCGTGGCGTGAGTTATCTTTATGACGGATTTTTAGTAATGTTTGTTGATTTTTTCAATTAAGCGTCTGCATATGAATTTCTTTGTGGCATTCGAATTTGAAGCATCTGCCAGCTGCTTTATTTTATTTATCTGAACAGATTCGCAAAAAATGCAAAAAAGTGCAATAGTAAAATATTTTAGTAGGTATCTTTATTGTTTAAGTGAAATGAAAAAACAGAAATATTCCTGTACTGTTTAATTTACGAGTCTTACATAAAAAATAATTAAATGAAATTAAATTGTGAATCGTAGCACGAGAACATAAACAAATTAATAGTTAGACAAGACCGCTTCATAATTACAAACAATAGCTGCCGGCGCTTAAAACGCTGCGCGAATCGAAACACACGGTTTTATTGTTCTGAAAGAGAATAACAATATAATAGGATGTCTCAATTGCCAACGGCAATTTCGTTAAAAGCCGCGTGTCATTAGTTACAGATGGCCCACGTACTGTCCGCAGTCGCCGCGGTTTATATTGCGCCCCACGAAATATGTCGCGCTATTATATCAGTTGACAGTGCACCTGAACGAGAATATATGCGTGACAAAAAGATCCCGCGCTAATGTAATTATTTACCGGGCGATTGCTTTATTGCGGGGTATGCAAACATTTTAACATAAGCGCTTGTCGCACCACGCTCCGAACAAGCGCAGCGCCCCGGCCGCCCCTTAATCATGTCTTTCTTAATCGATTTCTGAAAGCGCTCGCGGTTCTTATTTTTCACCTCATGACGGCCGTATTAAATAATCCGATGGCGAATGAGACTAAATTGCGTACGGTATAATCACGTGTGCCATACGAGCTCGTACTAAAGCCTATTATTAAAATGAAAAATGCAAAATGTATCTTTGTACACTACTTAAAGAAATTATTTACAGATATTGAGCTGGTTAAACTAAGCTATTAAATGGAGTTAAGTTATTAAATAAGTTTAGGTTTAAAATTTATAATAATCGTTGTAGTCTTTACAGCGTCTATAAATAACAAATTTAATCAAAAAGTGTTTCGCAGACTCGAAGTGCAATTTTATTATTGGCAGGAGTGGCGTTACTATTTAGGCCTCGGGGTTGACAACGCCAATTCAATGTCTAATAGCGCAGACGTCAACGGCGATGGTGATAGCTTACTATCAGGTGACCCTTTTATTGGTTTCTTGGGATGTAAAAAGTAAGATGAATAAAGACCGTCATATAGATAAATAATTAAGTAAAAGTAGTCTATTCAATAATACAACTAGAAGCCTTCCTCTATGCAAATGTCTGAACAGATGCTGAGACATTTGTCAGCAACCTAGGGAGGTTTAGATATTTGTCAGGCGCAGGTGCGTGCGACGGCAGTTCTGCAAAGTAGGCCAGCCTGCCGGGCTATCAATAATAAAGCTCCATCCTAGACCTATCTTTCTCAGAGAAGTGTCCTGTTAATTGATAATTCAACATATTTAGGTAATGCTCAACTCATTAACGCTGTGCTAAGATGAGGCAGGAATAGGGAAGGCACAAATAATTGGCTCCCTCCTGGAGACCGCGGCTCATCAGTATGCGGCGCGCGCCGCCCGCGCATACCGCCGCCCCATTCATCCGCGCCGCACAATCCAAAACAAATTGCCTTAACCAGAGACTGTCTTTGTGAAAATGGACGGCGATGATCTGTTTTTGGTAAAAAACAGACGTGTCCCTACGGTTTTTAAGTCGACTATGAGTAATTGAGAACTGGCCGCGGTACGTGACATGTCGCCGGCCGTGCGCCCGCGCATTGCGTCGCCCGGGGAAACGTCGCGCTGCAGTGTTTATGGCCATTTAAAAGTCAATCATTGTCACGAAACTGCCTCGTTTGATAAGTCTCATTTGCGTAGCCTTTTACAGGATACGCACGATTTTAGTCACTTAACGTGTCGCAAACCTATTTAGAAAATCCCTCGATGTGCTTAAGTAGATCTCGCGGCTCGGCGTTGAGCGTCCGACTTGAATTAGCTGTATCTGGAGTGTCACCGGCGGACAGGATAATATATCGGTTCCGCAGCTGTGGTAGCTTTGAGGCGCAAATTGAATTACCATCTATTTTGCATAAACGCAACGAGCCACCGCGGCCGACGCGAGTTACGGCGCTCGCGCGGCGGCGGCCATCAATTAAATTTTAATTTTCGTTCGCAACGAATGAGTCGGCAGCGGCGTAATTGGTCGGTCCACCCGATGATTACTTTATTGGTTACATGTAAACTCGACCACGTACGCAATATTCGCGCGGTCATCGCGTGACTTTTTGTTTATTTTGCTGCTCCATAATCACACCAATATTAACGAAATGCTAAAAATAAAGTCTATAAGTCAGTTCCCGGCCGAGGTATCGGCGGCGGCGGTTTCCAGACAATCATCGAATTTAAATAACTTGTTCGGGCGCTACCGACCGCCTTTGACATTTTACCCTTAGTTTAGAAAGGATTTAGATGGCTTCCTTTCCTTCTTGTGGTGGGTGCAGCGCGTCATCTCTGTCGCGCGGCGGCTCGTCAGCGCGGGCGGTGTCCTTTGCGCTCGCGAGCGACGCGGGCGCAGGTAGACCGTTTTTGCGGGCTTGTCTCACTTAATTTGAGCTGGGCGTTTATTTACGACCTTGCACGAGCCCGCCACGTGACATGACTAACATGAAAGTAGAATACTATCAAGAATTACCCGTCCGCGGAGAAATACCTCCGGCAAGCTTCCCATGTTTATGGTTCTGCGTTTATAAAACTATTAATAGAAGGAAATATAAATATTGGAATTAATCAATGACTGCAATGACTATAAAACTTTAATCATTGATAAATATTTGCTTAAGACCAATAGAGGTTATTTGGAGAAAGTTAATTAATAATTATTTTGACACAGATATAGAAATGAATACTTATAAATACTTCGTAAAAGAATAGCTACTTAATTATAATAGGTAACAGAACTGTTCTCTAATACGAATTACACTTTTCAACAATGACATCGACATAAAATACAAATCTGTGTAACTGATCTTTCGCGTTTGATGTTCCCTTCCTCAAAAGCCAGGTCATGTTATACGTGAAACCCGTCCAGCAATCACGTAAGTTACCCAGTAAAGAGAAACTGCGCGTCGGATGCATCGCATACTTTACCGTGGTCGCGCGCCGCTAACTACAATGAGATGCGCAGTTTTATGTGATGCAGAAGGAGACAAGTCGTACGTGCCCGATGGTGCCCCTTTATGCCTCGAATTATTGTTGCTTGGGCCTTGCACGTGCCGCCGCGTTGTTTAAATGTAAATCTCTCTCTGACTTGAATAAATTAAATTTATTTCATAACCTCCCTGAGCTCGCGTCTGTTCATTAATGCTGTAAAACGGCGTATGTATAAGCCACCAAGGAATTCCCAAAGGGTATTGTTCTTAATTGAGATTTAAAAGACGTACGTTGTCGCTTAAATATTTGAAGCAAATTGTCAGTTTTACGGGAAGACAAAAACTATACTTACAATAAAAACATTTACACGAAATGCACTAATTTCTAAAACATTAGGAAACATAAAACAACACATTCGTGGCTTTTGTCAAATAATTCAAACGTGTCTGGTCCATTATTTAAAAATAAATAACATAATCAACAGTAATTAAAGTGTTTTGTTTCAAGAATAGCCTTTTTCAAAAGCTGAGTACCTACTAACAAAAACAGACGACACATGCTACCTCATTGCTGTCAATCAATTGAATTAGGAGGTTTTTACACTAACATAGACCGAGCTGACGCCATATCACAGTATCTAGCCACTGGTTAAAGCATAATGTAACATTAAACTACCGTGAGACTCACTCATGTTGAAAATTTTCGGATAACAGTCGCGCGAAGAGAGCGGAGACGCGTAGTGCGCGTTTGGCAGTAGGAGCTGCCTTGGCTCCTAGATGAAGGGCTACGAATTAGCCCGAAACATGTCGAGCTAAACTCGATTTATTAAACGTGAGTTATCCGAAAATTTTCTACAAAAGCATAATGTAGTTAGGTAAATAAATCAAACCTGTACTGTATGGGGTCCGGATAGAATAACGCCTTTCCATTTCTCCCGTGGATTTCGTAAGAGGCGATTAACGAAACAGATATAGGTATATCTATTTTTAAACCTTGAATTATGATGGAGCAGCAAATCGTCGAATAGTATTTTTCTGAGTCACGTTTCGTGTGCTCTGCCTACTCTAATCAGGAACACAGGCGTGATGTGTGTTGTACTTATGTTATGACTTGAAGAAGACTTATAACGAACGAATTACGATAGATTTACACAAAAGCAATAGGCATATTGATTCCAATAACCACTTAATTCCATCTTCCACCTCATAGATGTATTTAAACTTAGTTTTTTATGGTATAATCAGGCGAGCGAATGTAAAGCGCGCCGGCGCGGCCGTAAAGCAAGCAGATTGCATCTGCGGGTTGTCGCGGGGCCTTGAGGTCGCCGCCTGGCACTTCTGCGACCCTATTCCTGATACACATAGCCTGCATGCAAATACATACAGATACATACATACGTACATACATCCTGCGACAAACCTATTTACCTAATTATTCTAAGTCGCTTTTTACGAATACGTCGTGTGGTGTCGGGATAGAATAACACTTCTCCATTACTTCCGTGGATATCGTGAGAGGCGACTGAGGAAATAGATTTAGGTGTGCTTTGGGCGACAAGCTTGCAACCTGTCACTATTATATTACCTCTTCCATCTGTTTTCGAACCTAAAATTATGCTAGAAGTGGTTGCGAAGCGTGAAATAGTCATGATCATGGTTTTGTCTATGTCACGTTTCGTGTGCTCTACCTACCCCATGAAGCAAGCAGATTGCATCTGCGGGTTGTCGCGGGGCCTTGAGGTCGCCGCCTGGCACTTCTGCGACCCTATTCCTGATACACATAGCCTGCATGCAAACACATACATACATACATACATACATACATACGTAACAGTCAAGGATTTTAATTCATGAACCACCATGGAATTAGTTCTCAGTAAACATCATAGAGACATCCCATTACCTAATTATCAAGGGAAATCGTAATGATTTTTCTTTGAAATGGTTCTGCTCATGAATTAAAGTCCTTGACCGTACAATCACGCCAATGTTCCCAAATGGGGTAGACAGAGCACACGAAACGTGACGTAGACAAAACCATAATTATGACTAAGTTTTTCACGCTTCGCACCCACTTCTAGCATAATTTTAGATTTGAAAACAGATGGAAGAGGCATGACAGTGACAGGTTGCTAGCCTGTCGACTAAAACGTACCTTAACCTTTGTCGCCTCTTGTAACATCCACGGAGGAAACGGAAAGGTGTTATTATATCTCGACACCACAAAGGAATTTAATTTTATTGATTCTTTGGTAATATTATTATTAATTACTTACCTACTTTGAAAATATTCGCACCAAATTTTCTAGCACTTCATATTGACAATGAGTAGCGTGACACAAAATAATTTCGTTATTATTTTCGTTTGCGAATTAACGCAGAATTGTACGGAAACTGAGACAGCGCCGCCAGCGGAACGTTTGCACAACTGCCGCGGTTGACACGTCTCACGTTAATTCGCACACGAGATCGCTAACGAATCCGTTATCGTTTTGGATACACTAGTTAGACGTTCTGGCTCAACTAATCCTTGTAAAACTATAAGATACTAGCTTTTGCCCGCGGCTTCGCACGCGTTAAATTCGGGCTAACACAGAAGAGATTTCGTAATTATTATTAGGAAGCGCCCGCCAGAATAGCCAGCCGCCATTAGATTTTTTCCTACTTTCTCGACACTTATCGTCATATTTTGGAAAATTCAAACAAAATCTTTATAAATTGTAGCCTATGTGCTATTCTGATGTATAAGCTACATTACTGTAAAGTTTCATGAAAATCCATTCAGTAGTTTTTGCGTGAAGGAGTAACAAACATCCATCCATCCATCCATACATCCATCCATCCATACTCACAAACTTTCACGTTTATAATATTAGTAAGATGTCTATAAACCTTATAAAATATTTATAGAATAGTCCCACGAGCAGCGTAGAGACACAGCATAGAGATCCGTCGCACCTCGATAACTCGTGTTATAGCGATGCGACTGCATTATTGTTATGGCCACAATAAAAGCCCTTTCTTGTCCCTGCTACGTTACGATATTGTTGTAATATCGTCTAAGTCAGCGGTTCCTAACCTTTTTCAGCCGCGGACCCCAAGGAAATCAAGCATAATGCCAAGGACCCCTGAGTGAAAAAACAAACTTTTTCGTAGAAAAACATTTAGTTATTTAAAATAAGCGAAAAAACATTAATGAGAAGGTTGGTGCTGCTTTTTTGCAACTAAGTCAGAAACTGTTCCCGGCGCGCTTGCGTTGCTCAGTAAGCGTAATAATTACGAGATATTTGGCGTAGTTAATTTATTTATTTTTGTTCATGCTCAAGTAAGATAGATGCGTATGGGACCGCGGACCCCCAAACATATGCTCGCGGACCCCCAGGGGTCCGCGGACCACAGGTTGGAAAACAATGGTCTAAGTTATAAACACAATTATTGCGCATTGAACGGCGGGAGTACGTTATGAAATCTCATCTTTCTGTCCTGATGATATATTTAACTATGTAAATTTGCTGTAAGTGAAGTAGTTTATTGTTAATGTGGATTCACGCTACTTTAGCTGTTTTCTCATATGGCTGCAGTTTCTCTTGCATTAATTTAATTGAACTCTCCATTATTAGATTTTACTTGTGTCTACCAAACACAGTCACTCTAAGGAGGGAGCTGTAATCTTAATTTGACAGTGTGCCTTGCATTGTAGTTTTGTTCTTAATACTGAAAAATTAAGGCTCAGGAGCACATTTTTTGGGTTTAAGAGGTAGGTACTATTACTTTAGTGACAGGTTGCTAGCCTGTTGTCTAAAATATACTTACATCCTTAGTCACGTCTATCGACATCCACGGAAAAAATGGAGAGGTATTATTCTAAACCTGACGCCACTCTATTTCTTTCATGGATGTCGTGAGATGCGAAGGAAATAATAATCACTATTGTATCCCTTAATTAAAACTCTAAAAATAAGTTGCTAGAAGTGGCTACAAAACGTGAAATTAGTAACTTTGTCTATGTAGTAGCGTTCGTGTGCTCTGCCTACCCCATTTGGGAATACATGATTGTGCATGTATGGACTTATTACACAAAATACCTACCATTCAGTGAAAAATTGTTCATTACTTCAAGACCAAGACCTTAGCGAATCACTGCACACAGATAATTATCTCGTTACTTACCTACGTCAAACCTAGCCGAGGAAGTGAATGCCACTTTTTACAATGTAACATCATTCGCTTAATTACGTGTTTTGTTAGCAATGCGCGGCGTAGTAGCTTCTGCATGATATAATGATCTACAAGAGAAATGGGCTGCGTCGCCTGCGCTACGCACAAAAACCTCTTTCCCTCCCAAACGCCGTATATTCTTTAGACTTGCTATAACACTTACGCCCTTTTAACCTTCAAAGGATGCACTCCTCAGAGCCTTGTAGCCATTATCTGGATAATGCACACCTGAGGCCGTGGGAAACTTCATAACATTTTGGAGCCAGGAACGTCCGAGGTTGTTTAAAAATGCGGCGTAATGGGTGCCGCGGCGAGCGTTATTATAAGAAAAGTGTTCCTAAGTGTTCTTACGGTGAGCTATTTCTTTATGATGGGGTTATGTTCGAGTGAAGATTTACTCTGGACTAGCTAAATCAGAATTGGCTTGTATAATGGTCATACACGAAATATTATTAGTTAGCGTCTCTTCTGTGAGTTTGTCATAGTCGTGGTTTTGTTTAGCGTACCATGTGATCTGCTTACCCCATCTGGGAACACAGGCGTAATATATGTAAGTATGTATGTATCTTCTGAGGATGTAAAAGAAGTCAAGAATAAGGTGGAAAGAATGTAAAAGTGTCCGTTCAGACAAATCATAAAATTGGGCTGCCTAAGTCATGAATTTTATGTTGTGAGAGGCGACTAAGGAAATAGGAGTTAAGTATATATTGGGCGACGGCATAGCTTAGGTCCTAAGCCTTAGGGAGTTTATAATATTGTGGCGACGGGATGGCAACCTGTCAGTATTATACCTCTTTACTTAAAACCTAAAAAATAATATATAATAAGTATGTAAATAAATATGTAATCCTTACTAATAATATTATAAATCGGAAAGTGAGTTTGTTTGTTTTCATCACACTTGCTCGTCAATGGTGTTATTACAAGAGCGTATCCTTTAGTACAAAGGCCTAAATTGTAACCGCGGGAGTTATCATTACATCCTATGGGAGGTAAAGTTTAGTTTTAAAAATTGCAAAAGTTAGTATAGGTACGTTAGTTCAGACTAAGGAGGTTACAAATGTAAAAATAAAAATTCTGCTATTAAAACTTAAGGGCCAGTTTTTAAATGCAAAATTAATGTATGCATTATGAAACTGTATTAATTTAATACTTTGGATGTATGTCAACGCGTTTTTTAATATGTTTTTTTCGTAAATTTGTTTGAACCTTTTTGGCAGAATCTGGCTGTTGACCATTCGCATTCTGTGCGAAACATAGTTCTTGTCTGTGGTATATGATTAAAAAAAGTGACAATAGACCTAAACGCACTGACAGCAGTGACAGCGCAAGCAGAATTAGCGCGGTGCGGTGACGTGATGTCATTTATTTTCTTTAATTTTTAGTTTTTCCTCGCAAATGTGATGAAAAACATTGTGTGTAACACGGGGAGTAAAGGACATTATGAACTCGAGTCATAAAAGCCCTCCGCCTGCGGCGTCGGGCTTCTAACAGCCTCTCGTTAATAATGTTCCATTTCCTCCCCTAGATACTCAATGTACTATTGTTCCGCTTTCACGCCGTAACTACTGAGCCGATTGCTTTGAAATTTTGCAGACGTAAAGTTAGAAGCCCGGAAAAATTGATATTCCCGAGGGAAAACAAAAATATAGTTTGCTAGATAGATGGATTGATTATGGTGCTGTGTGTCGTTTAAAACAAGGTAAAATATTGCAATCAAATATAAACATGTAAATTTGTTGCACTTTATACCGCAATATAACCGAATTCCACGCCGGCGAAGCGACGTGCGGAAAGCTAGTATAAAATAAAATAAAAAAGTACAGACGAAACGTACAACTGTAATTCCAAATCCGACACCTCACGGGGGCGTTAGATAAGAACTTGGTGTTTATTTTAAGTAGATTTTTTAAGTGGTTTTGTGACTGTCATTACACTAGTTTATTAGTTAATTAAATGATTGTTCAAAGTATTTAGATGCAAGCGTAGGTGTGAACCGTAAAGGAATTCCCGATAGTGAAGTCGTTAACATTTACTTAAATATGCAGTTAGATTAGTTAGGTTGCTTCAAACATTTACCGGTATTGTGTTTTCTTAGTTCTGGATCCATAGTTAATCTACATTTTTAAGACTCTTTTAAAGGTGATTAATTTTTTATAAATGTTTACGGCGTAAGTAAGTTAGTTTTAAAACATACGGTAGGTATTCATTACGACATAATTTTTTAAGATCTATTCTTCTTATAATTTCTTCTTGCCTGTAGAAGTAGGCATCATTTATGTGGAAATACTTACAATAACTTAGTTTTTAACAAAAAACCCATTGGATTCGACAAAAAAGTATCTTGGGCTCTAAAGGGTTAAAAACAGATGGAAGAGATATTATTATAATAGTGGCAGGTCTCCTAATCTGAAGCATACCCCAACCTTCCCTAGTCACCTATTCCGACATCCACGAAGAAATGGAGATGTGTTTTAACCCACACAGGAACAAAACATCAAGTTTAAAAAGAAGACGCCGAGTTAAAAAGCGTACTACCCTAGAAGCACCACTTCTAGCATAATACTAGGTTTAAAAACACACGAAAGAGGTATAATAGTGACACGTTACTATCCCATCGCCTAAAGCATACGGGTCATTGTCATAACCCTAAAAAAACATGTCCATTTGTAATATATAAGACATTTTTAATAATTGCATTTAATTTACATCATAACTATAAAGTACAGGAAACGTACTAGACTATACTATATCATATTTTCTATAAATGTATTTATTTGTTTTGTTTATCACCACAAATGTAACTGAAAGTCCACTTCGGTGGACTGTCCGGGTTCTACCTGTTAATAGAATGTGGCTTTAAAAAAATACATCTCTTTTATTATTGTACAAAAATGCCATTTTTCCCTAATCTATGTATGATTTCCATTTAACATTAATAGGATTTAAAAAATTAGATGGAAATAAAACACATTTTTTGCATCATTGAATCTTGTCACAACATTTTTTGTCTTTTTGGTGGACATTACTTTAAATTCTAGAAAAATTAGGCAAATGTCAAATGAATAGACCGGGACATAAATATAATTTAACTCATTCACTATCGTACTATCCCTGTTAGCATCCATTTTGCCGTGACTTGTGCGCAGCAGACGATATTGATGTGTGTAACAAGAATATTTGGTGGTGTCAATGTTGAATTGTCTTTCCGGTTACTGCTGTATTTTGTAAGTACATCGCTATAAATCCACCAAACGTTTTTAACACGGCGGGAGGCGCGCCCCATAATGCAACACGGATGGTCGCTACTGGGTAAAAAATACCACAATGTGTTTATTGTAAAAGTGGTGGTTTGTTATAGGCATTTCAATAAAACATTATTTTATGTTATATTTTGTTATATTTTCAACGACATAATCTGAGAAAAAAGTAGTTACCTCTTAATACAAAATTATTATCTTTTTTTAAAGACACTGCATATAAATCAGCGTTCGTTTGCACATAGCTTATAAAAAACCAAAAATTTGACCATAAACAAATAAAAAAAATGTAAAAACGAGATCATTACAGAACTAGTATCTTGTGTTCTTACTTATAATGATAAATATGACTTGCATTAATTTGGCATTTTTTTGAAAAAAAAATGTTCAAAGTATGATCACTTTCCTTACTATGCCACACATTGAATGTTCAATCTGACTGTACTTTTTGGGCTCATTCTTTACAAACAGACTATAGTTATGCTCTTTACATATTTTTATGACATAAATATCATAAATTTCAATCAGTGTCTTTACTGTCCGTTTATCTTCTCCTTCATGCTCTGAATTACTTTCATGTTCGCTATATTTTTCATTGTCTTCAATTTTAGAATTATCTTCTTCTTGACTATTTTCTAAATGCAGTAAATGTTCTATTTGTTCTTCAATGAGTGGAAATAAGGCATATTTATAATCTAAATCAACAAAAATGTAAAATGTAGACCGTTTAAAATAATGACACAAATAGTCGCTACTGGGTTAAAAATACCCATTCGCACTTTAGATGTGTGTTTTAGCCGAAAGCCGCATGCACACTGCCTACATATTCCAAAAAGCAGTCTAACGTACGTTTCTCGGAAGGTACCTAAAGTGACTCTGCTCAAAATTAAGTAATAAAATAAATATTTGCGAATTTATGCACCGTGTGGTAAATTTTACCCGGTAGCGCCTCCCGCCGTGTTAATAATTAGTTAAGCAATCAAACATTGTAAATTATGCCTTGCCTTTTGAATAATCCTTTAAATGGCTGGTGTTGTGAATGATATTGCGGAAAAAGTCCATTCGGTGGACGTCTTTTTGGTGGACTTTTTGTACACCCAAACGATAAATGACTGTATTTTGATTGATTCTTGAACTTTGGTTTAATTTTTTATTATAACTTTAAAAACTAGCTTCTGATTCCTTTTTTGTTTTATCCGTAAATGACTAGTGACTGAATAGTGAATGTTTAAACGTAAATTCTGTGAAGGTAAAAAAAACTGTAGAAGATTTAACAAAAACATACAAAATAAGCTTTGGAGGAAAAATGGAATGATGCACGACGATGCAGAAAAAAAAAACAATATAAAAAAAGAAACTTAAAAGTACATCGCACGCAAAATACCGCCTTCGATTCCAGTTATTTTAGTACCATGAAATGGGTGAACGTATTGCAGTGAAAAACAGAAGAATGTTGAAAGCAAAGAAACTTACTTACTTAGAAAGATGTTGATGACTTCAGAATGCAGCAACCATTAAAAATTAGTGAGTGCAGTCTGTTTGTTGATTGAAAAAAATGTTCATAAAAGTATACAATTTTTGGACGTATATTCTGAAAGTTCGGATACGTCAACGTTAAAACCAGAAAGAGCCACCAAACCCCCACTTTCATACATGCTTCTTGAAGACTTGAAGGCTTCCTAGTCTTCGGAGGACGAAGGCATATTTGGTCCACCGAAAAGAATTGTCATTTCGGTAGACAGACACAAAATATTTTTTATATACTTTTTGAATGTATTTATGTGTCTGATTGTTCATGATTTTGAGAATATATCATGAACGTTATTTTTGTTTTAGATGTTTACCGCTTTTTGTTTTGTTTATTTATTATTAATTAACATAATTAGTCCACTCGGTGGACATATTAGTCTTTCCGGTGGAATCGAAATATCGCTATTTCGTTATAAATCGTTTTTTTCGAATAATTGATCCCTGAATGATACTCAGTTCTATTGCAAGTTAGAGTAAGAGTCGTAATATACCTTTGATTTTTATAAATCACGTGTTTCATTTTTTGCCGAAAAAAATTGCCAGGCTTGACAATGACCCATACTCAAACCTACTTCCCTAGCCGCCTCTTAAAACATCCACGTAGAGGTTGCTATTTTAACCTGACACCAGACATCCACGAATAAATGGGGATGTGTTACCTATTCTAACCTACACATTAACAAAACGACAGCTCTAAAAAGAAGACGCGGAGTTAAAAAGCGTACTACCCTAGAAGCCATCGCTGCGTCGTGCGCTCGCGCAGGTCAGCGGGGCCGTGAGAACGCGCGCGCGCCGTCGGTTCCCAGGCACGCGCCGCCCGCGCCCAGCGCGCTGCACACCCGCCGGAGGCTGTGGCGCACCGCTATAATTACCACAATTGTATTTACATGTTCCGTGTGTCGGGTTTCAAATACCTCAGCAACTTTTATGTGGACGTCGTAAGAGGCGACTAAGGAAATATCCTCAGAAATCAGGAGGAAGTCGCCTCTTACGACATCCATAACCGATTGGTTAAAGAGTATTTTAGGCGACAGGCTAGCATCCTGTCGGTATTATACTTGCCGACTTTAAACCTAAATATGCAAGAAAAAGCTACGAAACCTGAAATAAATTGGTTTTGTATATGTAGCGTTTCGTGTGATCTGCCTACCCCGTTTGGGAATACAGATGTATGATGTACAAACAAAGTTGGTAAAAGTGATTCATTTATGTGTTCTTGTTTATTTCAATCGACTTTTTAAATCATTTTACTTCAATAACTCGAGAACTGTTCTGATGACCACGCATCGGAAGTCGCAGTGTTTGCATGTCTCACTAGAAGACCAACAGCTTTATGAGTGTTGGGGTTCATTATGGCGCACTTAAATGGTGGGTTTTGACCAACAGTAGACTTCTTCTGGCGGATTATGATGATAATGAATGTAATGAGTTAATAAGATAAAAAACCCACGGCGATTCAGTTTCAAACTTCACTATCATTACGATTAACCTCAATTTGTTCCATGGGCTACGGGGTTTGTGAAGACCACGGCTGCGGCTTATCATCAGAGCATTAATTAATCATGTCCTCCTTAACAAACACTTACACACGCTGGGTGTTACGGACAGTACCCTGTGCGGTACCTGCATGAAAGCGAACGAAACAGACACGCAAATTCTACTGGAGTGTTCTAAAGTAGCAGACTAAAGGACAAAACACCTCGCGATATCGAGGTACTCTAGGAGGTTGCTGGCAACGTAAAGGGTTGGGCTGGCATTAATAGCTAAAACCAGCGTAATAAATGAGGAGGTGCAATTAATTGTAATCCCGAAACCACACGGTACCAGCTTAACAGCTGTGAAAAAGTATTAAGTATTCTGGGACAAGACTCTTAATTTCAATGTATTATAAATTATATTCTAAATGCCATTGTAACCGCCGCGTGTGCCCGGACGAGCGGCATTCATTCGAGGCGAGGTCGCCGCGGTCGCGCGCCGCCTCCGCTCGTGCTGGTGTTAGATGCACACTTACACTCACGTCCACAGCCATAAATACTAATCCCACCAGTAATTGAAAGCGCTCGAGACTTAGGTACCCAGCTATTTGTTAAACCCCCCACATCAAAACGTGAGCTCCATCAATGTTGATTTAATACCGGCGATCATTAGCATTTGCTCTGAGCTCACTTGTCGAGATCGTCTGCACGCTTTTCGTAATACCGTAACATAATTAGCCCAGTCGTTAACTGCTTGAGAATCGCATAGCATGTTACACCTTCATGTTTCTTCGAAGTAACAAACATTTCGTCCTTTTGTAGAATCGCACGGCAAGCGTCATTTGTAATTTATGCGCAGACAGCAACCCGATATAAATGTACCCTTCGCTCGTCTTGTCTCTGTCATTCCGTTTATCCTTAGCTAAAGTGCACAAAGGACGGAGCGTAAAGAGTTTGAGATTAACCCGTTGCAGTATACTGATGAGTTGAATCGTGACGTGCCGTTCGCCACCAACCAAGAATTAGATCCTGCTCTCTCAATACGAAACTTCCATTCAGCCTGGACCTGTCACGGACATGATTTTATTACTTTTGGAAGATCAATGTAAAATGGTTATTTGTAAGATTGCACGTGCAGTGATGCGTGAGGACCCAGTCACGCCGTACAAATAGTGGACGCATTCTCTATGGTAATAGATGTGCAAGACGTCAAGGTAGTGATTGATTACGTTTGAGGAAACTGTCTTTATGGATTTCAACGTCTACTGGCTGACGGCACTGTTCATCAATAGTAGATAATATTATGACAGAAACTGTAAAAACTACTGAAAATTTTGATATTTTGCCAACTTATGATGATACATTTAACCAAACGAGAATTGAATTCAGTATTTATATAAATCGCTCTCTACTAACGAATACAAATAAAATTTTGCAAATGAAGAAAGCGGGTAAAAGTGACTTAGTCCAAGACTAAAATTGTATCCTTGTTTGGTTACATTGACCTTAAAAAAAAAAAGCCGAATTGGGAACCTCCTTTTTTGAATTCGGTTAAAAACTACAAACCATAGTCGAACTGACTGGTGTCTCTATGTCGGAAATGCTTAATTAGTGCAAGTATTTTGAAAAAACGACATGCGTAGTGAGATTCTTTGACTTCAAGTATGAACAATTTGTTACAATAAGAGTACCTACTACAGCATACAATCACAGGTATAAAGGATAAATCGCCTATAAAGTAAAAAACAAGTCGCAACATAAAATTACTTTACAATCAACGCAAGCTCCCGGAACTTTAAATTATCCGGAATTTAAGTACCTACGTGTCCGGCACACAACTAAAACAAAACGAAATAATAAACACATACCATCATACCGTATAATTTCTATTTGCTGTGTTCAAAATAATGAACTCGCAAACATTTTCTGTTAGAGCTTCTAACGGCTGAAAATACCGGCGCTGCCAACAAACCACGGGGTTGTCTAGAGCTAGAACTGATTGCAATTTGGTTGGAATGGGCTAATGGTGCACATAGTGCTGTCACTGTCAATCTTATGGGTAATGTAAAGGATAGCAGGAGTTATTGGCATCACAATTGCATAGCCGGAATGAAGATGCGCGGGATTGAGTCGGTAATTCCGGTAGCAGGCTGCGCGGGCCCGTAACTGAATAGACGCTGCACGGAATTGCAGTTCGCACCCGCTCATTACGATACGAAATTATCATGCGGCGGAAATTCGCAGTGCATACCCATCTCCTGCAAAGAATAATACTCAGCGAGCCGTAATGACAGCATCGGGCTTGTTATTTCCAGTGACTTTGCTTTATACGTGTTTTTATTAACGTTAAGTGGCATTTTTTTCTTTCATTGCCTAAAAATAATCCTGACCGTTGCCACCTAGAGAGAGACGTGGACAGCGTGGACTATATCTCTTGAATTAACTCAGCATTATGTGGCCGGTGGGCTCTGAAAGGCGTAGCCGATGTACAGTCGGACAGACAGACTGACATATCGCGCGCGCTGCCACTCGCTACCCGGCCGGGCGGTTTCACGGCACGTTAAATAATGGTTACCGATAAATTGATATAAAAATTGTTGTATTGGAACCCGGTTGGCGGGCAAAATCGGTACTTATGAACTATTATAATAATTTATTCCGAAATGCGTTCAAGTATATTTTTTATTTCATGTAAGAACGTGTCGGGAGATTGGTTAATTGTAGGTTGTGACGAACTTAAGGCGAGAAAGAACGTATTATGAATACTTATCACCTAAGTAGGTACCATAAAAAAACATGATATAACCTCCAACTCTACACACTTCTTCATTACTTACCTAAAAATAGTTTGAGAATAAAAATATCTCATAAACGGACCGTTTTATTCAATCTATTAAATGGTGGTACGGTGTTTCTGAGTACCCAGGTCACCGAGCACTTACACTTACCAGATTTCGATAATGTTAAAAGTCGTTTAAAAACGACTGTAATTACGTGCGGCATTACGCTTTACGGTTAGCTATTAGTTAAACGATACCACTCCCATTAACGGGTGACCCAGTGAAAGGATGCTGCGATGATTCCAAGGAGACATAACATAACAGACGTACGTACATAAACACCTCTTATATGTAGACAGGCACGTTGTTTACATAAAAAAGCTTTTGGCGCGATATATTGGAGGCTATTAATTTATAGATAGACACATAAAAGCGGTACTTGTAGTGGACTTAATGGATAATAAGGCACCTTTAGTCTCATGCCTTTTACAATACGGAGCAATATTATTATTATTATCTAGATTATCTAAATAAAATACGCAAACGGTAAAAGGGGCTCTTTTTTAATTCTTGCAACATGTCGTCGTGACACATTTTGACCACAACATGTTCATGTTGTTCATGGTATGACCATTTGTGTTTGATTGTAGAGTGATGACTGTCTAAGACTGTTGACATAGGATAGGTAAAGAAAGTATGATAACGTACAGCTTACATTGAACGCTTTTTTTTCTTTGGTCGGTCTTGTAAAAACATGAAGCAGAGAGGCGCAACTCGCGGATATTTAGAAACTTTCATACTTACTTCCTTAATAAGCTGTTACGTCTTACACCTCTCTTAACAGGTTAGAGCATGCGCAATCTTAATTAGATAAAATTTTCCACTAGTTTTAAACCACGTATTTTACGCCTTGATTAATAAATAGTCAGTTAATGCCATTATAACGCCAAAAGTAATGTACATTCTAGTACTTTTAAAAAACGTGCTTAACAGTTTGTTGAGTTTAATAAACAACTCTTCGGATGGTTGGCCTTTCGCGCACGAGCACTTCTACCCTAAGGGTGAAATGGAGCCGATAAAAAATGAATGTTACCTCGATCATTTTTTTGTTTTATAATTCGATTGCGCCCCAGGCGGATAATAACTGTAATAAGGCACACTGCAGACCCCATAAGTCACATGCATCTTGCAGTTCACGGAACCCCGTTATGGGAACAGAGGTAATGCGGAAATCATGAGAAAAGTAGAGTGATTCCTGTAATGATGTTGTCGTGTCGAAATTAACGCGTCAGAAATTCGTTATAGCCCCCTATTTTGGTGATCCCGATCGTAGTGAACGGGCGGCATGTTTTGACTCTTAATGTACAATTTCGCGATCACGACTGAAGATGCAGAATTAAAGACCCTTAGGCTGACTTGAATGACACCTCGCATGGCATCAGTATCACGACTTGCGTCCAAACTCAGAATTATTCCGGATAAGTAGTATGTATGCTAAAAACAGGTGAAAGATCGTTTAAATCTATTCTAGGAACTCAAATTAAGATAGATGGGGCGGTGCGACTGGTTCTGTCGGCCGATTGTGATGCGCGGTAACAACATTAATATCTTCTTGTGGCATAAATAACATACACGGCAAGAGAAACGGCCGTCACGTTTCCCGGCGATACTTTCGCACTCGCGCAGTACTAGTCACGAACTTATACTTCACTTAATTAACTTAAATAAGACAGTTTTGCGAACGAAAAAACGATCGGAGCCGTGGAGAGGCTGTTGTTTGAAGGAACCGGCTTGTGGATTTAAGTAAGGCGCAGGCGGCGTCTTAGGCCGCACTGTATGTCACTGTTTATTTTTAATGAGGTTTATCGTCCTGACTTTTATACACGCAAAAATATAGCCGCTCATATTTCAGTATTGCGCGTAAATTTGCGTAGGTACAAACAGGATGTTCTCGATTAAATGGGGTTGGTACAAGCAAGAAAATATTGGAACCACATTTTTTAATCCCGATGTAAAAGAGGAAAGTTAATGCTGTTAAGTGAATGCTTTAAAAAAGCTTTTATCGTTAAATCTCATCCAAGTTTAAGTAAGATTGGAAAAGAAGTTTTGGTACTTTTCAGAGACAAGAAGAAAATCGGATATAAACGAGGATTAATATAGTATGTTATCGAATCGATATTTTTGTGTTGAATAAAATTTAATTCGTAAAGAACCGAGATATTCCCGATACCTCACACTAAAGCCCTGGGGGCCCTTTATTAACTGTGCGCCAGAATCAGACCCGTCATCGGCACATCAGTAAGTAACCCTTCGGTGCAATTTAAAAAACCTTTCAGATCTGCAAGTCACTGCGCATAAACACTATGCACTTTTCAACTCATGGGGAAGAATGCGCATGCGTCTGTCAAAAGTAGGCAGGTACCTATTGCTTTGTGGTTGGTATTCTAGAATTTGCTTGCGATTTCATCTTTGTCTATTAAATTTTTGAGGATGAAAAGCATCAATGATTATTTTTGGATGTTCAATGTATGTACATTATTTCCGAATTGCGTTAAGTTTGGTTTAGTGTTTACCCCGTGAAGAGGTACAAACAGACGAAGCGATAGATTTGCTCTCATGTTTAATGTAATTGTATAGAAGAGACAGTCTAATTCAACATGTATCGTATTGTTCAGTAGTTTTAGTGCCGAAATATAATTTTTTCATCGTAGGTATTACATACAGGTTGACAGGTAGGTTGGTTAAAAATAATGAAGGCAAAAGTTGGACATAATCCAAGTCACATTTTACAATGTGACATTAAGAATGTTACATATAAAAATAATTAAAACACTGATATTTTTGTGTAAAATATACATATATAAAATAAAATATACATTTTTTGGTTAATTTTTACTATTTACTTATATGACGATCCTTTTGTGAATCTATTATATTTTGACATTTCAAATGTAATGATTTTCAAAATGAAATAAAATGCTATCTATCTATCTATCTACATGCAGAATGGTTAACTTTTCGTTTTAACACTGGCTGGTATACCGGCTGCGCGCATTACAAAAAGTTTTTATTACAAAAAAACCCATGCCGAATTTAATTAAATTTCATACAGCATAAATTGTGTTCGTTAAATTACACAGGCGGACAATAAAAAAGTAAATGAGCCTAAATTAGCCATTACAAGGAGATGGGGTCAGCGCGACACGATTGCCACTTAATGTGTCCGCGGAGCAGCGAGTATGAAAAAGGAAATGTCCGTACGCGAAGACAAAGGCAAATAAAAATGGAAAAAATGCCGAGTCACTGTGACAGGCATGGAGTGCGTAATTATGGGCAAGTTGCGGGCAAATCGCGAAATCATCACTTCTGGCATCAATCAAGGTATGTACCTCAAAAAAGCCTGAGTTCTTATAACAGCCTTTGTCCATCTCTGTATATTTATCAATCAAATCGTCACTATATCAAAACTAATGTAACCTAACCATTTTGGATAGTTCAAAATAACCAGAAAAATTATATTCTAACTTCAATATCTTAAAAATATGCTTTTATAATTCCGTATTTCCAAAAGTAGGCAGAGCTCACAAAAAGCTACATAGTAAAAAAGTAACAATTTAAAATAAAACAAAGATATATACCTATCTCAAAACTGCGTTCCTTTACTTGGCAACTTAGTAAGCTCCCATGAGGCTGAGAAAAACAGTCTTTTTTTTAATATATTTTTTAATGTTTTTTGGGTAGTCCCATACCTACTTCACAACATTAAGATAAACTCAGAATTGTAAGACATCCCATCTCACCCCGTAGTTGTGATATGAGATATCAAACTTAGTTAAGTTGAGTAAATTGTTGTAATGATATTTTAGGCAGCAGTAGTCTACTAATAGTAGGTACCTCACTTCTTTGCCTAGGACAGACCCAATAGAGAAACAATGATGGCCACCCAGTCTCGCAAACCGTTACTTTTTTACCACTTACAAACTGTCACAGAAACTGTAAAGAGCCAATAACCATAGAGAAAAAAGCCACTGCGTTACACGCGATCTTGGACCGGCCAATAAGAGAAGAGCACAGCGAACGCCGCCCGCCATGGTTTGGCGGTATCGTCTTCGAACAAATACAATGATATTGACTCGCTATTGGGTCTGTCCTCTATGCTTCTTTGTCATCCCTTCTCTTCCCATTCGTAAACCAACTGTGATTGCAAGTCTTATCCCAGTTTACGGTATGAAGTGCATTCAGGCTTTGCTTTTATCTGACAGAACATGTTGTTGTGACACCTATCTGACAGCTGATGATGGATTACCTGACGTAAGTAGTCTTGTTTCAGATAATCATGAGTCCAAAGGGTTATTTTATAAAAACTGCTCTGGATCTGTTTGTCTTGTAGTACATCATATTTTATGTACCTACCTACATAAATAATATGTACAAAACCCGGGTGGTGTCAGGTTTCGAATAACACCTCTTCATTTCTTCCGTGGATGTCGTAAGAGGCGACTAAGGAAATAGGTTAAGGTATATTTTAGGCGATAGGCTAACAACCTGTCACTACTATGATCACCTCTTTGATGTTTAAAGCTAAAATTATGCTACGTGGCGTGGTTGAGAAACATGAAATGGTCATGGTTTGACAATGTAACATTTAGTGTGCTCTACTTACTCTATTTAGGAACACAGGCGTGATTGTATGTAAGTATGTAGGTACAACATAACGCCTGTACTCCCAAAGGGGTTCATAGAGCCAAAAATGTTGTGATGATGATGATGTTGGCTAGTTTACCAGGCCATTTTTATAGCAAATTTAGTTTTCATGAGCGATAAAAATAGCACGCTTACGATAAACCTTAATAAATTTCCTTTTCGACTCTTACGACATCCATGAAGGTAATGGAAAGACGTTATTCTAAGCTTGACACGTCATGGCAACACTATGCATATTAGGTACCTACTTAAACGTAATTTAATTAGATGATGATTAATACACATACATATACATACATATTCTCACGCCTGTATTCCCAAGAGGGGTAGGCAGAGCACGTGAATTCAAAAATCCAGTGCCACGTTTAGCAATTTCAGGGTAACCTGATGGTTAAACGTGATATTGCAATGACAGGTTGCTAGCCCATAGCCCGCAATACACTAACCCTTTCCCAGAGTCGACTCTTACGACATCCACGGGAGGAAAGGGGGAAGTGCTATTCTAACCCGGCACCACACGGGAATGATGATGATTAGGTAGTTCATATATCTCTAAATGATACATCATACCTCTGTGGTTCCAAATGGGATAGCCTAAGCACACGGAACGTTGCATAGTCAACACCACGACTATTTCACGTTTTTTAGTCATTTCTAGCATATTTTTCAGGTTTTTAGTTAAAATGTACAATGGTGACAGGTTGCTAGCCTGTCGCCTAAAATATTCCTACCATAAGCTATTTTCTTAGTCGCTTCTTACGACATGCACGGAAGAAACGGAGAGATGCACATCAACACGGGTTAGACTGTCCTTAGTTAAACAGTGACAGGTAGGTACAGTTTTCCCAAGAAAATAACTCCGATCGGCTGTTACCGTCTGCGCCGAGAGGGACAGAACGATATCCGAGAGTAGCCGAACGTTTTAAGAGTTAGGACTCCCATCCCATCCTAGCTATTGGAATCAGTTTGCGTGGCTGATCATTACCAACATGACGAACCAAACGGGCGGCTGTCATGTTGACGTGACATCTATCAATCAATAACCAAAAACAACGCAAGAGATTAGCGCGCGAAAGTCTCTTTTATCATTATTATTATTTTGGTAATACTGTAAGCTAAGTAAAACCGTTTAATATGTAATAAACTGTACTGACGTTTTGTTTTAGTATGATGGTAATGATCTGCCACGCAAAGTCCATAGAAAAGGTTTTTTGTTCCTAGTTACGCCAGCCTGGACATATGTCATGAGTCATCTGTCTGTGACATCATCAATAACCAATCAAAGCTCGAGTGTTAAAAATCTTTTTTATCATTGGTAGATCGAAGTTTCCCGCGTCACAAAACTCGTCAACTGCGCAGGTATGTCCAGAGGAATTCTTAGTTCGGTAATACTGTACAGTCTATGGGCGCTTGTGCACTATCATGAATTTTCCGGTCCGGCCGTCCGTTTTTTCAAGGTCTCTCGCGCCGTCCCGCTCACGTCAATACAATTAAATGGAAGAGCAAGCGAGACGAGACCTCAATGAAAAAGCCGGACCGTAAAATTCATGGTAGTGCACAAACGCCCTAACTCAGGCGCATCTCTACTCGCGCTTTTCTGTTTTAAGCCGACTGACTGGAGAGACAATGGTAAACACGAAAAGCTCGTTAAAACAATTGTACATTCCGCAAAACATGCCATATTTTACATACCTACATTTATTACATCTGCATGACTTTTATTTTATAAATAAAAGATAGTATAAACTTATTTATTAGTAGTATGAATCAATGCAGCTAAGGCTAGGCGGCGGTAGCGGACCGGTCGCGCACCTGCCGCGGGCACACGCCACGTGAGCGCCGCGCACACTGCGCATGCACATGCGCAGTGGACGCTATCCTTTTAGGGTTCCGTACCCAAAGGGTAAAAACGGGACCCTATTACTGAGACTTCGCTGTCTGTCTGTCTGTGCGTCTGTCACCAGGCAGTATCTCACGAACCGTGTCTGCTAGAGAGTTGAAATTTTCACAGATGCTGTATTTCTGTTGCCGCTATAACAACAAATAGTAAAATCAAAATAATCAAATATTAGATCAAAATTATTGAAACACACACAGTTAATGCTAAGCAGCATAATGCATTTAGCTCAATTGTTAAAATTATCCTGATAAAATTCATGATATTCATACTAAGGTGGAACAAAATCACGAAACGACTAATTAAAACAAATGAGTAAGAGCATCTATTGTCCAGAATTACCTGAGTAAGAAACACCTATTGTATCACCATTTTGCTTTATCCTTTAAATTAAACTATTATTTAACCAGCTTTTGCCCGCGGCTACGCTCGCGTTAAATTCGGGGTAACACATAAGAGATCTTGTTAGTCACTAATAGCCCGCATGCCAATTTTTAGCTTTTTACGTTGAAAATTGCGGAATGATCCATGCAAACTTCAACCCCCATTTTAGGGAAATGGGGGGTTATGAAGAGACAAAAAGTAGCCTATGTCACCCTCCATGCCCTAAACTATCTCTACTTAAAAAAATCACGTCTATTTATCGCTCAGTTTAGCCGTGAAAGACGGACAAACAAACAAACACACTTTTGCATTTATAATATTAGTACGGATAACTTGAAAGCAACTGAGCTACCGGGAATGTATTCGTTCCCACACGCGCGTAACTACACCGGCCACGACCTCTCGCCTCCTACGCCAGTTCTCCTTTGAAATGGACCCATGCCGCATTTAACGTGTCATTATTCCTTGAGTCCTCTTGTTAAGAGCCTACAGTAGCCACTTTGCATACAAACGTTAAATGCTTACATAAAATTAGAAATGATATGGGTATTATCCCCATAAGTTATAATGTCTTTACTGTGAGTGATGATATTGTGACTGACTTATCTACAGTAGAAACCAAGATTTTAATTATGTTTTTAATCATTGTTTACTCCAGGGCTTTATTCAATGCAATACAAACAACAAAGTATAGAAACCACTACTTTATGAAAAACATTCCATGCATTTTTTTCCGAATTTATTAATATACCGAAACACTCTTTCCCTAACAGCATCAGTCCGATGTGTGAGTTAATACGTAAATATTTTAATCATATCTAATACTACCTACAAGATGTCGACGAATCGTTTAGACAAAAACTATCCTGGCCATTTAATAAAACCGTAGGCAAATAATTGAAAAGTTCAGTGCACGGCGTCCCTTCGCTGTCCTCGCTGTTCAAGCGTAAGATAAGCCCCGACGTGTGCATTTTATTTATTTTAACATTTTTAAGGCGGCCGCGCTCGCGTCTTTTATTTCTTGTTGGCGGCGCGCGCCGGTAAGTCACGAAGTGGGCAAGTGGCCCGTACCACCTTGAGGGCTAAATAGCACCTACGTCCCTCCTCCCCTCACGACCAGACCACCGCAGCCTACGCTCTCTAAAATGGACCTGGCGTCTGATTTTTGATCTCACCATAAATTTTTACAACATTATCATAAAAGACCGCTTAAGACCGCTGATTGCTTAAAGCTGATGCGAAATTGATTAGTCCATTAGTCGAAGGGTTTCTGGTGAAACCGTGCGGAGGTGCGGCGTTACTAAGAGTTCACAGTGACCGTACTCGCTAGTGGCGGCGACTCGTATGGTGAATTTATAGCGCCACCCGTACTTTTGGAAATGAGTATTTATCGGTATAATGAGTCCAAAAGAAAATTAATATCGAATCTAAGCGCTATTAATGAGTAACGTTTCATCGCCGTGACGATTCTTTGTCGTAGAATATCGATACCGTGAGTTACAAAAATTACAGATGTCATCAACAATTTGATTCGAAAATTTCCTAGTCGTAGCAAACTGTACTAGTTAATAATATAGATAAATGCAGTTGCGATGGCTACTCGTAGTAGTGGCACAGACAAAGCATAAAGGAGATTACGGTAGCGTGACGCCTGGGCAAGGCTAAGGTTCGGATTGAACCGTGTCGTAGGGTCGTCATCAGCATACAAAGAGGTTCGTATTTGGTGAAGTACGAGTAGCACCGGTCACGACGCCGCAAGGCCAGGCTGCGGTACAAGAACCTGCAATTCCGTGCTGTGCAACCAGAAGGATGTAAGCGTCTTGAATATGGGAGAAATATACGCTTATTTCGATTATTTCGGGCAATTACAGCGATCGTGACGCACTCGTCCTCTGCGCGCGCCTCCGCTGCGCACGCGAATAACATCAACGATTTTTTGATTCACTAACGTGTTGACAAATGTACTTCCAAGGTTTTCCTCGTTTTCATTAAACCTATAAAAAGACCATGTTTTCACAAAAAATACTGTACCTGTGTACCTACCTGTTTTCGTAATAATTTCAGTCGCGCAAATTGTTCACTTGTTGAAGATAAAATCGTTGCTGAATAAAAATAACAAAGTGCAAATTATTTTCTGCGAACAATGTTAAAGTTCCAATAAACTAGTTTGACTGAATAACAGCGCGGCGAGGAGCATATTTCACGATTCGTTTAATTGCCCATCATAATACTTAATTACTTTAAACTTAGCAGGCGTGTGGAGCCCGAGGCGGGCAAATAACGCAGCCTACAGCCTGCGACCTCGACTGTTCCGAGAATGTTAAATTGTACAAGCTTAATGCTCTTAATAGTGTATCGCAATGACAAATGCCCTGAGCGCGATAATTTTCGTTGACTCAATTAAGGCTCCAAACCCATGTTTAATAATTATTATTACCAACGATCAAGCGCAATTTTAGGTACCCGATAGTTTAATAGTCAAATAAACGTTTTAGTTAGAAGATGAATAAGAGGTCAAGAAATTAAAAATCAATTTGTTTTTGAAGTTTGGTCATTTTGCGGCATTTTATTACGACTTAAATTGTTTCTGCGTCAATTCTTGGTATTGCGGGTATCTAACTATGAATGATGGTAAAGGTTATTGCTGACCATTGGGCGATCGCTAGCTTGCTCGTTTGGCCTTAGTATGATAAAAAAAAAACATAAATATGTATCAGAAATGACATGCGATTTTCTCCATAAAAACTCGTCATCACAGATTTCCCGTAATATTGGTTTGGCTTATGTTTAACTTTGAATTTGTAACTGCAATGTAAGTACTTGAACTATCATCATAGACATTCCATTTCATCCTCCTTAAATATATTTTTCGTATCTTTTCTGTAGCTATGTAAACACATGAGAGAGAGTAACACATGAGTAAAAGAAGTCATTTACAGCTCACCGGCCATTAGGCCGTTAAAAAATCAAGAAGATACCTTACGTGGCACTTGTGATTGGTTAATTTAATTTCAAGACACAACTTTCCCTTTACCTCATGATTTTTAAACGTTGAATAGAATATGCAAAGCAGAGTCGACTCCATGTATTTCGCTAATTAGCTCCAAAAAATAAAAAGGACATTACTCCAAACACTTAAGATTATCATCAAAGTTACGATCACGGGCCGTGAGGTGGCAGGTGCGGCCGAGATTGCCCTGTTTACCAAGATTTTTAACACT
This sequence comes from Adoxophyes honmai, assembly GCA_005406045.1. NCBI lineage: Eukaryota > Metazoa > Arthropoda > Insecta > Lepidoptera > Tortricidae > Adoxophyes > Adoxophyes honmai. The sequence goes on along the minus strand of BHDV01006678.1, from coordinate 28,075 downwards.
TAAAAATCTACCATAAATCGGGAGTTAAAATATTTGGCGGGGCGAAAATGGTATTTTATATTCATTAAAACAAATTTAAGATGCTTCGTTTTAGGGTCCAGTAAAAATTCTTATGGCCGCTTGTTGTTTTTGTGTGCGCTAAAATCGAATTTCTGCCATAAGGTCTGAGTGAAAGGCACAAAACTTTGAGGTGGTTTTGCAACACAATAACTGTACACTAATTAGGTGCACTGAAATCAATTAATTCCTGACCCATCATAGAACCTATTCACAGTAAACGTCATGGTGATTTGCATTGCGTGACATTGGGTAGTAATTATTCTCTTGATTACGACGACGTCCTCTACTGGTGCAGAAACCAATTTGTTTGATAGTTCGGAAATTGTGACTACTTATTTCAGTTAAGTACATTATACTATAAGAACAATTACATACATACGTATATGCATGGGCGTAGCCAGTGGGGGAGTTTTGGGGGTTCAAACATGAAAAGTTTTTCGTCAACCCCCCTCCCCCCCCCAACTAAATCCTGGCTACGCCCGTGCTATAATGAGATTCTGAGAAATAAAAATACACACATAATTTAGCTGTGTCTTTCTATTTCTGTTCTTTTCTTGTCACGTAAACTGTCCCTGCTGCCTGCCGCTAGGACCTCTATAATACCCTGAAGAATCAAAACTTATTCTGCGGATTTTTGACCTCTTTTTTTCTTAGAGTCATTAACTCATTATGGACAGAATTTGAAATTTTGACAGAAATCCAATGGTGAAATTGGAAATCGCAATATTGAAAACATTTTAAAAGGTTTTCAATACCAAACCCTTAGGTACATCAATTCGACGAAGCCTTGGATTAAAATGATTCTCACACGCACGCACATGTAATTACATCACGCTTGTGTTTCCTAATGAGGAAGGCAGAGTACACGAAATGCTACATAGGCAAAACCACGACCATTTCACGTTTCGTAGCCACGTTTAAACATAGATGAGAGGAGTACAATAGTGACAGGTTGCTAGCCTGTCGCCTAAAACAAACCTAACCTACCTTAGTAGGTAGCTTATTACGATCTCCACGGAAGAAATAGAGAGATCTACATTATTTTAAACTCGACATCACGCGGGTCAAAGGTAGAATAATTCAAATAAAAAAAAAATGAGTTTTTCTTAAACATTAGATAGTCTAAAGTTTGCAGCAATTTCGAATGATTTGGGACGGACAACCGAGCTAATAAACGGTGATTTAGTGTTGTTTAATAGTAAATAAAGCCTCAGAATTAAATTGCACATAAACATAAACCAATAATGGACGAATAAATCCCGGCGCGACCTCGATATTAAGGCGGTCGACATTTAGCACATCGTAATGTTAGTGCATTAAACTATTTTTAACTGATCGGTTTATGTACATCCACTTACAATGTATTTTATAATCATTTGGTGCGTGATGGGAATAATTAACTATACAAAGTATCGCCGCCGTTTTAAAGTAAATCGAGTGAATTATTCAAATTACAGCCGACAAAATGCACTCTTGTTTGAACGGATAGTAAATTGATTATAAACAGACAGTAACTATTTGTTAAGCTACTGTAAAACGCAACTGCTGTTACGGATAACCCAAGGAATGTTGTTTTTATAAATAGGCAAAGATCAAACAAACAGAGCATTTATACAATTAGGCATACAGTAATACTTAATTACTTTAAGCTCGTTTGAGTTTTTACCCGCAACAAAAAATTACTGCTTTGATTTAGGTAGGTACTTTACATAAACGAGTAGACCAAGCGCGATCTTTGATTTTATCTATCTAATCGCGTAATTTTCGAAGCAAAAATATCGAACAAAATAAACAAACTAAGGGTAGATACCTACCCACTAATTCAAAATTGTAATTGGATACAAACTGGACGCAGAAATATTTCTGTTTGAAAACTTAAGTTTGCAAATTCTTGTAATACATAAACATAACGAAATGAATGACTGGGTTAGAAATATATCATTCTTCTTAGTAACACGTATTTTTATCCGAAATGGAGTAGGCAGAGCACACGAAACGTGCCATATCTTGTCAAAAAAAGAGTATCTATTTCCACGTTTCGTAGCGTAGCTCTTTAAGGGTTATAAGTTACTTAAAAGAGTTAACTACCGATAATGGCGACAGGTTGCCAGCTCGTCGCCTAAAATATACCTAAACCTACGTATTTTCCTATTTAATTACGTATACAGTTAAAACGAAAAAAAAGTATCTTAACTAGTGTTTCCATGCCTTTGTTTAAACCTCCCTTATCCCCGTAGGTGCTTGGAAGCCGTCGTGATTCAGCGCCCCCGATAAGGGAGTGCGTAGGTTCTCGGCTTGCGTCGCGCCGTGCGGAGGCCGACTTTTATTCGGGACACACTAAGTGATATCAAATCAAAGCTATGGGTAATTCCTATCTTCCAACCAGAGATGGGGTTACTTATCTATATCGGTTTAGGGGAAATGAAAATGACTCTAAATGCAAACACAGTACATAATATAGGTGCAAATAAACATCTCATCTGAATTGATTTGGAACGGGTAGACCACGCGAAACCGACAAATCCATGTCCATTATACCATTTGGAGCCACTATGCAATCATAATTTACACTTAGATGTGTATACGTAATTTTTCTAATATCGTGACTTAATATAACATGTTTCAATATGTATGGTAAGTATATAAGTACTTTTCATTTTAGAAATACTATGATAGTTTGTACAGATAAGTACGTTGTTGATGGGTAATGTCGCTCCTATTACCTCTATCACGTTTACATTACGTGTAGCCGGTTACTCAGAAAAAGCAAGATATTAAGAAAAGCAGACTTTTTCTAATGCACATGAGTGTAGATAGTATGTAGACAGACGACGTTCTTAATTACCCCAGGGTAATGTTAGACTGTACTGATAAAATGTACGTAATTTTATCAGGAGAGGTCCACTTTACAATTTAGTTACGTTCCACCGGCGCTTCGTAAAAGGTCTTGCAAGCAGGTAACGGTAGAAGGATGATAATTTTACACCTGAAATATGTTCGGGAGTGGATCTTCAGTAGGTACATACCTATTATGTGGCACTAATGGCACTATATCCCCGGGTTGGGAGAAAGATATAATTACCGGCATATTGCTTAGCCAAATTTGTTATGCTTCTTCCAAGTAAAAATGATGCGCGAACTAACCCCTACTACAAAAAATCTTACCAAGTTTGAACTCGAGAACTATAAAAGATTAAAGGAATGTTTACTACACTGTCGCGGTAAAATTTCACTATTTCATTATAATTGTCGCTTTAATATCGCTTAGTGATCACCGAATAAACTTCCGTGACGACGCCGGCTTGATAAAATTCCGTCTGGCCATTTTATTTCAAGGCGCGCATTAACAACGAAGGTAATTAAGCATCGAAATGTCGCGGTACCGAGGCGTCGCTCTAAGTAATAGCGCCCCGCTCCGCCTGCGTCAGCTTTTTGTAATTTTAAGGCAAGATGAAAGCATTTTCACCGGTTCCAGTTTCGTGTAATTAGATCGACAGATTGGTTGCGATAGCTGTGCCGCGTTATTTACTACATACTCTGTTTAAAAAAAATGACTCTAGCTGTATTGTTTTCCAAAACATAAGACGCTATTGCAGGGGTTCCCAAACTATGGGTCGCAAGAGAATATTAAGTGGGCCCAGCCAATAGATCAGCACATCGAACGACTTGAGCCGATGGCCAGTGTGTGAAGCTAGAAAGTCCTCCTCCCTTTTTACATTAAAACTACATACCGGAATTCACAAATTGGACTTGATAAACTCTGAAGTTGATGTTGAACTTGATGGCAACAGTGATGCCGAAACATAGGAAACAATTTCAAGCTTCCCATTGAGATAACTAAACTTGTTGGTAGTTTTTTAAATGTTAAGTCCTTCATTCATGGGTCTCAACTTCGTAAACTTGTATTAGGTGGGTCGTAGCCCAGACAATTTTGGGAACCCCTGCGCTATTGTATTGGTTTGTTAAGAAACGTTATTTTATTTGTATCTCTTAAAACCATGTTCTATGGAAGTTATTAAATAGAATACATACACACTTACATCACGTCTGTACTCCCGAATAGAATTGATCATGTTTCACAGCCATTTTCTGCGTAGGTATTTAGCGTAGGTATACGTGGTCCGTTTTGCCTTCTGTTCCCCTATTTCCAAGGTTTTAATGTAGATAAAAGTGGCCCGTCGTCAAAAATATATTTGAACTTATTTTCTTAGCCACCTCCTACGACATTCGCAGAAGAAATGGAGAGTTGTTAAGTAAGTATTCTAATGACCAGTGCCGTAACTAGGGCGGTGCTAGCGGTGCCCAGGCACAGGGCGCAGACCCTAGAGGGGCGCAGAAATGACCAGAACGGTGTCTTCAAGGGCACAGTTTTGAAAGCTCGCACAGGGCGCATAAAAGGCTATTTACGGCACTGTTTTAATCCCGACACCAAGACGTCCACGACGAGAGATCCTTTCACTTTCGTCAGAATTAATTTTTATTTCGCAAAATTAGGTAAATAGGGCTCTTTGAATCTATGGACGCCTGAAGGCTATACTCGTAGGCTGGAAATAGATGCGTCTGTAGATTGGTAATGGTGTGACAACCTGCCGACTTGCCACAACAAGGCGCCAGTAGAGATGCGCGCGAGTTGACTAACCTGTCACTGTCTAACTAGAGACGTCAATAAATGACAGGTAGTCTATGTAGCCGCGCTAAGCCATTGCTGAGCCATTGCTAAGCCTATAGGTGTGACAAGTCTGCAGAAACAGAAATAAATACCTACCATTCTAAGACATTAATTAAAAAACCGGCCAAGTGCGAATCGGACTCGCGCACGAAGGGTTCCGTACCAAAAATAGCAAAAAAAAAGTTTTTTCTATGGGAGCCCCCCTTAATTATTAACTATTATTTTGATTTTAATATTTGTTGTTATAGCGGCAACAGAAATACAGTCAAGGAAATTGATTACTGTGCCACTTTGTACCTTTTCACAAGAAATGTCACTGTGACATACCATACTTTCTACTAATCAAAGCAATATGAAATTCACTATGAAAAGGTTCAAAGTGGCACAGGTATCAATTTCCTTGACTGTACATCATCTGTGAAAATTTCAACTCTCTAGCTATCACGGTTCGTGACATACAGCCTGGTAACAGACGGACAGACAGACAGACAGACAGACAGCGAAGTCTCAGTTATAGGGTTCCGTGTTTACCCTTTGGGTACGGAACCCTAAAAACAAGTCTAAAAACCAGCGCTCTAATTACACAAGAAAACAAGTAAAGGTTAAACAAATTAACAGGACAAATTAACGAACGACTAATTAAACTATTATATTAGGTGCTCCCGCGGAATGGCCGCGGTAATCGCTTGTTTGCGGCGCGGGCAAAAACCAAATTGCTAAATTCAATTGGTTAAGACGATTTTTTCCTTTAATCAATTCAATTAATTTGAAGATAGCTCGCCTTCCTATCGAGGCGGCGCGCTGTAATTGGAAAGATTAATGCTCCATGGTTAAGAATCGATTCTTTCTTTGCATCGAGATTGGACATATTGAAGGCATGTTCGGAATTAATCGAACTGAAAGTGCAGCTTTGTTGGCGGGTGATAACATCGAAAGCGTGAAGATAGATACAAATGTGGTTGAGCAAACAAGTAGAACTGACTAGGATAACATTTACTATAGATATACGAAAAGTAGGTACTAGTAGGTATTCTATTAATGGTCAATTTAACCTAATGTCAATAAAATTTAGGTTCAGAAAAAATCGCTGTTATGTATGAAAAAAATTTTCTTCGCGAGAGTGATTTAATTTAAGAAAAAAAAATCTTGTTTGGTTGAATGCATGCTTAATCCGTCAGTTGGATTATGAAAAAATATAGACACGATTTTTTGTAATGGATGGATTTAATTGTTAAATGAAGGTATGGATCAACAAACTTCCGGATACTCAATAGTGACGTCACTCGAAATTTCAGAAGTTTCAAGCAAGAAGCAACTGATCAGTTTAGACCGCCTTAGGGGCAGCGCAGCCTACAGACTTTTTGTGCGATCGAGTCTGCGGCGCACAAAAACTCTGCATATAGGTCGGCCTATAAAGAAGTAGTATAAGTATTAGTAGACATGACTTCAGCGCCTCCCTCCGATCCTCGCACTCTAGGCTGCAGCCTAATTAGCCTAAGGGTTAGTCAGGCCCTGCTTCTGAGCACTGTATCTTAGCAAAATGTGTACAATGTTTTATAACAAAACAACTATCAGACTAGACAGGTCTTTTAGTCATTAAGCCTATTTTATACTCCGTTCAGTTAACATTAGACTTTTAACGGACAAGATTTGAATTTTTATCAAAAATGTAAAAGGTAAAAATGGAAATAATTATTGCAATAACACTTATAAATAAATAAATAAATAAATATCACTGGACAATTTTTACACCAATCATCTAGTCCCAAAGTAGGCAATTTAATGCCTGTGTTATGGGTACTAGACAACGGATAAACTTACTTATATATAGATAAACATCCAAGACCCGAAAGCAAACATTCGTATTCATCATACAAACATCTGCCCCGACCGGAGATCGAACCCGGGACCTCAAGCTTCACAGTCAGGTTCTCTAACCGCTGGGCTATCCGGCCGTCACTAAGATACTAAGTATTGTTTGTTATAATGTTCTCAATACAAACGGTCTAACCATTTGCAGTGACGCATTGGGTATACTTAAATGTGTGAGGATTTGACCGTTAAAAGTTGTTGTAGGTACAAATGGGGGTATAGCTAGATACTCGTAGAGACTGATTTATCTCTGTTGCTGAACGTAGAAATAAGGGTACCTATGAGGACCAACGTTTCTGAGTCGTCACAGACAGACAGACGAACAACAAAATGATTCTACAAGGGTTCCCTCTTTCCTTTAGATGTACACAACCCTAAAAAATGGGTTATACACGGGTGCGGAACATGTTGTGCTAAGTCAGCAAAGTCAGAATGGCGCCCTGCGCACGTGCGGCGCGCAGTGGGTGGTAACTGCTTTTTTTCGCCTAAAACTTCGACCGCCTTGTTTACTTACTTTTCTAGTCCCTGAAAGAAAAAAATCAAAACGTAAATGTGTAAATGTATTGTTCAACACCGCAAAGGTCCAACTAAAACTTATACGATGGCTCATAAACTTCAATCTGTACATTACAATCAGGTCTTTTTGATCATATCGGTACTAAATGATAGTCCTTGGCTTGTAAAATATGGTATTAATTTCGATTATTTAGATTTCAAAATGTCCTTAATTTATATTATCCAGCAAAAACACGGTGCTCCATAAATTACACCACAAACGCAAGCAGGAGGTGTCCAATTTGGGCTGTTCAAATTGCTATTATTATGCACTTATTACGTCATGACATGACCAATATCCATGCAGCCTACGACCACCCTGATGAAACAATTATTTTTAAACGACACGATGTTTAGACCTCCATAAAACTTTTTACGTTTATTAAATACCTATACATAACCTTGTCAATTGCACATGATATGATTTTCTTGGAGCAGAATGCTCTACAAAAAGGTAAGCTGGAGGTAGTAGGTAGTGTTTCGCCGAATAACAAACCATCTCAAGACAGCCACACCTCAACTGGAGCTTCTACGACACGATCAGTATTCGAATCAGTGCCCACCGCATCGACCACCTAAATAGTTAGCGGTTTGACAACTGAAATGTCATGGCGGTCCGCACAAAAACAGGTACGAAACCCAGACCACCGTGCCCAGAGGCCACCAAGAACTGTATTTTTCCTCCGAACCTTATAAAGAAACCTTCAACGTGCCTGAACTCGCGTGTTGTCTTTTCAATTAACGTCTCGCAAACATGTGATCGTGACGTAAAGGACGCGGGCAGCCAATCTACATACAAGCGCCATCCTCGTCGCTCATTAGGTCTTGTCACGCGTCATAACACTGATTAATTGTGCATCTCACTGATACCAGAACCGACTAAAAATAAAAGACCAGCAAGCAATGACCTTTCAGTAACGAGGAGCCGTCACTCAGCGAGCGCCGCGGTTTGAGCGCCGACAATCCACTTGACAAGTTCAATTTATATGCATCTCGATGCCTTCACTCGCTCCCTCTTTGAATGATAGGTAATAAAGTCATGGTTTCGATCGCTTTCAAAATTATTACCGACCATATCTGGCTCAGGGCTCCAAATTGTAGTAGTTTGGTTTTCTCTTGCCATATGAACGATTTAGTCAATTTTATATCTCAATCTTGTTAACTGAGCGATTGCGGACGCAATTGCTTAATTAATTCTTCATAAATTCGACTGAAATTACAAGGGTCCCGTCATTAAGACGGATGTAAGCGGTGGTTTAGAAAATATAGGGCCGCGGGTCGCAGCCTCCGCCGGCGACTTGGGTGGCGCGACAGATGCGGCTAAAATTCATAAAAAATCACGTTTCAATTAAGTTCGGTCCTTAGAGCACGATATCGCGGACATTACACACATCGTCTCATGAATTTTAATGCGACCCGGAATAAACAAGTGATCCGATGCCATTTTTATTCATATCAATAAACGTAACATGGCTGGGCGGTTTGGAAATGTTGATTTTAAAGCCAGCGGCTTTTACATCATTTTAATTAGTAAACAAGAATGAGATGGAGCTTTTATTATTAAGGTTCCGCAATTATATTGCCACCCACGAGCTCGGCGGAGGAAGGAGCTGCGAGTGTTCATGTTAGGGATGCGAAATCAAAATAATTAAGATGCAGGGGACTGGACGTGGCAAATTGCTGCTGTCGGTGCAATAATTCCTCCAATAACCCGTCATTAGTGTCGAGACAGTGCAAACAAACGGTGGGCAATGAAACTTGCCTGATAAATTAGGCGACCACCGAGCGAGCGGGCCGAACATTATAATTAGTAGCCGAAAACGATTTTATGTCTTAATAAAGAATGCGCTCATGTAAAGCAATTATGAAAATACTTGTGAATTTTCCTGCGCAAGACTTATGCAAATAATGACATTATTGAAAGTCAAAAATCGGAAGACTCTAACAGAATATGGAATGGCATAGGTAGTACTTGTGAATATAAGTGTTTTGTTTGCTAGATAAAATTAATTAAATTATCAATTTCAACTTGATAGATACATAAGTGTTGCGTATCTCTTTGGCTGATTGAAATTACATTATTTATATTATTATCATCCTCAGATGATTATAGGTAAGTATACCTACCTACAACTACGTACTCCTTTTAGCGGTATTGCTTACGGTACAAAATAAAAATCGAAAATCAGTGTTGTTTTATAAATTTATTTGTATTTCACATAAATGGCATATCTTTTAGGTACATTTAGCTCTTAGTTTTAAAAACGTGTGTAGGTCGGTACCCAATACAACAGTTGATGTAAGTATCTTAGTATTTAATATCACGTTGTTTATCTAAATAAACTTTATTTGAAAAGACGAAAAGATAATAAGTATTCAGTTGCTTAATGAACATAAAGTATTCTTAATGTCTAAAATTATGTTGCTAAACATACACAAGAGCACACTGTTTAAGGGCTCAACATAAAATTTGTATATCGATTTGTTTTTGTAATTACTACCTAAACACAAAGAAGAAAAATAGAATTGTACTTCAATACGTAAATCTATGATACACAATACTAATAGAGATTGTAGTGACACATTCGATAAAATAAAAAATTGTAATTAAAATAGGTGCTTACTTGTTTGAAACATGTTATTACAAAACACAATCACATAAGAGTGAAGAAGTGAAGGGAAGAAACTCTTCGACGCAGGCGCGACCGCGGTAACTAGCATAGGAAGACTACTGCTTATGCTGTCGGTAACAAGCTAAATAATTGAGCATTCAGTAAAGTACTAAGAATTATACTTAACGAAGAAGTAAGTGATCTATTAATCAACTAAAATGTTAACTTCGCTTATCTATTTAGTGGAAGACTATTCGATTTTGCTGTATAAGGCACACAGAATTCTGTAACGAAGTAGCTGCTGTTAATTATACACAAACAAGCGGGTAAGCTGCACTTCGTTAAAAATGCCTATAAATATTTTAATGGCACTGCAAGCTAAATAGGTAGGTAAACATTAATTAGGATAATGTAATGAAATAATATACTGAACAAATTGTTCTTTCTACGTTAACATACGAAATACTGCCTCAGATGTCTTTCACGAATTTACAAATCGTAACTAATACTTAGTTTAAATAACTTAAGGAAGACTAAACGATGCAGTGTTCAAATCAGAATAGTAATAGCCCGAATGCCATTACACTAATCAAAAACACATTTTGTGCGCACTTAGATACTGGCCATACAAGTAACTCGATAGAAATTTACAAATCACCATTCACTATTTTATAATTTGCAATCATACACACATTCATCTGTAACAATTATTCTAGGAACTTCATTCTCGCAACTAGCAGACACTTAAGATATATCACAGAATCCAGTATACTTAGATAAGTATAGTTGTCACCAGGGTCTCCAGGGTTTGTCTTCTGGGGTTGCTTTCCTCGTGACGAGGGCTAGGGGAGCTGGGTCGTCCGTGGGGGGAGGGGGGGTGCCCCAGCCGGAGCTCGCGGGGGAGAAACAGCGGGGCTCCGACGATGCCGAGGATGTGTCTCGAGGGGAAAGAGGTACGAGAGTCGGAACTGCACCCAGCGCGTTGGCGCTGACACCAGCTGGCAAGACCAGGGCGATGTCGCCGTTGGACAATCGCGTTGGTACCAGACGAACCCCAGAACCGGGGCCAGCTGTGAAAAAAAAGATCGTTTAGAGAAAATAAGCAATTAAGCCTCAGCGTGATCATGAGATTTTAAAAGTTGGGCTTTACCCGCAGTTTTGTCAAGTCACCAAATAGGTCAAATCCGTTATAGTTTTACTGGTTTACTCACGAACAATGAAAACAGGTCGGTTTTCTTAGGAATTTACATGGAATCCGAAGCTTTTCCTTTATCCGTGTGCACTATAATTTAGAATTGAAGTAGACGACGGGTTTTTTTGGCTTAAATTTAAAGTAAGTTGAGAAGGTTCATATAAACCGTTCCGATTCAATATGTAACCAACCTAAACCATTCACTAATGACCTTAAACTTACCAGAAATTAGAATAGTTGAATGCGGCAAAGCTGCCGCGCCATCTTCTACATCGGAGGGAGGCGTAGGCGCGCCGACTGGCCTGGCGTTAGGACTCACACAGCCCTCCAGATGTTTCACCAGCCTCTTCCTCAGCCCAGTCTCTAGGCCAGGGAACCGCGCCACTTCTGATAAGCAGTGTCTATACCCTGCGCGGAAACGGTCGGGCGTAGCGGCGCCCTCAGTTCTCAATCCTTCTAAGTGCTTCACAGTCATCTCTAGGATATCAGCCTTTTCTAGCTTCGAGTGCCTTGCTGGCTGCAAAAAAAAAGATTTTTGAAGTTTTGAAACCCTTAAGAACAATGAAAATAGGTTTGATTTTACACAACTCCCCTGGAATCCAATAGGATTCTTATTTACTTGCGTTGAATTATGTGGAGAATGTTAATGTAGTTTTAAGGTACATATCTTAGATACCTAAGTATAAGTCGACTTCTACTTACGTCTTTTTTCATAGCGTCTAGGATTAGCGCCTTGAGCTCGTTCAGGCAGTTATTGATACGAGCCCGCCTCCTCTTCTCCATTATCGGCTTGTTGCTCTGCAACAAAAGAAAGAAAATTAATGACAACGTCACCTCAAGCAGTTTTGTTGAAGATCGAAATGATCCGTTCTTCTTTTTATATTTGCAATTTATTTTGCTGTAACAGGTTGTAATGCTGAAGGTTGACGGAGACTACATTTCCAATACTATAATAAGCCTAAATCATCATCTCCTGACCTTACCTGGTGACAGTTACTGATATTTAGGGTTACTCGTCATGGAAATTGATACCCGACTGGCTCATGTCCATATCGGAATTACATATCATGGCAAAAACGAAACCTCGGACATAATTGACGTTTCAATCGATGTGATACAATAACATCATCGACAGTGTAATTGAGGTTTAAATTGTTCGTCGATCGCTGCATTATACAGCGCCCACGCCGGACATTATGGGTGAAGTTTATCGCCGGCTGACACCAAGTAAGGCGTGTGACAAAAAGAGCCATTAATCTCGTGTTACGCGGCGCGGAGACGGCGCGTGCGGCGGCGCTCAAGGTGAAGGTCGTCGTTAGTCGTCGTTAGTCGTGATTGGCGACGCGCGCGCCGGCGTGACGTCGCGGCGCGTCACGCGTGCTCGGGACCACGTGACCTGCGATTAGGAGCGCTCCGACTTCCTACCTTACATACCATCATCCGATTGTCTACACTTTAGATTCTACAGAAATCGGATACGCTGCAGGACTCTGCACGAAGCCTACGCTTCGATTTTACATGCGTCGGTTCCGGGTTGGCGCGACGCGCACGATTTTATAGCCAGTGCCAAATCGTAAAAGCGGCTCTTCGTTTCATCTTGACCCTTCCAGGGAAGCGGTACCGAAATATCGCCCGAGCAGCGTGCGTAGATGGCCAATCCGACTTGTTACGACAAGCTGATGGGAATGGTATAATAATTACCTAACACTGGCGCCCGTCGGTCGCATATAAATACAGAGATGCTCTCATTGTTTTCGTCGCGGTTGCAGATTGGAGCTGGGGTGTAATTGGCGCCTTCACGCTAATTTTGTATTTTATGGTGTTGCCACAGCGTTACTACTGAACAGAACTGAATAAAAAGCAAAGTTAGATCTTTAAATCCGACTAATTCCGTGGTTTTTACGAGATGTGATGATCTAACAATATAGCTTTTAATTTACAAACAGTTTTTCTACATTAAAAGTCTGAACATATCTCTGGGGAATGGCTCAGAAAACCACACTTTTGCATCCTCATCGAATTATAAAACCTATAACTGGATCATGACCGTGGGACGAAATGCTACATTTCAATTCAGAAATGCCATTGACTGTCTCCCAGCATTTCCTCATTGAGTGGACTATTCATAATTATGAACAAAGCATTTCCACGCGTAACTTGGTCATTGGTCCGCCGCTAATTTTCATACAATGCGCCAGGCTGTAAATGGAAGTGGGGGGAGGCGGCTTCCGGCACGCGACCACTTCCGCCGCTGTACAATTTGCTTCGATTTAGATAAAATAAATATAACTACCTACTTACTTAGTAAATGAATAAATGAATGGGAAAGGGGATTAATTCTACAATGCTCAATTGGAAAACCGCTATAGAAACATGTTATTTCGCTACAATCAGTTGCGACTGTGCGCTCCATGAGTTGCCATTTTGAATTTGAACTGCATTTACGTTACTATAGTCGATAGTTGTACTATTATCTATTCTATGTCGATAGCCAATAAACGCGATTTGAATAGTTTTCGATTCATTATCGAAGACATCTGTCACATTTGTAGCCATGGTAAGTAGCGAAATCCCGCGTGGTGCCGGGTTAGAATAGCACCTCCCCCTTTCTTCCTGTGGGTGTCGTAAGAGTCGACTCTGGGAAAGGGTTGGTGTATTGTGGGCGATGGGCTAGCAACCTGTCACCACAATGTCACGTTTGACCATCTGGTTACCCTCAATTTGCTGAACGTGGCACTGGATTTTTGAATTCATGTGCTCTGCCTACCCCTCATGGGAATACAGGCGTGAGAATATGTATGTATGTATGTATGTATGTAAGTAGCGGATGTTCTACGATAAAGGCTACAAAACGTTAGTCGTTTAGATTCAATAGGTAATTTACCGTTGGACTCATGTTATCGATATTTACTTCTACAAATAACCGCTAGATGCGCTTTAATTCTCCATACAAAATCAAATCGTTTAGGTACGCAGCTGGCGAGTACAGTTACTAAACGCATGGTAATAATGGTACAGAATTCTACACAATGCTCGTTTATTCATCATTAACCTGCAACAATGCACTGCCGGCACTGACGAGACATTTCGTAACATGACAAACCCATTAAACTTCACAATCACATCTTGCAGTGTCGAGTTGTCAATGACTGCTAATAGGGAATGGATGATTTTTTTAGATACGCTTGATTATTTTTCTAATGATAGGAATAACCTTCCTTAATCACGGGACAAAGTATTAGATTTTTCCGATGCGCGATGTATTTTATAAAAATAAAAACATTTTACCCGGTCGCGTTTTGGGCTACTCACGCCTGATAAGATATATTTCACAAGTCCGGTTCTTTAAAAAAAAAAAAACAGCTGTTTGTATCTGTGGTACACCCACAATGTCATTTGAAACGACATTGACGGATATGAAAATCGTGTTTTCGTGCTTGTGTTTCTTTGTATTTCGCGACTGTTTTATTCACCTGGATCTATTATTACGCTTGCCGACCACAACTACGATCTCTGCTTTTCAACCACGGATCTCATCGTGCTAGCTCATACGACAACTGAAATTTTAAATCGGTTACCGTGGACCGTACTTTTGCGAGAGCAAACTCATCAAATTTGCCTAGAATGGACGCATATTTGCATTTGGAGTTTATGAAGAACAGTTGTTATTGTTATTCTAAGCATCTTGATAAAATAAAACACCATAACATAATTAAAAATCTTTTACTAGTGACTAACTCGTCCAGATATTTCATGAGTTTATTGTTTATTACTGAAAAGGGTTTCAACATTTGGCACTACCTCACTCTTCTTACATGCCCGACATGTATCTGTAAACTTGCTATGACTTCTCTCTTTATGATCTCCGTTTCGCAGTTTCATTAAGGCCAGTCTTGGAACACGTTGATACAAAATACGACTTGGGTTTTCTATATCGTTGAATGCCTGAGTAGGTAAATATACCCGTCAATGTCAGTTTCAAATGACATTGTGGGTGTACCACAGATACAAATAGCTTTTTTTTTTTTTAAAGAACCGGACTTGTGAAATATATCTTATCAGGCGTGAGTAGCCCAAAACGCGACCGGGTAAAATGTTTTTATTTTTATAAAATACATCGCGCATCGGAAAAATCTAATACTTTGTCCCGTGATTAAGGAAGGTTATTCCTATCATTAGAAAAATAATCAAGCATATCTAAAAAAATCATCCATTCCCTATTGAGTAGTTGACTAAAAAAACTACTTAACCTCTCGTATGCTACGGAGCAGATCTGCTCCATTTTAAGGATATCTTTTTTTTATTTTTATTTTAATCTCCATAATTTGTAGATATTGAAACAGAAGAGGCTCGAATGCAGTATATTTTTCCTTTCCCGCATACGAAGGGTTAATCCATCAGATAGATTACCAAAAAATATTGTACACGTATTTTTTCTTTTATTTGACAAACAAGAAATGACGAGGATACAGTGCTCTCAAGTTTCGAGTGACGTCGCTACGTGGTTTTTTTTCCACGACGTGACGTCACAAGCCCTTTGTCAATGTTAAATTATTTGACAAACCAAAAAACACGTCACTCATATTTTTCCATAAGCTAATTAACGGACTGATTAGAATGATACATGTACTCTGAACCTAATACAAATGCCTATTTAATGCACATTTCCATGTAGCAACGGCTTTTTTCACCTTAAATACGTTAACTCTCCACTAAATTCGTAATACAATCACCCTCGTGAGTCCCAGACTCAATAATGGTGTAATAAACACCCAATATTTAGCCTAGAGCTATATTTGTATGCGAAAGCGCTTAATTAGACGATTGCCGTGACGCCGTTTCAGCCGCTTAAGGGCCGGGCGCGCTGCACGTTAAATTTACTCCACACGTCACGTGGAATTTCGCAATGTAATTGGAATACTAATAACTTAGCACGTGTATACGTGCAGTCCTATGGAACAACTGCGGAAACTAGTTTAGAAGATTGAATAGTCATTAGAAACATAAAAGATCAACTAAAATTCACACAAAGTACATATAACGAAAAGCTACATAGACATAACCGACACTATTTCACGTTGCGAAACCACTTCTAGCATAAAATTTAGGTTTTAAGTTGAGAGATATTGTGACAGGATGCTAGTCTGTCGCCTAAAATATAGCATAACCTAATTCCGTCGTCACCTTTTACGACATCCACGGGAGAACCCGAGAGGTGTTTGTGTAAACCCACAGAACAACTAACGGGAAAGCTAAAATTCAATCTAAAATTGTTAAGTTTAAGAATTTTAAACTACTCCGTAAGGGTTTCCGCGTTAAGAAGGTGTGAAAACTTAACATGCGTGTTTTCTTTGTTTTGATTTTCCCTATTCGTACAGAATGTATAACTAATTGATAAAACCAATTAAAGGTAATTAAGTAAATTTAAAGGAAAAGAAGTGGGAATTTAAGACCAGATGCTTTTTTAAACGCTTCGTTAAATAAAAAAAAAAGGAAATTACATTCGGATATTTTTCGAGGAATTGTAATTAATAACGTATGAATCAAATTAAAAACAAATTAATGAAATATTTTGTGAGAATTACGATTCGTGCAAAAAAGGTAATTTATCGTTACCGTCCTAGAATAATTTTCCTTGTCATTAAATGTAACAGAGATTAAGTTCTTTAACAACGATGTAAATAATTGATTCCGAACATATCAGAATCTAATCCCAGGTTAAAGCGAACTTACCACCAATACAAAAATCTTGCCATCTAAAATGCTTGGTTGCCGTACAGTGTGCTCACATCGTAAGCACTTCATATGAGTGAGTCTTTAGGCCGCACGAGCTAAAAGCTACATGATGATAACTGATAATTATAATTAGGTAAACTCGATAATTAAGCTTGATAATTCCGAATTCTAATTACTTAAGGAGATAATTTGCGAATAGGTAAATAAACATTATTAATTTCAACCGCCTTAACTTTGTGTTATGAAATGTGACAAATATGTCTGTTACGAGAAATTCAGTAGCTAGATATAGTCAAGGACTTTAATTCATGAACCACCATGGAATCAATTCACAGTAAACATCACATTGACATTGGTGACATCTCATTAATCATCAGGGGAAATAGTTATGATTTTTTCTTTGAAAAGGTTCTATGGTGGCTCATGAATTAAAGTCTTTAATTCTTAAAGTCCTTGACTACACTAGAAATAGAGAGATTGAATTTACTGTAGTTCAAGGAGTTGCAGAATATCCGTAACATAAAGAAAAGCGGTTGAAATTAATTATTATAGACTCGTGGCTAGATTAAGCCTTCGTCTCTATAAAAGTTGTTCATTGAGAGAACAAATCAGCTCCGCCCTAAAATGATTTCATCGTGCTACTCCCTTCTGTCGCGTCTCGCCTACGCGCTTTGAGTCTGTCGTTGATTAGACAATTAAATTAAATTTACTTCCGCATTTTTAAGAGAAATCCCTTCAGTTGAAAGTTTATGAGTTTGCAATCATTATCGCGTTTAAATCAACATATCAATGCCGAACTTGCTTTCAAATTGACTGAAAATTTACCATGAATGACAATTCACTGAAACTAGCCAATTTTCTCTTGTTTTGCATTAGATAGGTACTCATGTTTAAATAACAAAATATATTCACCGATAAACGAGATTATTTGAAATAATAATTCAAAGTTTACCCCATAGTGTAAAGTTTTACCCTATTCTTAGGGTAATTTCTGACAGGTCAATCACCAGTGTGCTAGACGAACTGAAATAAGCAGGGACAATCAACGTGACTTTACGTAACGCTTGGCGAGACGAAGACGCGGAATAGATTAGGTCGCGGCGCCGGCGTCGGTGTGGATTAGGGTTGCCTGTTTAAAAAACTTAAAAAAATCGATTTGGAACAAAAAGTTTGTGTTTCTATTTGGTTTATCCCTTTTATAGCTTGATTAGACTGCTTTTCAATTTGAACTCGCTAACGTAGTTATTATTTCTTATGTTACAAGGAAAGCATCAAAGCCTTCTTTTGTTGGAAGTATTTTAATTTAAGTAGATCTCTATAATTTTTCCTGCTAAGTAGAAACCTATATCTCATAATTTTATTAATTTTCTTTTGCTTTTTTTTTAATTCTATATTTTTATGGACTAATTGGATACAATTCGCAAATGACAAACGCCGAGTCTGACAAATTTGCACAAACCGATTTGCACTGATTCGGGTTTAGCCCGCAGTTAACTTTCCGGCAAAGAAAACGTCAAGTCAATCGCGAAGAATGTCAAATTCACTAACTTAAGAAGGCGCCGCTTAGCGTCAATAAAATATCCATTATTCATGACATTTCCCCATAAATCATAGTCTTCGCGACTGTTATGTAAACCGCGCGCAGCCCTAGTCCGGCGTCGGCGCGCCACGTGACGCACGCCGTGTGAACGATCCCACGCTATGACACATTTCCCGCCCCCCTACCATTGGTCAGGGATGTTGTCCTCTAACTACAGCCTCCAAGAAGCCTCTGTTTTCTCGTTTCAATTTAAAAACATCAAAGCCATATCATATTAAGTTAGAAACAAGCGTGACCCTCCATTTTTTCTCTTTGTATCATTCCTCTTCATTTTGGTATATCTAGCACTGATATATGCGGCACTCTTACTCTACTAGAATCCGAATTAAATACTTAATAATAAAATACTACTTAATAAAATCCATTTTATCACATTATCTTTATTATTTCATAATTTGCCGGCTAACAAGTACCTACATGTTCACCGATAGTATATTATGCTTGTAAGTTTTATGAATAAAAAGTTTTACGATCCAATAAAATTACAAAATTATTTATTCGTACACGAGTATAAAGTACTTTTTATTGCAAATACCTTCTCAAAATGATTGTACTGCAAAGTTTCTCGTTCTTAAAAAAGTGTAAGGTGAAAATGAATATTGCATTTGACCGATTTATGAAAACACAATTGAATTCTACTTATACCTTATTAATTGTAAAACTGCATGTTGTATAGACTTAACAATCTTTTTTTCGTCATAGGCTTAAATGTCTTTTACAGACGAATGAACATTACTTTATCTACTCTTAATTTGGTGGATCTTTAAGAGGTAGTAGCAAAGCGGCTATTGGCACATTCAAGCCTCATAATCAGGGGTCGGATTTTTCATCGCATGATCCGAGGCAAGAAAACTATGGAGTCGATATTAAAATTAAATTATTATTTAAACCATACTCATACTCATTTATTTAATTAAGAATGAAATTAAATTGTAAATATAATAAATCGTTATAAGTAGAAATAAATTACATACATACATACATACATACATACCGTCACGCCTCTTTCCCACAGGGGTAGGCAGAGACCACTTTGTTCCACTCGCTACGATCCTGACATACCTCTTTTGCTTCATCCACATTCATTAGTTTCTTCATACATGCTCGTCGATTTCGGGTACTACATTGTAAATAAAAATAAAGTAAAATAAAACATTACTTTTATTTTGTGCATCTAGTTTCCAATATACATAAAGATTCACAATCTTGACAAGGTATGGCATGTGCATTGTCCATTTCAAAATTACAATTGTAAAACGAGTAAATAATGGCAAAATTTTCCATATTTTAATTTTATTCAGGAAGATTAATTTTCGATTAACATTTTTAATCTATTAACCTGCACAAGGGGCAAAGTATTACGAGACTAAGAAAATTAGTGAGTATGAGTATGAATATGAATTAAAAGTTTAATTTTAATATTGACTCCATAGTTTTCTTGCCTCGGATCATGCGATGAAAAATCCGACCCCTGCTCATAATAACTCTATTATTTCTGCTACAAAAAGGTATACAACTATCGTGTTCTCTCAAAATACTGAAAACTCACGCGTACACGTGGTTGGGGCGGCCGCGCCAGACGCCGTCTATTTTCCGAGGCCTGGCACGCGCCCAGTCGCGCTATACATACCCGTGATCCCTATTCATTAGCCAGGTATAGCGGTTACATAGGAAAACGCGCCATTTTCAATCTTATACCTAATAGTTTAAGGCTTCAGGGTGCGAATCTACTGGCGCATTTTATGGCACATGCAGGCGGTAAAATTAGTGCAATGTCCCCAGCGGTAGCGTTCAGAGATAGGTATTCGTTAAGACTCAACATTAATTAGTGTGGACTGCTTGGGTTTATCGTGAATTCCCTGCCTATATTCTCGTATGGCTTGTAACGTACCCACATAAAGCCTGATCCCGAATTTCAAAGTTTTTTAATGTAACATGAGAACTACGCAATTATCTATGTAGAGAATATTTAGTTTATCAGCCTCATTTATTAGACTCGGATCCTTCTTTATCAGTAACGTAACAATACTACAATTATACAAATAAACAGGGTACAAATTATGCATTGTATTTTCATGATTTCGGCTGCAATTTCTTTTTTTTTACCGATATGTATCTATGACTTTTACAGACATAATGTCAGGTTGCTCGTAAAAATAAAGTACTTAACTAAAAGCACAATCTGGTGGATCTGTGATCGCTATTTGATACGCAGCAACGTATCATGAAAGCGTTTCTCGGTAAATCTCTAAATAAAAGCAGGTGACGTCGCCGCGAGGGCAGTGGTTTGCTAACGTTGGCACAGCGCGGTATGTTGGCACGCGTAAAACTTTACAATCTTTCAGTTGCACTCGTATATCAGGGGATTACGATATGTTGAGATTACGAGACTAGAGCGCCACTAGACTGGGTATTTTTATAGCGTGGTCTGCGCCTTTGTGTCATGTCGAATCGTAAATTAGTTCTAATGATCCGCAATTAGAACTAGTTGAACCAGTCATTCCTCTACATTCTCTTTAATCTTCCCTTAGCACCCTTAGTCGTAAACAAGTGGTGTATATAATGTGCATCTACTGACATTAGCGACCTTTTCTTGACCCGGCGCCTACAGATCCGTATCGCCAAAGTGCACGTCGCTGGCATGGCGTGCAGTCGCGTGCCAGGGCGTGGGCGCTTCCGGCACGAGCCACTTACACGTGGGCATAATGGATACGGCACGTCCTTGGCTTCATGCTAGCTAGCTGAGCTACGTGGAAGCGGCTGCAATTTGCAAGCGCGTTCGGGTGACTTAAAAACAAATGAGAATCGCTAAGGACTACAACATTATGTTTGTAAATTTTTTTATTGTAGAAATAGAACAAAATGGCAAGTAACAATTTAAAGGTAGGTACATAGGCGAACATGTCCCCTAAGGGATATCTTTCTACTGACCTTCAAGCTGTTGACAAAACATGTGAAATACTATTTATTTTCTTTTCTGAACGAAAGTTGCTTATGTAAAAAGTAAAGTTCGATGAAATTTAATTCACCCTATTCAAAATCCCCTTTAAAACAAAACACTTTCTCGACAGACGGTCGATTGCCGTGCACTGATTCCCGTCTTCCTTTAAAGGTGACGTCTAATCCCACATCTGATAGCGACGTAGTTCTATAGTCTGTTAATTTCGTAGTCGGTAGGCGGCGCGTGGGTGCCGCGACTAACCTCAGCAGCGATGTTTATCGGCACATGATGGATCGCCGCCTGTAATAGCTTCCTACCTATATCCCACGCCCATATAATTATCGAGACGTCATTAACTTCAATACCCGTCATAATATGACAGTTGGAGCGACCACAGTTTTTAATTGAGGCTTGACAGGTTTGAGTGAAGCTGTAATTATTGTGCGGTCGGGTTATTGTTCAAGAATGGTTCAAGAATACGTTCATTTGAAAACCGAATAGAAGCCGAAGCGCGTCACAATGTTTTCTTTTTGACGTGACAACGTCTTAAATTAGGTTGCGGCTGGGAGTCACTTATGAAAAAGTGTAACCCTCGGTAACGTTACGATGACGTCACCGAACGAGAGAGAGGCCCGCAGTGTTAAGGAGGTGGCGCTTCGATAGTGCGAAGCCTCTATGGTATCATGTGAGACGTCAAACGCAGACATGGACAGCTGTCACGATTGGGAGTTGACGTGACAACGTCTTAAATCAATAAATATTCTACCGAGAAAAAGACGTTGTCACGTAAAATCTTCGCCCGTAAAACCGACTTTACAGGCAACCATTTTTTGTCTGGCGCTCGACTTGTTTCTAACCGGCCAGGTTTTTAATATGGCCAGGATTCACTTTTTACTAACCGATAAAGCGCACGTATTCCAAATTTGAGTTTTTATATGCATTTTAAAGTTGCCAGTATTTCAAAGCTCCCAGTATTTCTAAAACAGTTTAGAACAGCCGCCGGCCGCTATTGATCAGACAAGGTTTAAACATCCGCTGAGATAGTATCGTGGGTAATCGTCGATTAGACCGGGGCTGCCAAGTTTAAACCTAGACAGAAATAACAGGCAGAAATTTAGTGCTCATTTGAACAAAAGAGAGAACTATTTATGTTGCCAGAAAACTTTGCTATACGAATTAAAACGGATTTTATCTGCTGTTCTATTCTTAACTTCTTCCATAAGTTATTTATAATGAAACAAAAATTATAATTATCTAAATCACATTTTACTAAAAGGTACGTTGACTAAAATCAAGTTCGTCAAAATGTAATTCGTTCAATTCTCACCTAAAGTTACATATACTCCAACTCGGTAAAGGAAATGTGTTTACACCCGGTCTACATAGAACTGATTCTACAGTTTAACAACCTAGGTCCGTATCTCACCTCCACTGCAAGCACAACCCTAGTCCAGTAGGCGGAGAGTGGGCGAGTTCTCACGACAATTAGTTCGCGCCCACGAAGCTGACTCACGTGAACAAGCTCTAAAGGGTTCTTAGACCACGCGAGCTAACCTACGCGTGTTAGATATACTGTGATAGTGTCAACCTCACACCATGGAAAAGGGGTGATTAAATGCGTTCAAGCTACTGTTTGGCGTAATGGCGCAACTGTTCTACGGGAGTTTTTAGTTAGTAAATTTTTAGACAAATTACAGTTGTAGAGTCGAAATCGGTAAAAAAGTTAGCTTACAAGGTAAAATTAGTCAAATAAAGCTCAAAGTGAAATCAGGTCTGTGATATTAATGCTGCAGAAATTAATTGATTCAATTGTTAAGATTATCCTGATAAAATTTAGGACATTTGTCCTAAGTTGAAATGAGATCATGTTTCCAGTATACCTCAATAAGACTAATCACCTAAAACAATTGTGCATTCCATTGTCCAACATTAGCCGAGTAGGAAACATTTATTTTGGATCACCATTTTCACTTTACTCTTTATAACTATAGGAAGAGATTTCAGTGTGGCTATATTACGGTTATAGATATTATAGAGCACATGTCCCTGTGTACATTTTGTAGATACATAAGTAATTAAGAAAATATACAAGGAAACACTATTGTACAAGACGAAAATATATGCAAGTGTAACGGCGAAGTGCAAAGACTTATCCCTACGTAGAGTTACCAAAGTACCAAAACTTATCTAATGACAGGATTATAGCTTAGGGTTAATGGATAGCGCCCTACAGCTGCGGTCAGGTCAGTGGGCGATGCGCGGGTGGGCGCCACGGTCCAACGCCGAACTATTCACGACAAATTACGCTTATAATTGAGTAGGCAGAAGTCTGAGCATCCTAAGCATGCGTCACATTAAAGATAATTGAGCTTTTGATGATTTTTGTAGAAGTTCAAGGAAAGTCTAATGATTAGTCACGATAATGAACTGATAAGGAACTATTTTTTTATAAATAGTAAATAAATATCACTGGACTATTTTTTTTTTTTTTTTACACCAATCATCTAGTCCCAAAGTAGGCAATTTAATGCCTGTGTTATGGGTACTAGACAACGGATAAACATACTTATATATAGATAAACATCCAAGACTCGAAAGCAAACATTCGTATTCATCATACAAATATCTGCCCCGACCGGGGATCGAACCCGGGACCTTAAGCTTCACAGTCAGGTTCTCTAACCGCTGGGCTATCCGGCCGTCAAACTATTAGAATTTGAAACTTGATATTTTGCAGAGAGGTTCATTTTATAATGTAGGGAATCGCCGAGAACGGATTTTTTTTAATTTGCCCCCTAAGGTGAAACGGGGGTGTAAAGTTACTTAGTATAAAACTTTACCGTTTTTGAAGTTAATAAAATTAAATTCAGTTGGAAGGTTAGGTTCTCAAAAGCTAGTGCCTTACGCGATACGCAAATACATACTCAGAACACTTTCGAGTAAGTAAGTACATATACACACAAGCGAAAAATGCGGCAGAATTTGTTTTTGTCAGCAAGGAAGGATAAATAAATTTGTTCGTTTAGTGACGGGCTTAGAACAACTCCTCTCCATTTTTTCCATGGATATAGTAAGAGGCGACTAAGGAACTATGTTAAGGTATACTTCAGACGACAGCCTAAGGTTGCGCACCTGTCAATGGCCAAGTTGAATGCCGAGCAATGAGTAATGTAGCAAGCAGATCGTGCCAAGAGAAAGATAACATGGCATCTATAATCACGGCACTAATGCTAGGATGTTAACGAGGCGAAAAAACACTTTTTCCACGCATCACGACAACCGTGACACATCGGTTTGCGCGGCACTTGGTCGTGCGCGGTGAATTATCCGCCGCACGACCGCCCCTCGGTACGTAGACACACATACATACACATACATCACGCCTGTGTTCCCAAACGGGGTAGGCAGAGCACGCGAAACATAGTCAAAACCACGACTATAATTCATGCTACATAGCTTCTTTTAACATTATTTTAGGATCCTGCGTGGTGTCGGGATAGAATAACACCTCTCCATTTCTTTCGTGGATGTCGTAAGAGGTGACTAAGGAATGGCTTAGGTACGTTTTAGGCGACAGGCTAGCAACCTGTCACTATTATACCTCTTTTATCTGTTTATTAAACCTAAATATGCTGAAAGTGCCCACGGAACGTGAAATGGGCATGGCTTGTCTATTTGCCTTGTGTTTCGTGTGCTCTGCCTACCCCGTCTGGGAATACAGGTGTGATTGTATGTATTGTATGTATGTAATTTTAGGATGTATCATTCAAAACATTGATGCAAGAAGTATATGTGACAGGTTGCTAGCCTGTCGCCTGAAACATACATAAACCTATTTCCTTAGTAGCTTACGACATCAATAGAAGAAATAAAGAGGTGTTATTCTAATCCCACATGGACACGGCAAGTAATGTTTTAATGCTATTGAACCATAGAGGACAGACCAACTAGAGAAACAATGATGGCCACCCAGTTCCGCAAACCGTCAGTTTATTTCAACTTACAAACTGTCACAGAAACTGTAAAGAGCTAATACCCATAGAGGAAAAAGCCACTGCGTTACACGCTATCTTGGGCCAGCCAATAAGAGCACAGCGAACGCCGCCATGCTTTGGCGGAATCGTCTTCGAACAAATTCAATGTCTCTATGAGTTGAGTTGAACCTAGTTGTTGCTAACTTATTTCTCTCAGAGTTTATTTTATTTACTTGATTCACACTAGGCTGCTGTATCTGGTAAAACGTCAAATGCCATTTTTATTCTGCACATTTTAAAAAGAAAAGAAAAACTTACGTTGTCTTTATACATGGAGGAGGCATATGCCCAGCAGGGGGACGCATTTAGGCTGGATTATTGTTTTTTTTTTGTTTGATGTTTATGAAATAAACCACCTGTCTCGAATCAGATTTTGGACTCATTGCTGTTGCTAAAGTAAAGACCACCTACAATTGTATTCATAATTACGTACATACCTACAATTGTATTCATCTGATGCTATCCGGATAGAACTCTCCATTTTTTCGGAATAAACTTCAGCGTATGTCCTTCTTCCTGATTGAACTATTTCCGTACAAAAAATATCGGCAAAATCGGCTCGGCGGTAAAAGTGTGATATGGTGACCGACGGACATACTGTTGCTTTTATCGTATTAGTGGACTCGTTTTTGATTCAAGCGAACATAGAAATAACTGGACCAATATTGTGTAGAGACTGCATAAGTGAAGCAAAATCCTTATTGAGCTAACGCAAATTTTGTAAAATTGGTGCAATTACCTCAATTGTAATAGTTATCAAAGCAATGATTAAGAGTATTAAGTTTTGTTTATTTAAGTTTTACTTTAAGTGTCCATAATTGCATATAATAATTGCTGTCCCTTCCGGGTCACATTTCAGGGGTGTATTTAGTTCGATATATTCTAAAGTTTTAATAGTTCAAGACTGCATCGTGTCCTGTATCGTGATAAATCTGAAGATAGTCTGCGATACATTTACAAGTAAGTACCTCTATGATCAGAGATTTTATGTAGAGTCGACTTTACCCAAAGGTGTTTGTAGAGCAGGGTCAATTTAATAGGAGGGTTGATTCCACTTTTCGTACCAAATGTAGATAGATACTTACTTAAAAATTTACATGTTTTTATTTAGACACTAGGCAAGTTTGTCTAAAACACCTCTCAGCTTGAATAAACAGTAAACTAGACGTCACCCGGGTCCTACGGCGCGTCCGCAGATAAGCCAGTAGGTAGTGTTTGTTTTTTACCTTATCTTAATACCTAATTGCCTCTGTTGACTCGCCGCAGACCATAGCAATAGAGCCGCTACCGTAAGTTATTATTTTGGTAAGCGAGTAATTGGTAGTCAAGGATTAGGTAGATAAGTTGAAAAGTTTTTTGGGGGTTTGAAATAAAATAGTTTTATTTTTTGCGAGCAACACTTCTGTTTGAATACCGTTGTTATTGATTATTATAAACACTTTGACTGTGTTTTTTTTCTAGCAGGAGTTTGACATCGTACTTAATTCAATTTATTATTGAAGTTGTTTTTATTTTCTGTGATCGTATAAATTAGCTCCCATTCTTAATTGGTTAATATTTGTGTTCTGTAATTTTAGTTTTATTTTTACCATAAGACTCATTTAAATTTTACTATAATTAAACTATTTATTACTATTTATAATTAAACTGTCGCTAAAATTACCGGTAATTAAGGCTTTACCTTTATTTATTGATCTAATTTTAAATTAATAAAATTAACTTACCCTTCTATTGTCGCCCTTTTTCTCCTGCACCGGCGGCGCCGCCGCCGGCTGCCCAGCTATACCAGTCACCATAATGTTTATGCACAATCACAAATCACACATCGCGCACGTGTGGCGCGCACGAGCTTCGGCGCGCGACTGGCTCGCGGCTCCCGAGCGCGCCCGAAGCCCGAGCCTCGGCTCCGAGGACGCCCGAGCGCGGCCGACGGCGGCGCCCCGGCACGCGCCCGACGTGCGTGGAAGCTGGAACGCGTCGGAAAATCGGACCACGCGACCGTCGCGTCTACGTTTGAGCGGCTGCGTCAGTTGGTCAGTTCCTGTTTTGTTGCCAATGGAATTAACCATTGGTGCACCATCAATGTCGGATAAAGATCTTCGCAACCAGTTCCGAGTGTTTAGACCTGCACCATCTCTATCTAGGTATGCAGTGCATACCTAGATGTTTAAGTCGTACTTTTTTAACAGATGGAGAGTTACGTCTGTCGTAACTTCTTATAAAACGGCGCTAAGTTTTCAGACATTTTTATTTAATTTCAATGATCTGATCTGATATCCAATCGGACCCGTGTGGTGTAGGGTTAGAATGTCACCTTCTGCGAAACATGAACTAGGTAGTCATGGTTTTGACTATGTAGCGTTTCGTGTACCTGCTCTGGCTACCTCATCTAGGAGTTCAGGCGTGATGGATGTATGAATTGAACATGCAGACCATATTGTGCATGTGCATGCTAGAAAATCTAACGGCGTGTATTGTAGAGACGGGTGAAGCGTCAAATAAACCGCAACAGATACAAATTATGTACTTAAGTAAATTAAACCTAAAAATAAATCTATTCATTATTGGGGCAAAGCCATTTTTTTTCAATAAAACATATTTTAATCACACGATTTAGATAAATAACCAAATCGAAAAAGAAACCAAAATATTTAAGTACCTACTTATGTTTATGTAGCACAAAATTATAAAACATCGGCTGCAAAGAATAATCAAAAACATAAGAATATTTTGTAAAACTTTATACAGGGTGCTTCATGACGAAACCGCATAACTTCACCAGCGTATAGCTGAGGTCATAACAG
>BHDV01006666.1:274778-294999 GCA_005406045.1 Adoxophyes honmai | reverse complement strand
TTGAACTTCCCTTAGGTAAGTTTCTTTTAATTGTTAATTATACATACAATACTAAACTTAACCGTCATGCCTTATTCCCTGTCGGGTAGGCAGAGACAACAGAGCGCCATTCTCTCCTATTCTAACAATTATATTAAATTAAAACTACATAGTTTTTTTAAGCGCACATTCCACACTTGACTATTGGTATTCGACGCTTCGAAATATTTTTAATCAAACTTTGTTCCAACAAAACTTAATCCAAACCAATGTGATTCTGAACTAAGTACTTCATATTATCTTCTTTTCGCAGAGAGCTAAAATATGGAATCCACTTTAATCCTCTTAGTTCAACGACCGTTTATTAAAATAGCTTATTGAAGCACATAATTCTGTTAGTTAAAACGCATTACTTGAGGTACTTACTGACACAAGGTGAACTTTATTGGATAACTATTCAACCGTAGATGCTTAGCTGAGGATAACGAATATAATTATATGTTGAACATAATTTCCAACTTTATGTGAGCGTTTCAAGCCGTGGGTAGCATACCTATCGAAAAATATTCGTTCTATATGTCCTTAAAGTTTGGGCTTTAATTCAGTTTTTTTATTTATGTAAATTAGGACGTAACGTGTAACTTTTTATGTGCTCTGTGTACCTCATCCGGGAATACAGGCGCGATATTTATGATGATAAAAAATCGTAGTTCAAACAATACTCATCGGGATTACAGGTTGATTGTTTAGTAAGCAAAATAATGGTTTCATTGGATTTGACGAAACGCTATTTTTTTATTTAGGACTATACGTTGTCGGTTTAGGTAGTTAAAACAATATAAACAATCTTGACATGTCTTTTTATTGAAATACAGTCTAAAAATAAAAATCGTTACACTATACAATTCAATCATGAAAGTAAATGATTTTTTCATACCAAAATTGTAAAATGTAAAGATTTCGATTTATAAAGTGTACGTTTAAATAAAAAGACACGTCAAGATTGTTTACATTGATTTAACTACCTAAACCGACAACGTATAGATCAATTTAAGATCACTTAACTCTGAAGCCGTGATAGCCCAGCGGTTCGACCTGTGGCCTCTCATGCAGACGGCCATAGGTTCGATCTCAGGTTTGTGAGCCTCTTTACGGTCACCCCCGCGAGGTAAGTTGCGCGCGAGATAGACTTTATGTCACTTTTGACACTTACAGTTAGATATTGTTCGCGTGCACAACTTTCAAGCTGAACCGCACCGATTCAAATGAAACAAAGAATCCCAGCCGAAACAAAATGGATGTTTGCGATCTGTTTATTCACTCACAAAATTCCGAGTCGAAAATTTTACGCGGCGCTTTCCAAAATATCGCTTTTGAGTAATCCCTCGGCTTCTTACGTCCAATTAAACGTCATTATGGACTAATTAACTTCTCGCAAAATAATCTTTGAGGGCCTCTTGGAAGTAACAATCCGGTTGCCAGGGTGCTCGTGCACCCTCCGAACAAGGGGTTGAGTCTGCAGTATTTTACCTGCAGCTGACTCAACGTTTCCCGCATCCGAGGGAGAAAATATAAGCAAGATGAAGGATTTATTATGTAAAATTCGCAGTTCTTATGGCGCTTAGGGACTTGCGTTGTCGTGATTTTTGATTGTTGGTTTTGTGAGCTACTATTTGTATGGTCGATTGAATGAGAAGAGAGTATGATTTAGGTCTGGAATAGATCTTTGTCAACAGCGTTTTTCAAATGGCATACATACATCACGCTTGTATTCCAAAATGGGGCAGGCAGAGTACATGAAACGCATTGATAAAACCGTAAACATTTGTCGTTGCCATTTCTGACATAATTCTTAGTAAGGACATGCTCAAAACAAGTACCCTATGAAGCAATGTCATATGGCATGATATTTCGTACCGCATAATATGGCATTTTGGCATACTCAGTACCTACTACTAAGTAAGAGGCATAAAAGTGACAGGTTGCTGTCTATCGCCTGAAATATATTTGAACATATGTCGTTAATCGCATATTACGACATCCATGGAATAAAATGAAGGATTGTTGTTCTAAACCCGACCTCACACGGCATTGTCGCTTTAACTAAAAATACATCGCGCCCGTTGAATCCGCTTCGTCGTAAAATAACGTTGAAACTTTGTGGCAAATCAAAGTTCCCGCGCTAGCGTGCGGGAACCACACCGTCAGCGCCAGGGCTCCCGTTTGAAATAATTTGTAACAGGACCGCTGAGTCGATCGGGCACTATGCAGCACTTAATATAGTGCCGATCGATCGGAAGGTTGCGCCGTAGGGTTGCCGAACGCGTTACGACCTGTGTCGGATTGGGTTTCGCTAGGGCTGCGCTGCTTGGGATGTGGTTTAAGTGAAAAAATATACAGTCACTACTAGATTTTCTAGGTGATAGTGTAATTGTAAAATAGACCGAACAAAAAATTACAAGATTGTAGTATTTCGAGGTTTCATCTAATGTCAGAGTTGCATAAATTTTTTAACTTAGAATGACATCACAAATAAAATTACACTCTGTATATTTGGTGATCTATATAAAGGTAGAAAAGTAGGTAGGAAGGGTCGATCTATAATAATGTGATAAACCAAATTCAGGTAGAATGTTAATAGTTTAAATCCAGTCATCAAGCGAATTCGATAGATAGGAAAACAATAACGTAGGTACGGTCGGCCAAGAAAGTAATCTACCATTTGTGACAAAAGTTTCTGAGAGATCAAAATTATTACTAAAGTTGACATGACTCAACAAATACAATAATGGAAATTGATAAGAGAGCTATTGCCACTGTCATAATAGGTATTTGTTTTTTCATGAGGTTTAAATGAACATCGATCTTATGGAGATAGACCAATTTCTTGGCTGACTGTACAACTAAATGTCAATTCTACTTCATTTACATAAACTGCCACTTCATGGCACACCAATTTAGCGTAAAGTGCTTCAGCGCGCTTAAAATTAGAAGCATGGCGTCAAAAAACTATAAATCCAGCGTAAGGAGACAACAGGTGCGCAGATTCGTATGGGGCGTAACCACATCTCTGCCGTCTCAGCTAATGTGTTTACCCCATTACACCAACAGGCTTTGCAGCCAAAAAGCCAGAGATCTACCCCACCCCCCGCTCTATCAAGTGAACAAGGCGACAGAGGGGAAATTAAACCGCGGCAGAGATCTTAATCCGGTCCCGTGTTATGTTTTCGCGCGGAATCCGACAAACATCGTCGAGTCGACGCGTTTGCATTAAGTTTTATTACTTCGCGCTCTTGTAAATTATAGGTGTTATATAAGGGCGAGGGAAAAACTAAGATATTTTCCATGTTAAGCGATAAAAATATAAGTGGGATCCTCGAAGGAGCCGTGGCCGAGTCTTGACTATAAATCTGGAGGGTGGTTTCTCTTGCTCGGAAATGTAATCGCACTATTATAGAGACATGATGGGATTATTTCTTCGGTTTTTGAATAGTGTTTTCTTTTAGTTCCTTCAACTATCTTACACTACTTTCTGGAAAGTAATTTTCTTCACTCTTTTTGCCGTGACAATGTGGACCAGCCAAAAGATAGGGAAGATGATGGAGTTAAAAACAGGTTTATTTAGTCCGCCTGTGGGATCCACAGACTTTACAGGCAAGCTAGAGTAGCAATGGCAGAATAAACTGGACTCATGAGGGCCTGGCCGCTGACAGTAAGAGACAGGACACGGTGGAAATGTTGAAAGTAGGCCTTTGCTCAGCAGAAAAATAATAATTACGTCATTCAATTATGACTATGGACAAAATAAACATGGAAAAATAATTACTGGTTAAGAACCCTGAAGGTGTTTTTGAGGTTATTCCTAAAAAAAATAGTACTTGCGATGTACTAGTTGCGAGGACTATCTAAACTTTAAGCTCTGTATCAGTGTATTTTTTTGTTTGTCATTCAAAACATGAGAGATTGGTGTATTTTTTATTTAACAATTATACCGACGGACTAAACAGTTTCACTGTGTGGTGTCGGGTTTAGTGTAAAAAAACCTTTTCATTTATTCGTCTTCTGTCTAACTTAGAACCTAAAGAGTAAAAGTTGCTATAAGGCAGTTAAGAATTGGCCTATGTAGCACTTCATATTATATGCTAACCCCATTTGGAAATATAGTCGTGATCACAATACATGATGTATCTATGTTTTATAAGTTATAACGCAAATAGAACTTTAATAAACATGCAGCGCGCCTGCAACATGGTACTCGCGCTACAAAATCGAATGATTCCGAAAAATTGACATTCTAAAATTTGAACGCGTCGCATCTCGATGTCGGACGCTACGTTTTGTTCCGGCGGCCATGCGGGCCGGACAATTCGTTCCGGCACCCGCTTCGGATTCGTACGGAATTTGTGAATGGTGTTTTCGTTGGCGTTTTTAATCAAATCATAACGTGTTGCGGCTGGCATTGGGCATCGGGACGTTGTCTGCGGGTTCGGGGAAAAATGCGCTTTGAAGGAAAAACGTTAGACGTAATGAAAAGTACGGGTAACTCGGTAGCGTAGAAAAAATGTGTCCACAAAGGCCGAATGTTATGGAAATTTTCAACACGCGTGTAGTAAAGAAACTATAAGTTACGTTGTTAAATCTATAGTAGGAACAGTGAAAGTGGAAAGCAAAATTTGTCCAAATATGAAAACGATGAGGAATCCATTTCATTTTTAACCCTTAGGTGCATACGGTATCAAAAATGATACCATGTCTTTTCACCACTCTAAAATATTTTTATTCTTTCTCGCCACGTTCTTATACCAGTATTTGGTTACCTTTGCTCAAATACTTCAAAGAAAAAAAAGAACTGTCAAACCTAGTACAGCCATTTTATACTAAGTGTCAAAAGTTTGAATTGAGCGACTACTTTTTGCAAAAGGTGAAATTGCAAGTTTTCATTCTTTTTTATCTGGCGGATCATGAGATATTTTCAATCGGAAAAATATGTATGAGAAAGGTTAGTATTTATATTTATCGGGATTATAGAAGTTTTTATTAGATTTGTGTTATTACAATAGTTTTTTTCAGTTTTCTGTTGGTATCGAAAATGATACTCCATGCGATGACGTCTTTTTTCGTAGTATCAATAATGATACTCCATGCACTATGTTTACTTTTCTACTAGCATGGTTTATAGCACTTTTTTGAGTTTTTTTATACTTTACCAATATTTAGCAAGTAGTGTGGGCATGTTAATAAAAGCTTATTTATATGCCCATCATCACTGCAAAGGGTTTGTCTTAGAAAAGGACATAGAAGCACTGTTGGTTCAGTTAGAAGGTGAAAAAATATCGGAAGAAAATGCCGAGTCCGAAGGAGATGATCTGGAGTTTTATTAATGACTTAAAGAACTGCAAACAATTCTCGAGGAAGAAAAGGCAACAGAAGAACCTACAAGTATGCCAGAAGAATTAAATTTTATAGAAAAACCTGGTTCAACTAAGTTTCCCAGATCCTCATTTTATTAAACGAGAACAGGCCATCGACGAGTTCACAAGATCCGTATATACCTATAAACACACAAAAACATGAATTTCATTTGTAGCTAATGTTTTGCGATTGTTTAGATGCTATTTTTGAAGTTTATTATTTATTGAGTAATTATGTTAGAACACATTTTTTTAGTGCTTGCTCCATGAAGTATCAAAAATGATACCAATTGTTTTCGTCAAAAAAAATATATAAAAAAATGATTATGATTTTTTTTACTATTTTTCCTGGCATTCATCCATATTTCCCAACCACATATATTTTTTTCGTGAAAAAAAATTAAATCATGCACCTAAGGGTTAAAATTAGTAGACGGGGTTGACAAAGTACTATGTGTTTATCATCAGATGCAATAACAGAGTGTTATTAGTTTGACGTCGATATTTTATTTATGCGCGTGTGTCCAGTTGAAAAGATACTCGGAATTTTCTGGAATTCATATTATGAAAAATAAACACTATTTTGTAAAGATTCCTTTTATGAGTAAGTAATCATAGCTTGTTCTGCTCAGCAGGGAGGCCTTCTCGCCCATAATTGTTCATCACGTCATTTCACCATCTAATCATCAGAATCTCATCATCATTATAATCATCTCGTATGAACGGCTCGACACACTCTGCACCTGTATGTGCGACTATTGCAATTAGCAAACTCGGAGACGAGCCGAGCGCTGTCAGCGACAATATTGTACGAATTAGGGCATTGTTCTAATACTAATTATACTGTGAAGCTAATAAGCCTATTGTTGGTTTAATTGGTGAAAATCTGGTTGCAGTAGTTTGTTTTGTCGCTGGAACAGCCGGCGAGAATTGCTATGAGCGCATTTCTCAGACTATTGCCATTTCTTAGAGTCTCCATTTCTTCCGTGGATTGCGTAAGAGGTGACTAAAGATTAATAGGTTGCAGTATAAGCAACCTGTTACTATTATGGCAAATTGCTCGTAATAATTAAGATGTTAAAATGCTAATCTGAAATCGAGTAGGTACGTTCCTTATGTCAAAGATTAGGTACACTAGAGTAGAATAGACGTAACGACGACTTGTAGCATGTTTTTTGGGTTTCAAGTTATGATTCTTCATTATTACTATTAGATTTAGGCCTTTCATTATATTGTTCAAAGCCAGGGGTTACCAACCTTTTCTTGTCACGGACCATTTTAATATTATTCTTCTTAATAGAGACTATAATAATTGTATACGTACACCCTCCCCGCAGTCGTCACTCTCTATCACGGGACCGTAGCCAACGGCTCACCGACTGCAAAATTAAAGAGCCATTCGTGAACCTCATTTTGTTTTCAGCACCACTGGTTGAGGACCAATGCTCTAAAGGTAGCCAAAGCGAATTGCATCAAGCACTGGACCTGTGGTAATAAAATTTCTAAACCGTGTTTACGCGGTGGCCCCTAAAAAAGAAAACGCTAACTAAACAGCGGGCGAGTGTGCTCAATTTTAATAAAGTCGGTTCGTTTTAATTTCGCCGTTTTAATGGCCGCTTTAAAAATGCATGCACACGGTTAAGAATCGTAACGCTGGGGGGCAACACTACCCCCCATGTTTTTAGACGTTGACTTTTTTATAGAGCGTTTAAGTGCTTTTTGGGTTTGTGGTTTTTGGGTTATTTAATGTGTTAGGGGACTGTGATGCTCTTTTTTAGTAGACAAAATGCTAAAAGAAATTACTAATGTCTATAAATCAAATTTCACAGCAATAAGAAAATTGGTTCATTGATTTCCGTGTAATGTCGAATTCTAAACATCACCTCTCCATCTCTTCCGTAGATATCGTAAGAGGTGACTAAAGGAACAGGTTTTGGTATGCTTTGAGCGACAGGCTAGCAACCATCACTACCATACCTCCTTCTTCTATGTATAAGCTTTCAACAATTCTAAAAGTGGCAACACAATGTGACATAGTCATAGTTTTGACTGTGTAAGATTTTGTGTGCTCTGACTATTCCGTTTGGGAATACATAAGTGATATTTGTTAGAAAATCTATATGTTTGTTATTTAACTTTTTTTTATGTGCTCAATATACCAATAGTAAGATAATGCCCTTTGATTATTATGGCCACTGTAAACTCATTTTAACTGTATACTTAGTAATATTTTTTCAAAATGCGACAGCAATTCTAAAGCACACCTCGAGCTCGGAATGGACTTTAATTCTTAGAGAATTGTGGAAAAAGTAGTGCTTTTTTATAAGCTCTTGGCGTTACTTCTGTCCGTGCTCTTGCTTTAATGTCCTAAAGTGTCAACTTTATTGTTAAGTAGAGAAGCTTGTAAGAGCTTTGTGTAAAATATTATTCTATCTTCTTACTATGACCTACAGTGAGATTTGAGTAGCACTTTTTAAGCTTTGCATTGGACTATTCTCGAGTTTGCAACATTTTTACAATTATTATGCACTCATAGACTTGGAAAAGATCATACATAAACTACATACATAAAGTGTCACTCCTCTTGATGTAATTGTACACGGGTGGCGGTGATTACCGTCTTTAAAAAAAACATTAATTGTCTTTTTATGACTTAACTTCAAACTACTTAATTTTATTTATCTACAGTCGAGTTCATTAATATATGAGCAAAACTGAGAGTTCAAAAATATCTGTACACCTTTATGACATTGACAATAAGGTGCAAAAGTTTACATATTTGGCATTTGTCTGCTCATATATTTATGAACTCGACTGTACCTTTAACTACATAATGTTGATGTATCCCACTACTGAGCAAATGCCTCTTCTCTTAACTTCAACTCTCGGTCTTGCGTGGTTCAGTCCAGGGACCAGGGACAGAGTTACAAATGTTACAATACAAAAAAGATATATAAAGATATTTCAACATGAATCAAGTACAACATATTTTACAATTAAACAGAACAAACCTCATCTCCAACTCTGACTCGCGATCAGAACAACAATAATAAATCAACGAAATACCCGCAATGTTCATAAAATCCCGAGCACAATCCCCAATGATGTAATTTACCCAAACAAGTCAGTGCTGCCAACATAAAGGTACAAGTCGAAACTCGACGACACTCCGCAACAACAGACGATTAGTCGTTGCGATACTGCTGAGGGTCTAGTGTAATGAAGTAGGTCAAGAAACGCGTCGATTTCGTTTGTGTATTAACGCGAAGAACTGTATGGAAAGTAAGACAGCGCCCCCAAGCGGCATGTTTGCACAACTGACACGGTTCACACAGTTTCCATACAATCGAAATCGACGCGTTTTTTGACCGACTTCATTACACTAAGCGTTCTGATGTCAATGCGTTTGGATGTCGTAATAGGCGACAAAGAAATAAATTAAAGTATGTTTTAGGTAAGGAAACAGGCTAGCAACCTGTGGCTATAGTGCTTTTTAAGCCAGGGAAGGTCCAATCCGTGGATTAGGTGCGCTTTGCCGACGAGACCTCATGAAAGGAAAGACAGCAATATTTTTCTGCCTAAACAATTATGTTCGGGAGTAGACGTTCTGTGCGTAGTACTAATACTTATTGATGTGCTTAAGCGGCGTATATAAATTTACGGGCAATTACAACGCGTTGCAACTTCGCAGACGACATCTATTGGCTACGTGAGCAAACTGGCCGGATCGCAAGTTTCATAATACCTCGCTAAGATCGATCCGACTCGATACAGAACTTGTGTTATCTGTGCCGTTGAGATTTTTCAAAGTTTGTTCGCGCAGGGATTAGACTGCCTAGTTGCGTCCGTTTGTTTACAAAGCGATGGCAATATTGAGCCAGGCGGCTGTATGAGTTATCCCGATGTTGCCTTATTATAACATTTATAACTAACTTATTATGACATCTCGGGGTATGACATTTGAGTTCGGGTTAGAATAGATAGGTGAAACTGTTCTACAAGCTTTTATTTATACACGTTCCGTTCAAATCTTGAAAATTTATTATTCACACTCCAGTTACTGGTCGACTTGTATAAGTCACAATGATGGTACAATAAAATGGTAGAGAGTAAAATTCTGAGAGTCTAACCAAGCCGGGAAACTCTTTAAGTGTTGATTGAGAACCATTCGATAAGTTCGTGACTCTCCTTGTTCGTCTCTCCCCTAGAAATAGAAACAAAAACCGCCCTCCGCTGAAATATGTGCCTAGTAAAGTTGGCAGTAACAAAATTTCGACCCTTTCCAACATGCAAATCATTGCGTATAATAGGCGTTGCATTTAATCGAGTTTTGTCACGCGTTGTGTTAAAATCACGATCGCCGGTCGCGAGTCAATTTGTAGACTGACAATTTGCAGATTCAATTGTTCGTGCGCTATCCGACTAATAATAAACTAATTAAATATTTGAACCCGCGCCAGCTTGAACCGTTCTTGCGGCCGGTTAGGCTGTTCCAGTGTTGCGTTTAGATGTGAAATGACAGGCGATTTGTTCGTTCCTTTTTTGCTTTTTGCCAGTTTTAGTTTTTTCGTTCGTTGCACTTTCAAATTTTACGGCCAGCACTTTTGACTGACCAATTTTTCTGATGTTTTTTTTTCGAACGTTTTATAAGCTTGGAGTTAATATGCCCTGGTTGTATGCCAGTGTGAATTATGTTTGATTTTTGATTGGTGTAGGTAATTTTGTCAAAATGAATGACAATTTAGGAAATATTTGAAAAATTGGTTGAATTTTTTTTGTTCGTAAAATCTATTTACTTCATTAATGTCACTATTACAAGTTATGTACTGTTTTAAACTTTTGTTATTCTCTTTCATATTAATGAATACGCGGGACTTTACAAATTACTATTACAAGTTGTAGGTATGTTTTCTTGTTTACTTTTGTTATGTGCGATTAATTATTTACTGAATATATCTAAGTATTTGAATTTAAAAATACTTAGAAATTTAACAAATGGATCGTAAATAAAATTGTTACAGGTTCACTTTTGTGTACTCTGCAAATATTCCCTTTTTCATTTGTTAAACTATGTATCCCAACTGAGTCGTATTACTGAATGCGTTCCTTTAATATCAGATATACGTTTATTTTAACGTTCATAGTAACTAAAGTAGCTTTGAAACATGACTATGCGAAATAGCAACCCATTGTAAGTAATTGAGTGGCATTTGTTTTGTCTACCACAACGTTATACTATAGGCCTGTCTGGCATTCATCCACGCTGACAAATTGGTTACTTGATATTTGTTAAATTGTTGAACTGGCTCAAGAGTAAAATTTCACCGTGTTTTCGTAAAATTTGGACTGCCATATTTAGCTGCCATATTACGAGTAGGAAAGATTCGCTTCAACAAGAGATTAACAACCAGTCAGGCTTACATAAAAAAAAAGTTTAGCATGTGGTTTTTACCCCACCTTTAATTGTCAATTTTGTGACGCAATCAACCTACAATAACTGTAACAAGGACCATCACAAAACTGGTAACATTATTTCTTAATACCTTTAAAACTGGCGTCTAGTTTATATTAATAATAATTTATGTTTAACACGATACATAGAAAAATTAACTTGTAACCAAAACCCAGCCCAATTCAAATTTCAAAGCATCGATCGGCCCGATTTGATTCAAATTCGTCGTCAATTGGCTACCAAAAGAGTGAATGGAAAAAGCGTGTAAAAATCATTAATCGCCCAATTAGGCCGAACGAATTCAGTCAATATCTATGGGCTATTGATTGTAATCGACGGCAAGGGAAATTGATTAAGTCGTGAAGTTTCCTCGGCTAATGAATATGCAGAAGATTGTGAAGTGAGTAGAGAATTATGGAAGCCTTTCAGTCTTTAGTGAAGTTATTGCTTCGAAGTTGCCGGATAATTGGAATTGGCCCCTTTTAAATTTGATGCGAATTTCGTTTGTAGCTGTTTCTGTTATCTTTAGTATTTAGTTTGAAATAAAACTGTCGACGTGCCAATAAATAACTGGATTTGAAATTGATTGACTAAAAATAGTGAGTCGAGACGGGCTTGAAGTCTCGCATCCCTATTTATTTATCATCACCTGCTGCACGCTGTATACTGGCACTTGTGTCATCATTCTTTACTAATTTCTAACTGAACATAAAGAAATGAAAACGTAAAATATTTAGCGAACCCTGTAGCCACAACTTGTCTCCAATCAACGATCACTATTTATCGATATTTCTACATCATTACAAACTATTTAAAACACTCTAAAGTCATCGACGGTTCTATTCTAACCTCATCTTTGTCCCCTTTGTCTCGTCGAACCAATACTATGTTACTACCATACTTGGTCTTACAATATGATTAATCACTCTACCGACGTATAGAGTGATTGTTTTCGCCGTTCACCGTAGTATCGTTTGTCAAACTAATTTATTTAGCAGCCAAACTGCTCCGTCAGCGGTATTGGCGTACGGCGTTGAAACTTCATTTGCCTAAATTAGCCAACGCCGCAAGTCAATAATGGCGCGTTCCGAGATCGCTAAGGCCATAATTAGTTTTGTTATATCGAAATTATTTCCGTGAGTTGTCGGGCTTAGAATAAAACCTCTCTTTTTTCTGGGATGTCGTAAAAGGTGACTAAGAAAGGTTAAGGTATATTTTGATGACAGAATGGCCACGGAACGTGAAAGAGTTATTGGTATTGTTACGATTCTTGTGATCTGCCTACTCCATTTATATGTATATTTATAGTGAACAAGTCTTTCGGGTAATTTACTCAGTTTGACAGTTTGAACGTAAAAAAAAGGAACAAATTACTATGTATGTATGTATGTATGTATGTAACTCTTTATTGTACAAAATAAACACATGACAAAATAACAAGTATAAAACAAAACACAAGTACAAAGGCGAACATATCCCTAAAGGGATCTCTTCCTGCTGACCTTCAAGCGATTGACAAAACATATGAAATTAGAGTAGACACACAATGAAAGTTGAGAAAGAAATAAAATAAAATACCATTAACCTAAGTAATTAAATATATTATAATTTACATACTACAATAAATCTAGACATACATATGCAAGTACATAAAATACACATTATAATAATACATAATAGACTAATACATACAAAAATAAATATACTACTTTCAAATACATAAACCTACAAGTTTACCTACACTATCCAGAATACAGACAACACCGCACACGTTCAGGAGGAGCTGTCGAGCCAGTACTTCCACAAACGATTCCGCAGGGTCGCAACGGTCTGCGATTTCTTGATATCACCAGGTAACAGATTCCACAGCCGGACAGCATGCACAGAGAAGGAATTGGAGTAGGATTTGGACTTAACGATAGGAAACGCAAGAGAGAGATTGTCACTCGACCGTAATCGATTCCCGGAACCGTCGGCCAAGTAACTAAATCTCTCTGCTAGGTAGGAAGGGGACTTAGGATTAAACAGGACATTAAATAGCAACGAAAGGATGTGGACACTACGACGGAAACGAATCGGCAGCCACCTCAACTGAGCCCGGAAGCAAGATACGTGGTCATACTTGCGTAAGCCAAATATATAGCGTATGCACACATTCTGCAAACGTTCGAGCCTATCGAGTAACTGCTCAGAGAGGTCGAGATAAGCAATGTCGCCGTAATCCAGTAGTGGAAGCAAGAGTGCCTGGGCAAGAGAAACCTTAGTGTGCTGGGGAAGGAAGTTTTGTAGACGTCTCAGCGAGTGGACCGATGCAAATAGCCTGCGGCTAACCTCTGAGACCTGTGCCGACCAGGAAAGCGCCTGATCCATAATAATGCCCAGGTTTCTAACCGTGGGTGAAAAAGCAATTGTGGATCCGTCAAAAACTATATTAGGCATTACCACCCCAGACAGCTTAGCAATAAAATGAGGACTTCCAACAACTATCGCCTGCGACTTCTTGGCATTCACCTTTAGCCCAAAATTGGCCGCCCAGACACGGATGGTCTCGAGATCAATATTAATGCGATATAGTCATAACGTTTGAGCACTAAAAAGGCGCTTTGCTATGTGTCACAATTCCCATATACATGTAGAGTACCCGGCCGCAAAGTTTACACATCAGTTTTTTACGGCGAATATCGGCTTTGTAGATTTTTCTCTTTCTAACTTACGTGACGCTGATTTTTTTCTCCCAAGACCGAAGTGCATACTTTATGGCGAGAAACTGTAATTATATTGTCTTTTTAAGAGACTGTTATACGCTTAATACGGGTTTGAATTCTTCATTATAGCATTCAAGAGATTCGTTCCATTTATTCTTAGCTTTGTACAAACTTTAATCCGTTACAGTAATGTCTATAGTCACAAAGCGAAGTCGACGAAGCGAAAGATGAAAATGAGATTATTTTACAAAATGGCCCTTTTAATACCGATTATAACAAGAGAATTTGCTTTACAGAAGATAATTATTCAGAAAGCAGTCACATGACAAAGTATTTATTTTATTTTTAGAACTGGGAAATACATTTTTGGAACTTTAATGCTTTAACCTCTAAAAAGTAGAATACGCATCTACTGCCAACTCTCGAGTCAAATATTCTTCAAACTCCTGTAAATCTTTGAAAGAGGCCCTGAGTGAAAATCACGTAAACGCATTTATAGGTACATATGCGTTGGTGGCAATGAAAGTTTTATCATTTAGTAAAAGTTTTATCATCAGCTATGACAGCCACCCAAGGGTTGATTCAACCAGACAAGAATAAAAATGTTGGCTTACAATAAGTCAATAAAAAGCAGGTGAGGGCGAAGTATTCGAAGGTTTAAATTATGTATATCCTCGTTTTGTTAAAAACCCAAGGGTTGATTCAATCAAACAAAAATAAAATTTTGGCTTGGAATAAGTCAATAAAGAAAAAAGTGAACAAACAGTGGCTTATCCTGAGATAAAATTTAATTCTCGTTCGGTTAAATCGACCGCAATAATTCTAAATTCAAACTGCTCTTTTGTCTAGCTAAAATGCAACAGAACAAAGCTGCTCAAAACACAAGATGGCCGTTC
The DNA here is from genome assembly GCA_005406045.1 of Adoxophyes honmai. Classification (NCBI taxonomy): domain Eukaryota; kingdom Metazoa; phylum Arthropoda; class Insecta; order Lepidoptera; family Tortricidae; genus Adoxophyes; species Adoxophyes honmai. The sequence goes on along the minus strand of BHDV01006666.1, from coordinate 280,556 downwards.
CGTATTATCAATTGCCACACAATAACAGCTCGCACTTGGCAACTGGGAAAACTTTTAATTGGATCGGAATCCGCGTTCCGAAGGCGTTTTAATTAGTAAAATTTCCTATGAACAAGCGAACGCGATATAATTTCCATGCAAATTGCGCGTTTAACTTCTCATAACACTGTAAGTTACTTCGCCGAGACGTATCGGCGGTTCATTTTATGGTAATCAACGGGTCGCGACTCGCTGAGAGATTATAATTGAGTGCTGATATTGGATTCCGAGTTTTGCGGGGAGCTTCTATAATTGGCGTGATTACGAATTTTGGTGTTTTCCTGTCCGCCGAACGGCTTGTGGCGGATTTTGTAACGAGGTTCAGAATTGAGGGCACAATCGAGAGCTATTGTGAAAAAAATACCCAAAAAATTTGGTTCCTTTAGGTACTTTTTTCATACACGGCGATCATGGACTGAAGTTATTAAACTTAATTTGTATCGAAAACAAACGAGACTGCTTTTTTTTAATGGAAAAAAATGGAAATAATTCAAATTTTCACTTTAAAAAAAATCCACACATTTACACACCAATTTTTTTTGTTATTTCCGATTTATACGGATATACACTCAAATTTAGATATCGAGATTAGCTCGACATGTTTCGGGTCACTACCCACATTTTCGCTATCGCATTCACTGTTACTGTCAAACGTCGGGGACTTGCAACACTAACAACATTGGTCTCTAAAGGCTCGTTCACACCGACCACAGACAGTTTAAATATTGGGAATAGTTTTCCGATTCAGGGCAACCAACCGCCCTCTATCGCGATTGAAACATGTCGAGCTAATCTCTACATAAAGACTGTATATCCTTGTGTATCCGTTTTATTTCACTACGAGCTCTTCACATATAAAAAAAATCACCCAAGTGCGAGTTAGATTTCACAGTCGAATGGTGCCGTACCCAAAAATGCAAAAAATATACTTTATTTTTATTTTTAAAATATAATATTTCAAGTGTCTACTTGTTACCGTTAGTTATATGGACCCAAAAACGCCAAAAATCGACGATTGTTGAATGGGAGCCCCCTTAATTTTTTTTTCTAGTATCTTTTGATATAGGTAGCGGCAATATAAATACATCATCTGTGAACATTTCAACTGTCTAACTATCACTGTTCTTGAGATATCTACCGATGACAAACCCTTTTCTTTGGTTCTCCCTTTGAGCACGGAACCCTAAAAAACTCAAAAAAAAAATCTCACCAAGTGTCCAACTTACAATATATTCATTAGGTCAAAGCTGTCTAGTTTACGGTCGGCTCTTAAAGCAGCTGTCCACAGCACCAGAGCTTACCGGGATGTCCGTCGCGGCGATAGCCGTAAAGCCTCGATTATGGTACGGCCAACTGGCTTGTGGGCTTTACTTTTGTGACCAGTTTCAGTTTGATAGAGATGAGGTGGATAAATAAAGACAATAACTACTGTAACGGCTGCGAGTGTAGGGCGTGGTCGGTTTGCTTGTAAACGGTGTCTTCTTTTTTATAATATAACATATTTTTTCTGGGAGCTACTATTTCATTCTTGTATTTAGTTCACTCTAATTGTGACTTGTCTATATTTCTTTTTTTTATAAAGACAGTGTTTAGTACAGCTCCTCGATAAGTGGCTACAAGTCGTGGGCAGATCACTCAAGTCCTTTTACTTCAATGTCTTTTTTAACTTTTATTTACTGTCGTATAAGAGTTTAATAACCTCATATTTTCCTTTTTGAGTTTATGAGTTCGTAATTTGATTGAAAATTGTAAAATAATGTTGTGTTAAGAAAAGTAGAGACATTAAATATCTAATTTTTAATTACTTTTTACTGGGTTCCCAAAGTTTCATCACTGTTGGTGGCTGAATGCATTTTGCTTTTTGTCCGAGTCACCAACCGTGAAAAAGTATTCAACTGTCAAATATCAGCTGTAGGCTTGAGATTATGAATACATTCGTCTATCCGGTCTTATTTTTGTAACTTGCTTTATTTTTCGCAATAATTTGATACACGCGCGGCAACGTTAATTTTACTCGTCGCGTATTTTTACTAACTCGGTTGCAAAATCTCTCGTAGTTTACACCTCCACTCGTTTTCATACTTGTATCAAAGAACAACTATTATACTTTTATACTTTTTTTGATTCGTATCATTTGTATTGAACTCCAATACCCTAAAAAATTTCGCTTGTCTCACTTCGCTTTCCAGGCGTCGAAACCTGAACCTAAGTCATTTACCAGTAGTAAAAAGTGACCTCTTCACGCCTTGCCAGTACTTAGTCTGTACTTGAATTAATCTCCAGACTAATGGCTTCAGACTTAACAGCCGAGACCTTTTACACGGAGAGCACTTACCGTCCGAATGCATATTCATGAACACCTTCCTTATCATTCGTTCAATTAATTCCCGATATCTAGAGATCGACCCGCCGGCGAACGGTGCGTCTTTTAAAAGGTTTCTTGAGCTATGAATATTCTGCGATGCTGTACTAAGAGCCAGCCAGCTCCATCATCACCACTAGAACATTAAAAATATCTGGATAAACTACTTTTTTGACAATAAAATGTTGCCAAACGAGAATAAACATACATACATACATACATAATATCCACACGCCTGTATTCCCAAGAGGGGTAGGCAGAGCACATGAATTTAAAAATCCAGTGCCACGTTCAGCGATTTCAGGGTAACCAGATGGCTAAACGTGATATTGCAGTGACAGGTTGCTAGCCCATCGCCCACAATAAACTAACCCTTTCCCAGATTCGACTCTTACGACACCCACGGGAAGGTAGGGGGAAGTGCTATTCTAACCCGGCACCACACGGGTTACGAGAATAAAGTTTAATAAAAAGTCACTAGTCGTTGTGGAATAAGTCGCTTTTTACTCGTGACTAAATCAATTTTTCACATGGATAAAGTAGCTAAGAGTAATTTATTCCTTGACAAGTTTTTTTTCTCGTTTGGTTAAATCGATGCTCTAAATACAGTGGATTTAGAGTCCATACAAAAATTGCCAATCTTGAGACTAAACATTTTTGTGTGGCTAATGAACATTTTATACCTACTGTACAAAGTACAATCAGTTGTTATAATTACAATTTGTTCTATTTTATTACTACTGAATTGATTGCGAGCAGTTTAAGCACTCTTTGTCGTCCATTCCTTCCTTGAAGAGCACTATTGACAAACGCTACAAATGGGAATTTAACAATTTAAACGCCAAGTCAGTACCTTCGTACTCGCGGAAATGTATTCGTCTTCCGTTGAAGAATAGCTGCACTGCGATTCCCAAAACGGAACCGGCGAGAGGCGACTCGCCTATTACGCTCCGATCGTCCCCAGGAACAATCTCTCTTTCTCTCTCTCGCTTACAAAAATTGAAAAGGAGGTTAGATGTTGTCGAATCAATAATTCAGGCCGAGCCACGGTCCCGGCAGAATTCTGTAACCAAATTCCTGGATGTGCGCCAGGCATTATCGGATTCATATAAAAGATGGAAATTGAGGTGAGAAACGTCGTACCTAACGCCGCCGCAATCGACCGGGATTGCTCTAAAACAAAGGAAAATCGACGAATTATACCAAAGTTTGTACATTATTGTTCCAGGGCTGTGTTTCACCAAAATTACATAAATATCGTCAGCGACAAATGTCATGGTGAATACGTGTACATGTACACACTCGCTGAGACCGGGCGAGATCTGTGTGCCGTCCTTTTCTGACTAATGTTATTAGAATAACACGGCACAATGGTCTCGCACTGTCTCAGCCAGTGTTAAGCCCGTCACAGACTACGCATATACTATAATATTTGATCTGCGTATAAATGCCATTTTTCCATATGTCGATGTCAAAAGATACCTAACGGTAAATCTGCGCAGTGTGTGGTAGCTCATTGAATTGTATAGGGAGCGATATTGACAGATATATGTTCTGTAACAGATATCTCACCGTATCTGCTTAATGTGTGACGAGCTTTACAGCTGCCATCAAGTGTGTTACTTATAAATTTATCGAAAAATAGATATATTGTGAAACAACAACATTTTTTTGTCTGTATACACTCTTTCTTCGAATTACATAGCACTGCTCTATTGAGTGATCTAGTGATCTCGCTTTGTCTCGGCAATCGTGTACATTCAGCTGCCATCATAAATTTATCGACAAAATATGATGTCAAACAACGATACATTTTCTTAGGCTAAAAACTTTGTATTTTTTTTTTTATAAATGTTGCTACGAGCTAAAACTATTTTAACCTTTTTTGCGGTTTTGCAGTTAATTGACACATATAGGTCAGTTAACTAAAGTTGGCACGTTCACAGTACTCACACTTGGGCAATTTTGCTATACAGTATGATTAAAATTAATAATTTTGATCAAATCGTGCAGACTTTTCATGATACGTGTGCAGTGCAATGTCACGCCGCGTGCTAATTCACAGATACTACAAAAACGCAATGTACCTGTTTTACGTACCAGATTTAGTTAAGTGACCAGTATCCCGAAAACGATTCTCCTACAAAATAGTAGGGTCAATTGTCACTTGGCGAAATACAGCCCTGACTTAACCCTGTCGCGACAGTATTATTGTTTGCTTAGACTTATTACGATCGGTTTATTATCCTGTTGTTTTCTCGTAAATCTTTTAATGACAGTGGAAAAGCAAAGGACAAATATCGTTCGGACAGTAAAAATAATGGCTCTAAATGCTGTTCGTGATCCGAATGTTTGAATAAAGCCTTTGGGATTCGTTGTTTTGTGAATGCCTGTCGATATCGAGTCAATAAATATCCATTTTTTTACTATGATATTTGTTTTTGGTATAGACGATTAAATTTTCGCCTGAAACCAACCCGCCTCCTTTCAATAGTTTATGAAGACCAGCTCTGTAAAACGAATGAGCGAACAATATGTACAATATCACAGCATTGACTGTGGTTTCACCTAAAGCCAACAAATAAAAAAGTGACTTAACACTACTGTCAGATATAACTAACACTGAGTCGCACATCATGAATTAATTCTTATTGTAACATTTTGTATGCACCATATCAATAACAAACCAAAATCTTCATTTTGATTTATTTTACATCAATCAAGAAAACCCCAATGTAACTCTCTTTCGTTCCACATTCAATCAAGTGCAATACCATTGACGGTCAAGTTTGTAACAATCTTTTTTTTCGTCGAAATTCAAAAATAAGGTATGAGAAAATAATACACATCCTGTAGAGACCCTCGGCTCCGAGGTCCCGCGCTTAAGGGCCCTCGCGCCTACATTAGCTGTCAATGTTGTGAAATCAGGGGCTTATTAAAATTTTACGCCAACTCCTTCACTGTGTAAACTTTAATAAGGTAAATTCGAGTCTCGAGACGTCGAAATACTCACCTGAATAATTAAATGTATTGTATTAAAACGGATCCGAGTCGAGTTTGTTTTTAGGAAGCGGACGGTTTTTTAGTAGGTATGTATGCGATTTATAATTTTAATGTGACATGGTGGATGTCGAAAAATGTAGGTTAGAAACACGACTGGCAGGGTAAAGGTGTTTTTGAGTTACAAGAATAACAAAATTGATAGTGGGTAGCCGTGAACTTGCCACAATAAACACGGTTTAAATTCTTTTGGTATAGTTTCGACTATTATTAATATTTCGACCAGGTGAAGTAAAGGCTGTCCCAGAAGTAAAGAGACAAATTTGAAATTTCAATCTAGCTGAAAATATTTGTGCTTTTTTAAGAAAAATAACTAT
>BHDV01006666.1:242074-265844 GCA_005406045.1 Adoxophyes honmai | reverse complement strand
GACGGACGGACGGACGGACAGACAGCGAAGCCTCAGTAATAGGGTCCCGTTTTTACCCTTTGGGTACGGAACCCTAAAAAAACTAAACAAAAGACCCACATCGGCATATTATCTGATGATAAACGTCACATTTCTAAAGACTATTTATTTGCTCCCCGAGTTGATCGATTTTGCAGTCCTAAATGCTGAAACATCCTTCGACGCAATAGAAAATCCAGGATTATTACAATAATTTTCAGTTTTAACATGCTTTGCTAAATAAATCTTTAGTGCCTTATATTATTTTTTTAATTCACTTGGACTCAGTTGGCTTTTGGCCAAGTGGCACTAAGCGCTTGTTATCCATTGCTATCTTTTTAACGTAAAATATTTTCAGTTCTTTACACATTTATTTTGTGTCTGATTCATTATAATCCTTACTAATACTTACGAATATTATAAATCGGAAAGTGAGTTTGTTTGTTTGTTCCGCTTTCACGCCGTAACTACTGAACCGATTGCTTTGAAATTTTGCAGACGTAAAGTTAGAAGTCCGGATTAAATAATAGGGTGCTTTTTATCCCGAAAAAAAATGATGTTCCCTAGGGAAAGTTCGCTTTTTACCGCAATATAACCTAATTCCACGCGGGCGAAGCCGCGGGGGGAAAGCTAGTAATATATCTAAAGCCGAATTCATTACGGGTGGACAAAGCAAGAGAGGTCACACTTACACATACATACATCACGCCTGCATTCCCTGATGGGATGGCAGAGCACTGAAAACGGTACATAGTCAATATCACTATTCAAGGTTTCGTAAGCACATTTAGCATAATTTTTAGTTACCTACAGATAAACCTAGATAGAGTTAGTTGAGTTGACCTTGTTATTATCTTAACAATATAACAACCTAAATAAATGAAAATAAAATAAAGTGATAATTTTGAAATAGATTTAGGTATGTCTTATGCGATAGGCTAGCTACCTCTCTACCTGTCACTATTGCATTTATTTCAATCCTTTTTTTAAAACTTACATTATCCTTAAAGGGGCTACAAACGTGAGGTTGTCATAATTTTGACCATGTCACGTTTCATGTGCTCTGCCTACCCCAAGAATATAGGCGTGATGTATATAACATATAAACTCGTCGAGGAGTGTAGTTTGTTGCATTAGACAATAACTCCAAACAACACTAATCATTCCATAACCGTCCCCGTGTGGTGCCGGGTTAGAATTGCATCTCCCCCTTTCTTCCCGTGGGTGTCGTAAGAATCGACTCTGGGAAAATGTTAGTGTATTGTGGGCGATGGGCTAGCAACCTGTCACTGCAATATCATGTTTAACCATCTGATAACCTTGAAATTGCTAAACGTGGCACTGGATTTTTTAATTCATGTGCTCTTCTCTGCCTACCCCTCTTGGGAATACAGGCGTGAGAATATGTATGTATGTATGTAACGCTAATCATTGCCCCTCATTTGTACGTCACGCATTTGAAAACGTAACAAAACCCCGCCCTAATACCGCATACGGTGCGGATGACAAAAGTACTTTTGATACTGTAAACACTAACTACGGCTCGGCGTCGGATCGCTGCCGTATCGGAGCCGGATTGAGCGGATCAACCGTGTTGATTGGATTTCGATCCGGGTTTTGCCCGGGCCCGGTCGCCCTTTATGGACTGCGTTGTTTTTAACCCGGAGTTTTTTTTTGGCAGCTGGTAATCATATTTGTCTCGTTTGCTAACGAATGGGGGTTTTAAGTTTCCAGCCGGCTTCGATTGTTTTAAGCTGCTCGTCTATTTGGTTTCTTTGTGACTGTGATTAGTTTGGTAGTTTTGGTAGTCTTGGTAGTACTTGGCACTAACGTTGTTTTGGATAGTTAGGTCTAATACTTCACACTTACGTCACGTTGCCCTTTGGACACCTTACCTATTTAAAGTTAAGTACCCCTACCACTACTCTTTGATCACTGGGTAACCGGGAAGTGGAACAAATTTAATTTGCAAAATTTTATTATTTTAGACAAAAACAAACGAGCATAAAAATATTCGGTGAAGTTTTTTTTTTAACGTTGATTTGTACGAATTGATACAAAAAACGATAATTATTTCGCTCTAACTCCTGTTAATATGAGTCGAGATCTTAACTTTCGGTCTTCAAAAATTTCATATTTTATCAAAACTAGTCTCGGTGGCTTCCGTCTGTGCTTCTGATGTTCGCGGCCCGATTTCCTCGAGGACCGCCATTGGCTTGCCAGTTCGAATAATTGAATTAGTTCAAAAGTTTTCGGGGAATTGGTGGTGAAAATTTTTAGGGCAACCCTGTCATCACGATTGAGCGAGCACGAGGAAATGGCAAAAAGAAATCAATCGTTCAAGTTAAATGATATGCGGAGCGAGAGTTCGATTTAGATTGGATCCTTTTTGTCGCTGATATGGTCAGCGTCATAAAATATTTATGTTGTATAATATTACCAAGACGTCAAAAATATACATACATACGTCACGTATGTATACCCAAATGGTTTAGACAAAGCACACGAAAAGATACATAGAAATAATCATGGCTTCTTTTCGTTCCGTAGTTGCTTCTAGCATAGTTTTTAAGTTTTATGTCGGGTTTAGCCTGACGTTTAAATTAGACGTTGACCTATTTCGTTAGTCGCCTCTTACGACATCCACGGGACAAATGGACAGATTGTCATTCTCAACTAAACACGAGGCAAAAATATCTATAAATATTTATATCATAATATAAAAGGTCCATGGAATTTGGTATTTTCTAGTTAAGAATTTATTTATTAGAGCTATTGTGAAAACGAATACAATAATACGTGATCGTACCTAATTATTAATTTAGTTATTATTTAATGACTAAGTATACTACTTTACTTGTAGACAAAGAAGATAACACTAAGCTGAGTACACACTGACTTTAATCCGCGCCTGCTTGTAATACATCCAGCGTAGGGTTGCCGATTTGTGGCAATAATGAGTTTGTATTTAAAGTATCCCATTTATTTTGTTAAAATGTAATCATTAGGGAATCACTACATTATTATTCTAGCCTAAAAACACATCCACTATTTAAATAAATATAGAGATTATGATCTCGTTCAATTATATTTATGCAACAAAGTTTAGTGATTAAAAAAATACCTAGTGTCATCTTACAAGCACTCTTTTTCAAGTCACATTATGAATCAATACTGATGCAATCATTTTCATCATCTCAGCCATAAGACGTCCACTGCACAACAACAACATAGGCCTTCCTTTTGGACATCCACGTTGTACCTGCGTCCAGCGTCTTCCGGCATCCTTTATTCATTTATTTTGTCCATCTTATAGGTGGACGACCTACGCTGCGCTTGCTCGTCCGTGGTCTCCAGTAGAACACTTCTCGACCCCATCCGCCAGATGGCAGAACAGATAATATTCAGTTTGTATCACGCAATCTGCAGCCCTAAGTTAACCGAGCGTCGAAAAGTTGAGTTAGCCGGGCGGGGGCTGATATTAAACCGGTTTAGTGCGGTTTATACCGGCTTCATTATTATTAGCACGTCAACGCCTCGCGAATGTAGCCGGTTAATTATCAGATAGCTGCAGGAGACTACGGGGTTGAGGTTTTTTTTGCAATATAATGCATGACTTATGAAAGTCATGGGTAATGTGTTGCACGGCTGTTTTATATTTTATTTTTCCAAATTATGATTGTTTTCTTTTAAACTTTCCTAGCCTTTTTTCCTAACCTTCTCTTAGTCATGACAAATACAACAAAAAAGGATAATAAGCGAAACTTGTACGGCCTTTTTAAGAGTACAAAATTTCATAAAATGTTGATAAATAAATAGCTGTGTTTACATACGTACGAACAAAAACGTCACGCCACAATCCCAGCGGGGTAGGGAGAGACAACAGAGCGCCATTCGCTCCTATTTTGGCATACTTCTCTTCTTAGTTGTACTGTATCTAGTTTCACAATTTAAGGTTATAATTGTGTTCATAAGTTTTTGTTAGTATTTTAAAAACTTGGTATTCATATTTTACAAAAAAACTTCAATAATCTCTTAAAACGAGTTCGAAAAAGTATTGACACTCATTATGGTGATAATTTTTGAAGAATAATCAGCTCGCATGTGTGTATCGCCCCTAAGAGCGCAAGAATTTCTTTAATTACCAAGTCGTCGCTGTTCCTGCAGAAATCGCTATGTGTTTTTAACCAACTTTTCAGGAGACACAAAAAACTGATTTCCTCATTAACCATGTATGGAAAGTTAGTAATTTTTTTTTGTGCTATTGCCTTGTGATTTTGTACATGAAATGATAATAGTTTTAAAAAGATATAGTGAAAACTGAATTTTATACGCATAGAAAAACAGAAATTTGTTACATAGCGATAAATATTTAAGCCCTCTCGTACTAAAATATCGCTATGTGCCGAAAAACACATGTCGAACGCGAACGAACGATCGAAATAATTCGCTATGTGTGCTCCGAAAGACCCATATCGTACCAAATTTTCGCGTGATACGAATATGAAACGGTCCCGCTATGTGATTAGTGACACTTAGTTATTTTTAAGGAGTTTTTAAGGGAACATTTTGACATACAAACTTCACATGGTTATTTTTTCACATGCAGAAATAATAAAGATAGCTTCACCCCGTTTTTAGAGCATGTATACGTATATGGACCTAAGGTTCAAAATGGCATAAAAAACCAAAAATCGAAAAAATGCACATAGCGATTTCTGCAGGAACAGCGACGAAGTACAACTTTACTTCGTGTGATTATGTGAGCATGTCTCTTGTAAGTGCTGGATACGTTAAATCGCTAATTGCATGCGGTTAAACTTTTTGACTGCGGCTAAGAGCAATTTGGTAGGGGTGTTAACTTGAACACAAAATACTTAGAGACGGTTCTTTGTGTGTGAAGTCGCGTTTTCACGCCTCAGCCGCCTTAGCACGACAGGGCGCGAGTAGAGATACGCGCGAGATAGACACCTGTCACTGTCTAACTAGAGACGTCAGTAAATGACAGGTAGATTGTCCCGCGCGCGAGTCGACTCGGACGTGTTGCGGTGCTAAACCTATAGGGCTATTTGATCCAGTCTCATTTCTTATAACCTAAAATCTAAAAAATTAAGTCATGGTTTTTTAGGGTTTTTAATATAGGTGTGATATATGTATAATTACTTTGTCCAAAACGTCATTATAGTTGTTTATGTAACTGCTGGATAATAAAAAGCATTAATTTTAAGGGTTAACTTTAAGACATGAGCTTGAAAATTTATGTAAGTAAAGGTAATTCTGATAATTTTTTCAACGCCCTCTCGCCATTTGCACAAAATTAAATATTTTATGCAACCCGAGTAGAGTTTTTTAACGGTTTACATTTCCTTGTTGCAGGTAAAAGTATTCAGTTGTTAATCTTCGAGTTTTACGAGTCCGGGAAATTAATCCGGGAATTTATTCCCACCCCATGAGTGTGGGGGAGCTGTTTGTGAGTACCTCCAACTTTTTTTTTGACCGTGAAGTTTAGATTTAGCGACGCGGCTACACCGTGAGATGCATGGGGGAGGGTGTTTATAAAACATCTGAATTTGAAGTTTCGGCGTGAAGAAGAGATATTGTGATACGTTTTGAATACTTTTGTGACTGAAATATCCAGTTGTGCCTTTAAAACCGTGTTTCTGAAATGTGATTTTTCAAAATACTCTGTTGCTTTTTAGGGTTAAGTAGTACTCGATTTTTATGGTGCCACAAGGCATATATATTAAATCAATCTTGGAAAAATTAAAAGAGTGGTATTTTGACAAAAAAATACAATACACGTTCGGTCGCTGTTGGATCTCATTGAGAGAAAATGGTGAAATGCAAATTATATGCGATAGTAAATTGATATATTATACTACTTTTTCATATAAAAACGATCATAACTTCGTATAATTTTATATCATAATCCGTGTTCAGCTTCTATCTAATACCTTTTAAATTCTTCTGGTCTGGTCTAGTGATGACAAGTACAGTTTGACGATAGATCTTCCCATAAACTATTTACAAAACCCCTCTAGGTTAATCCTTTCTTACTTAACTTTAATTCATCTTCATCAATATCTTAAGAATGTGGTTAAAAATAATACCCTCAATAATTTACCCTCTTCTTTTTCGAGTATTGTCTTACCTCCTAATGGAGAGAGAGAAAATTAGATTATGAAAAGTATTCATTTTACTTTGCGCCAACATAATATTGAAATTTACAAGAAGGGCGAAGTTTATTCGGTTTGTTTGACATCCTAATGGTTAAGTTAGTTAATAATGTCTTAAATCGACCTGTCTTTGAATGACATACTTTACAAATGGGACACGTTATATCACACGGTTAAATGAAGATAGCTTACCACGGGATTTCTAATGAAGCGACTAAATAAGTAACTTGAAACTCCTAAACTAAAACATAAAAAATATGTTATGAGTGGCTACTGAAGAAAATGTAGTGTCCACCCCATTTGGGATTGCAAAAAAAGTAAAATGTAAAAAAAACTCGCACCTCTGAGTTTTTTAAAGTCTATGTTAGCAACTGAATTTAAATTTAACCAGAAGTTTATTCGGTGTAGGAAAACAGAGTTATGTATTAGTTTATTTGTCACGTTAGAATAACACCGCAGAGCTACACTCGCGTATTTTTATCGAGATTAGTTCGACATGTTTTGGGCCAGTTGCGTGGAAAAGGCAGTAGCACCCATCATTATCATTAGGGGCAGCGCAGACGAGAGACTCTTTGTGCGATCGAGTCTGCGGCGCGCAAAAAGTCAGAGTGGATTGTATGCAATGTGCGCCGGACTTTTTGCGCGTCGTGTGCGTTATTGCGTATAATTCTATAGGTTCTATTTTCACACACTAAAAAGTCCGTCGCGGATAGTCTGTCGTCTGCGCAGGGCCTAAGAACATTTGACCGCAGCCGCCGTGGCACGTTGCTCCCGACTTTAGGTCAAGAATTGACCCAAAACATTGTTGAGTTAATCTCTATACGAAGACGTAAGTGTATTCATTTTATTTAAATCATTATGTTATGAGTAAGTCGAAGAATAGTTTTGTGTTAAAAAAATACAGCAGGTTTAATAGTCCCTTTAGATACGGCACGACGGTATCTTGATACTGCATTTCGTCAAGTCATGCCCGACTCCCAGCAAAAGTGACTTTTAGAAAAGTTTGATTCCGTCCACTCGGCGCTGAATGTTAATAGGGGTCGTTATCTCCGCGACAGCCCTTCGCTCTTGCTTATTTTTTATCAACGCCCGGATAAACAACCCCTCGTCTGCTGATTACGGCTGAGCTGGAGAAAAGAGTTGATGTTTATTTGATTACGGGTTAATTGGTACTTGAGATGTTTTAACGCGTTTCCTACCGTGCAACGCGTTTATGCGTTGATGTGACTGACGCCCAGTGCCGTTGTCAGAGACTCGTAGGCATCACACACATAAATACACATTTATCGCGCCTGTAATCCCAAACGGGGTAGGCAGAGCACACGAAACGCATACAGACCAAGCCATGACTACTTCACGCCTCGTGGCCACTTCTAGTATGTTTTTTTTAGGTTTTCCGTTGGCAGGTGTAATAGTGACAGGTTGCTAGCCTGTCGGCTATAAAATGCACCTTTAACTGCTTCCTCAGATGCCTCTGTCGACATCCACGGAATAAATGGAGAGGTGCTATTCTAAACCCAACGCCACACGGAAAGTCTCAGACATTTGAACGCATATTATATGCGTTTGTAGCACCCGAAAATCGTTGGGTTCTAAGAAGTGAATACGATATAGCGCTCTCTTGTTTATCGTTTCACTATTTATAGAGTCATCATGTCTTAGTACTTAAGGACTGGTAGCACGTCTAAGAATAATCCTCCACTCTTCTCTGATAGCCGCCTTCGTTATGCTATCAGATCTTTTTTACCCAACTGCGAAGAAGTTGTAAAGCTTCCTCTCGTAACTGTTTAACAGCTGCGATGCTTGATAAGCGATCCGTTGTTGGATTTGTCTTAAGATACGAGTGATGCTGAGTACATGAAATTCTTGAAAAATCAAGTTAGCAGATTTGTTTTACATTTTCTTCTACTCCAGACCGTTTTTGTGATAAATTACATGGAGCTACATTAGCTCCAGTTCAAGCACTATTACCCCCAGTCTGACTCCACAACGGCAGCTACGTACCTAAGAGATATTTAACATACATACATACATACATACATATTCTCACGCCAGTATTCCCACGAGTGGTAAGGAGAGCACATATGAATTCAAAAATCCAGTGCCACGTTTAGCAATTTCAGGGTAACCATATGGTTAAACGTGATATTGAAGTGACAGGTTGCTAGCCCATCGCCCACAATACACCAACCTTTTCCCAGAGTCGACTCTTACGACACCCACGGGAAGATAGGGGAAGGTGCTATTCTAACCCGGCACCACACGGGAGTTAAAGTACGTGTACAGTACTTGTTTAAGTAACAGTACTTATTAGCTCTTTCCTACCGTCTTTGGGAAAACTATAGTGATTATAATTTGTGCTGATCAGCGATGTTACCAGTGCACATAGCACGTGTGTAATATGTACTAGTATAAAGAATTACATTCGCCACCCCCGTATTCTCAATATTATGTCTAGTTCGTTATTTTTAAATGTACTTAGTCCAAGGGGATTCAGACGAAAATTCTCAGTCATAATTTTTGTACGCATCGCTGTTCTTACAACTACTTCTTAGTCCTTATAAAGTGACTGTTGACTAAGGAAGTTATATTTTTTTTATTATCTGCCGCCTTAGCACGACAGAGCGCGAGTAGAGATGCGCGCGAGATAGACTATACCTTGTCACTGTCTAACTAGAGACGTCAGAAAGCGACAGGGAGACTATCCCGCGCGCGACGCGACTAGAGCGTGTTGCCGTGTTAAGCCCGTCGGTAAATCTGCGCAGTGTGTGGTAGCTCATTGAATTGTATAGGGAGCGATATTGACAGATATTATGTTCTGTAACAGATATCTTACCGTATCTGCTTAATGTGTAACGGGCTTTAAGCCTACTGAAGCCTGCGAATTTGGTCCATTTTTTTTTCTAAAAAAAAATCTTCTCTTGGCTTTGACAAATACTGTAAAAGATGTATTAGCGAAATCGGTTCACCTCTTCAAGCGTGAGAGAATGAGATCCATTTCACGTGTAGATAGATTAACCATTGTGGCATACAGTTCTTCTCAAGTCTTTCTCCTCTCTCTTGTTTTAAAAATGGTTTTAAAAAGCGCAATCACCGAGGTCGATAAAGGCCATTGTTCCGTGAAGCACTTCAAATAAACCGAACGCTGAAGTACTAAAAATAAACAAGTCGACCGCCCCGTATATTATCTCGTTTGAGGAAACTGCTCCTAATGCCCAACATTACGGGAACCGATGTAAATGCGTGGCGGCCATTACGCGGACGTTTATACAGACTGTTTGCTTGTTTGAATAGTTGTTGGACATTAGTTTATGGATGGTAATCTGCGGAAGTTGTAATGGCAACGATGGAATGAAAGTGTGCGGCTTCGAAGCTAGGAAATAAAATGTTTGGGCGATATAGATGAACCGAGTTGAGGGTGATGGTGTTTGTATCTCTCGCAGCACTGATGATTATAGAAAAAAACCACTCAGCATGAAAGAGTTTGGGCTCTAACAATTTTCATTCTATAGATCTTTACCTCGATTTAGATCGATACCTCTTTTGATTCTGAATAGGGAAAACTTAAAAATTTCGAAATAAAAAAATGTGATTAAATCTTTTCAAACGCCCAATGACCATCAGAGATGTTCCCAACGCTATAAGACGAAATCAAAATTTCAAAACGGTGAACTGCTGTGCGCTACAAGTCCACTCAGTGGCTGCTGCATCTCAATTTATGCAGAGAACCCTGTTTAACATAAACGTTCACATTAAAATAATTTCACCAACCTAAAGTGCTGGTAATAAATTAGTAATTTCAAACAATTAGAATGCGGATGGGTGCTTTGGGAGAAGAAGACTTAGACGGACGTTCCGTGGCCAAATCGCGGACGTTTTAGAAACAGGTCAAGTCAAGAGAACCCGAAACTGACGAGCATGTATGAGGAGATTAATGAACGTGGATGAAGCAAAAGAGGTATGTCAGGATCCTAGCAAATGGAACAAAGTAGTCTCAGCCTACCATTATGGGAAAGAGGCGTGACGTTATTATGTTTGTATGTATGTATGTAAAACAATTACAGCTTTGTTCACAAATCCTCCGCACTCGGAAGTGACAGATAGGATTACAGATGTGCCTGGGCTCTTATTAGTGACTGGCTGTTCTGAGTTTAATCCTAATTTAAGTGCGGAAAGCACCTGAATGGAATAGTAATTAATCAGACCTTTTCTAGTCTGCGAGCGTGCCAGAATACTCGGCGGGGATGGCTGGCCCATAAAAAGTATACTAGCTGGTTTGAATACGCTTTATTAGTCGACAAATATAGTATACTGTGTGGGAGTTATTGTTGCTCAAGCGCTCTCAAACTGAGAGAAGTCCTATGCCAAGAAAACGTATGTTATTCGAAATTTAAATAAAAACTAATTCTGTTTTGGTTTATGAAAATGAATAGACATGTTTCAGTAGGTAGTGTATTTTTTTTTAAATGTCAAAAGGATCAATTTATTTGCAGTCTTTATTTTTTACATTATTATAAGTATAGGATCTGAAAACCAGCCAAGTGCGAGTCGGACTCGCGCACGAACGGTTCCTGAACAAAAACTGAAAAAACAAACAAACTGTATTTGTTGTTATAGCGGCAACAGCAATACATAATCTTTAGCACTACCTACTCTAGCTAGCACGGTTCGTGAGATACATTCTGGCGACAGACGTACGGACAGCGAAGTCTCACTAATAGAGTCCCGTTTTCATAATAATATTAATAATAGGTGTTTGGTCTGTTTCAAATGTGAAAAAAATCAAGCTTGATTACGCCCCGGTACTATAAGTAAATTATAAAGCAAATCGCCAAACCTTTTGGCTTCGCGTGACCGCTGCGCAGTTTTACTGGCATCGCTCGTCAATTTAGGGTTGACCGTTCACTAAAGGGCGCGGCATCACCTAGAAGTATAAGGTGGCATGTTTATAAGTAACAGCGATTTTGTTTTACATACCTTTAGGGCCTTTTGGTGTCGGGTTTGGGGTAACACTTCTCCATTTCTTCCGTGGATGTCATAAGAGGCGTCTGATGAAATAGGTTGGAATATAATATTTTTTGAACGACAGGCTAGCAACCTGTCACAAACATCTGCAAACTTAAAATCTGAAAATATTTTGTCGTTATTCGTATATAATATCTTAATTATTATTTTCAATGGTTTTTCATATAAAGCTAAAAATGCATTGGAAACGCATTTATCCTACTTTCCGAGATTTTTCTCAAATAGTTCCTAACTAATTGGTTACCTACGCATCGACTTAACACATCCTCTAAAATAAATTCAACCACGACATAAAATACTTCTATCTGAAGACGCCTTCGAGTGTATTTCTCTCGCCTTCATTACTCTCTCTAAAAACCGAAGCACTAACGCCAAAAGCTAATTCAACACGTTAACAACAAGCTAATCGAAAACTCGGTAACATCAAAACCGGAGTTCTAAAAACGGCTGCCTCATCCCCCCTACCGCAGCCAATCAATCTCCCCCGTCGCATCCAGGCAAATTTGACAGCCAAAATGGAAACTTCCCATTCCCTCTCTCATTCCGAAACTCGGCCCGACTTGTAACTTCACCGTAATAATTTAAGAGGCAAGTTGGGCCTAACGAATATGAAAAAAGGCCGTTGTCACTTCTCGATTGCCAGTTTTTTTCTTGTTGCCTAACTTCCGGAATGGGGGATAAGCAGACGGCTTTACGTACTTTGCTTTTAAAGAATACAGTTTTTCGTGTCTCTTTTCGCTTTGACGGTGTGAATCTTTTTCTCGGTTCGCGCGCTCGCGATGTTTTGGTGGCGAATTATCGCGGGAAATAACTTTTGGGAGTGAAAAGTCTTGTTTTTTGATATAGTAGTCGTTTTGTTTAAGATTACTAAATAGTAATTAAGTCTTATCTATGTAGTTTAAGTTTCTTCGCTAAGGGATATGAAGCGATCTCAATATTTTTCTATTTTATTTTTATAGCGACAAAAAAACGTAGAACTTACTTTTTAGTAGATAAAATATATCTTAAAATTATCAAACAATAGATAGTTGCATGATTACTTAGCATGATTTATACTTATAAACGCCGTCTAATCAACTCGTGCGTGATCGAGTTGGGTAATCTATTATTATTTGTGACATTATGATAGTTCTTCGGTTGTGTTTAGTAGTATCTGAATCATTTTTTAGTACCTTCTCTAATGGGACACAACGCGCTGCGTCGCGCAATGGCGAGGTGTCAAAATTTGCTTAAGAGCTAATTTTTCAATCACCAGATAAAACATAATCTGTCTGATAAATGTTGACTGTCACTTTTCTTTTATATGACGCGAAAAAAGGATAGCAATAATTTTAACTGACAGATAAATTCTGTGCCTCCTGTGAAAAGTGATACAAGTCTAAAATCGTCATTTTACAGGAGAGCAAAAACAAGATTTAAAAAAATCTAGTTCGTGCACCGAGAGGTCTATTATATACTAAAGTACTTTGATTTATAGATAAAAATTCGTTCCATAAACGTGTATTTACGGTTTTTCTGTAAACATTATACGTTCGGAGAAAATCACGAAAAACCTTCGACTTGTACCTATTGAAATGTCTAATGGCATAAAATATTATGTGTCAGATGATACAAGTTCAGTTATATCCTGATGCACACCTGTAGTGCTCAAAATATCTCTTGGTGTAAACTGATATACATGAACTTGCAAAATGCTGTAACTCAGCATTAAATATTCCCAGCTCAATGTTGCTTGAACTAAAGTAAAACATAAAACCCTGACAAATCTATTTTGAGACTTTGTACCTCGTTCCAAGTAAAATTTACCTGACTTGTATCAGTTTGCAAAAAAATAGCCCAATAAAAATAAGTGCAAAAAGATACAAATCAAGTTGTACCCCTCGCTAACATTCATATTTACGGTGTAAATAAATACAAGTTTCTAGGAAATTAATCAATGTTTATGAAAGTCCTCTAAAATTGATAATTAACTCACATATTATGCAGATATTCATCATAATCCTTAACACAGGTAAGTAGAGATCTTATACTCATAATTTTTCGATAAAATAGAATAAGAAACAAGCTGGCTTCACCCCTATAAAAATTTCAAGTTTCACAATACTTGGACGAAAATTTAAGTAGATTACCTTCCAACTTTCTCTCTGAGGACTTACGTCTCCTGACATAACATCTGCCTGGAGAGAGATCTCACTATTAGAGTCTTTACTATATCGGTAACTCTCGACATTGGAAATTAAACGCAACCTTCTCTGACCGAGATAATAACAACGACGTAGTTTCAACAGCAAGCCAGACTACGGCACTGTACACTACTAGCATGTTGCTAAATTCCATGCCTGGTAGTGTCTAATCTACTACACGGCCCTCACGTAGCTCTAGGTAGGCACTCCGCCAGTCACATCGGATCCGAGCAACTCGCTCTTCGACAATCACGGCGAATCATCAACGCTGGTTAACGCGGCTCAAGTTTTACAACTGGCTCTTACAATCTTCCACGGTACTGCGATGTCTCATCGACCTTCAGTCTAAGAAGCGGGCTGATGTAGCGTCCCAGTGCCACATTCATCGAATAGCCGAATTAAACGAAGTTTTGAGGATTGACTACATAAATACAACTTCTATCTTTATCTCGGTGGTTTTCGGTCTCCAGGCATAACATCTGCCTGGAAAATATCTCTATTAGAGTCTTTCCCTCAAGTTCATGATCCAATTTATTACTTATTTATAGTTATTTAAGAAAATAGTTATACCACTTTCCGGTTAGAAACTTCACTTTGTTTGGTTTGGGAACTGTTTGCGTTGTGTCTCATCGCTGCCAATGTGGTGTGCAAGTTAACACTTTCGGTCACCACGGCTTATCCTGCCGGAAAAGTGCAGGGCACATCCCACGTAACGCTAGTGAATGACATCATCCGCTGGGTCCTCGTGAATGTCAGCGTCCCGGTGGTCCTTGAACAAACTGGTTTGGCACGTGAAGTTAGAAAGATGCCCGACGGCATGACGCTTATGCCGTGAAAGCTGGGCCAGCCCCTGGTGTGGGATGTAACCTGCGTGGATATCCTGGCCTCATCCCGCAGGGGTGACTTGTTTTTCGCCCAGAAGATTGGCATTATCATTCAATGTAGCAATGCTGCCAGTTTTCTTGATACCCTGCCGATTGGCAGCGATTTGGAACAACTTTATCGTAGTAAATGATCTAAATTTTTTGTGTTGTTACAATAAAACTTTTCTTACTTAAACAAAAAATCAAATTACAATAGTAGTTTGTAATAAGGAGTAGATAATGAAGTAGTATAAGTAGCCTACCTAAGAGTAGTAGCGTAAATAATGGCATAGTTGATAGTATTTGTCTAATAAGATAGTAATTGGCTTTTTTTGGTAGCTAATTAAGTTAAAAAACTTACATAGACAGATAATTAAACCAATCATAGCACAGACACAGTATCTGAAACGATAGATGACACCTATGGTCAAATAAGTAGATACATACTTTAAGTAAAATGCAAAATACAGAAAGAAAGAGCTACAGTGGCTGTGAATACACGTTTACTAAACAGTATTTCGTGTCAAGCAATATATTTCAATACTTAAGCGAAAAATTTAAATATATGAAATTTCGTGCAAAATGATACAACTCTCAACTTACACGTCGATCTACAGTAAATTTGGACGTGACCACACCTTGTCATAGCCGCAGCGACACTGAAGCCGTGAGCCGAGCCGATCCCACGCATCCCTGATCCCGAATCACCTCGCCCCGCGCACTCCCACCACATTCTTTATGCTCGCACTTGTATTACTTTACACAACTGTGTAATAGCGTAAATATTTTACGGGAACAGTTTGACTTTTAGATATGATTCAATTTGTATTCTTTAACATTTCAAAAATAATTTGTGCTAAATGATTCATGACGAGATGTATCACTAATCACAAAATATATAAATCAAATTGGTCTTAGATTGGTGGGTACATGTTGAGTTAAATCCTGTTTTTATTTTAGAAAAGTTGGTCCAAAGTGATATAACTGTAGATGTATCAATATTACCGAAAAAAATACGGAAAAATAAATAGTGAAAATAAATTTAACTGCACTTATACCTTAAAACACAAAAATAGCCTGAAAAATGATTATAAAAAGTGGGTATGACTTGATATGTATCTATATGCACGATTTTTTTGCAGAAATGCTGCTACTTGTATCACTTTTCACAAAATTATCTCCGAAACTATAGCACCTAGAAGTACGTGAGTTAGACCAAAAAATTCGTAATTTTTTTCTGATTATTTCTAAACTATAAAACACAAAAGGGTACAAGTCGAGTTGTATCACTTTTCACAGGAGGCACAGAATTTATCTGGTGATTGAAAAATCGGCCCTAAAAAGCAAATATGACAGCTCAACGTTGTGCTCGTTCACGAGTTACGCTTGTTACGTTAGAATAACACGTACAATTTTCAACCTTATTTAGGACACTTTACAGCGAATTGCATTCTGAAATCTCGAATCTCATGCCCATTTAAAGGCAAGTAATGCGAGCAGGCAGGTTTGCCCCCTGCCCGCTGACAGTAACTTAGGGGTAAGTGTCACTGAGCAATGGCGTTAGGGGGAGGGGGTGCCGTAAATGTGCACTATCACCTGTACAATACGTTCAAATTTAGTCTATGGTGTCATTACCATTGGTTTACAGTGACCGTACTCGATGGGGCGAATGATTTGTGTGGAGAATCTAAGTGACCGTTAGAGGTGAAGTTCTGTTCATGGTAGTGGTATTGATGACACTAAATGATGTGTGGGTGTTCTTTGCGCAGTTTGAGTAGGTCTATTACGTCTGGATGCATTTCAATCGCGGCGATCTAATTGAAAACTGCCTAATTTTTAAAACGAAAACTATGTTGTTTTGCCGTGTGGTGTCGTGTTAGAATAACACTTCATCATTTTTTTCCGTGGATATCGAACGAGGTGACAAACTAGAAACCTGTCACAGTTTTACCTTTGTCGTCTGTTTCTAAATCAAAAATTAATGTAAAAGTGGTCGCAAAGTGTGCAATAGTCATAGTTCTGTCTGTCACATTTCGTGTATTCAGCCTACAGCATTTAGGAAAAAGCGTGATTATAATGTAGGGGTAGTTACGTTGTGTGGTTTCGTAAATGCTGTAATCCGAAGCTGGTTCTATAGTTTAGTTTTAAATGGACGGCGTTGAATTGCCAACTATTAAAGTAGTATTATTGTTACTATTACAATGCACTTTTTTTTCTGTATCCAATGTTCCAAAATCCGAATCAATAAGACAGGAAAGACGGAGAAAGAAAACTGTCGTTTTGCGGATACTTTTGCGAGGTTAATTTCACCCGACAATTTATTGCTGCGGCCGTGGAAACTGCCAAATTATCTCCACACTCTTGCCTTAATGCCCCGGAGTACCTACTAAAAATGTCGAGCTATCGGCATAAATAACGTTCAAAACGCGGCTTAATTTATTACGTCAGTTAACACACAAAGCGTTTACACCCCGAACGCATCGAGGCAACACTCAAACATCCCGCAAAACTCTTTGCACGCACACGCAGACAATCATTTAAGCGATTCCCCGTGCCCGATTCCAATCCCGAAAAAAATATATGAAACGCCCGAAAGCACATTCCGTGCAAACAAAACGAGTATAGGGGCCTACCAAATATCGCGCGAGATAAATGTGGCCATACGTTACGCACCGCTTTTGAGGTGAAAAGCGGGGTATTCTGAATCTCGAGTCGCGTCGGATTTCCTTACGAGGACTCGCTACATTTGAATGCGGTGTATTAGTGAATGGTGAGATTTATCGCCGCCGGAGCGACAGGCGACCGCCGATTTATGGCGGGGCGCGGAGCGTCGCGCGCGAGAGTGCTGGGGATATTAATTTTTGGTGTTTCGCGTTTCTGCTCTCCTGGTGGGCTTCAGACGTTCGCGTGGTG
Source organism: Adoxophyes honmai (assembly GCA_005406045.1). Classification (NCBI taxonomy): domain Eukaryota; kingdom Metazoa; phylum Arthropoda; class Insecta; order Lepidoptera; family Tortricidae; genus Adoxophyes; species Adoxophyes honmai. Next base: position 248,666 of record BHDV01006666.1, on the reverse strand, counting down.
AGGCTTTGATTCTGGCAATCTTTCTGTGCGATTGACAAGGTGTGACGTGTGACGTGTTGCGATGTAGGCTATAACACTGATTTTTACCAGCTTTAAGGTGCTTTTTAGGTTCCCCGTGTGGTGCCGGGTTAGAATAGCACCTCCCCCTTTCTTCCCGTGGGTGTCGTAAGAGTCGACTCTGGGAAAGGGTTAGTGTATTGTGGGCGATGGGCTAGCAACCTGTCACCGCAATATCACGTTTAACCATCTAGTTACCTTGAATTTGCTAAACGTGGCACTGGATTTTTGAATTACAGTGCTCTGCCTACCCCTTATGGGAATAAAGGCGTGAGAATATGTATGTATGTATGTTAAGGTACTACAAAATTTTCAGTCGTACGGTTGACTTAACATTAATGCAAGTGCAACCTTTTGGTCCTCACCCTTATGACGCTATTTTGGTTACTAGGTACATTAAGATTTTAAAAGAATTACAGTTTTTTTTCGTTTTGCTGTCTTTTTCTGAATCTCGTGTGTCTTAAACACTTTGTAAATGTATTGTTAAAATTTTATCTAGTAGTAATATTCTATCTATTTGTCTGTCTCACTAGAGGAGTCGAGAAAGTGATAAGTAAGTAGTATGTATAATCTCGCGCACGACTCATTTTACACACGTGTCTCTGTTAGCTGGGCTTATGTTTTCACGACATCTTTCAATAGAATCTGACAATCGTGTTACCAAAAAATGGGAGAAATAATTTCAACGCGTAATAAATATCACTTAACGTTGAAATAATTGTTGTGTCACTTTTATAACATACATACATACCTGTATTCCCAAGCGGGGTAGGGAGAGCACACAAAACGTTACATAAACATAACGATTACTATTTCACGTTTTGTAGCCACTTCTAGCATAATATTTTTTAGGTTGCGGTTTGTTTGTTTGTTTAAAACAGAAGCGTAAAAATCGAGAAATCAGGTTAACACGATTGCTGAGTTATATCGTAAGATACTACTCGTATTAATTTTGATGACGGACGAGTTCTAACTGCAGTTCTATCTGGCAAAGTCAGAACGATGAAAGGATGTCTGTTATTTAGATACAGATTTGGTTGACAAATCTGCATCAATCAGGATTGCCAAATTGCTAAACCGACGTAGAATAATTTTGACAATTCCCTTTTTCACGTTAATTGAAATAGAACACTCGATGAATCGAAATTTATACTTACGGTGGCACTTTACTAATGGACTGTGCGTGAAAACATCGTTCTTTACGAGAGCACTCTAACTCGACGCGTTACGTTTCACATTGGAATGACAAGTCACAGAAACGATAAAGTGGAGAGACGGAAAGGGTTTTCTAATACAGGCATTTAATGCTGATTAAATATCAATTTGGTTCCTGTCATCGCGACAGGCTCAGTAATTTATTAGAGTAGACGTTGTATCGTTTTCGTTTCAATAAGGAAAATATTTGTATACATTTTCAGCTTTTCAGGAGTTAAATTTTATTTATACACATCACGTATTTCCAAATGGGGAAGGCAGAGCACACAAAACTACGTAGAAAAAAGTATGACTACCCACTCCTTTTGCCTAAAATGCAGTTTAACCTTTTTTCTTAGACGCCTCTTAGGATATGTTTGTCGGAGTACCCAGGGGTTCATCCGCCGACATGATCGGCAGGGAAGTAAATAATTTTCTTGTTGAATAGACTACGTAACACTTGTTTTAACTAAGCAGCGATCGACAGTAAGTTTACATGGATTACTTAAATTAAAAGTGATAGAAAATCAGAGCTAACGGGTTTGCAGATTGCTTTCCCTTCGACCGTTCAACTCTGAATGACCTACCCTCTTATTTCAATCTGCGACCCCGTTCGAGTGTTGCCACTCGCTCTAATAAAATTAACCTGCTAAATGCAGCATAAGAAATAAGTAGCATCTCCTCGATTATGCAAACATTACATAATTCTATTCGAACAATAAATTAGGCAGACAATCTTATTCAATCTGAACTTTATCGTAATTAATTTCTTAACGCGCCGTTATGTTTATATCTACGCGGGACTTAATCACAAATTATTCTATTTACCGTCTCGACGTTTCGGCCGCGTTACAGCGACCGTGGTCACGAGTTGACTGAAGCAGAGCACGACGTTTGTTTCACAGCCCGGGTTCTTCGAACTACCCGCACTTGATTTTCATCAGTAACGGTTCTTAGAACAATACCTACGACATCTACGGAAGAAATGGAGAGGTGCTATTCTAACCCGGCACCACACGACGGAATATAATTTTATTTGGCATTTAATATTTTGTAGTTGTTACTGCGTTACGCTCTCGCCGCATTCACGCTATTTCTTTCTTTTAAATCACTCGATACCAAAGTTATTATTCTTTGACATTGTCCAGCATTAGTTAAGTAAGTACCATCGCGAACAGGGATTGTTGAGCCACTTACCTATGGTTGTCACTTGGTCGTGTAATACTAATCCAATAGCTGACATCTAGTCTGTCACATCGGTCATTGATTACACGTCTAAATTGCGAACAGTGGCAAGTGGCTCAACAATCCCGGTTCGTGACTGTACCTATCACTTATTTTATGTCACTATTTTGATTCCCTGTATATTCCTCAGTGAATTATCGCCCAGGGGTCTGTCTTAGCTTGCATATAGTTATGTCTAGCCTTCGCAACCGAAGGAAGCTTTCTGAGAATTTTAAAACAATCCCCCGAATCAAGGCGACTTGTTATGCAAGTACCGTAGCAGGTGCCCCGGTTAATATACCTAGAGTTATACCGGGCCTATGTTGCTTCGCCAAACTTTGACACCATGATTTGCATATCGGCCCTACCATGGTACAGACTCGATGGGAGCTCACAGGAGTTTAAGGAGAGGAAAATGTGTAAGTTATTTTGTTGAAGATGAATTTCTCGTGTGGATTCGGGTCTAGAGTAAAACTAGTGTATTTCTTATGTCGTACGAGGCGACTAAGGATATAGGTTAAACTATAATTTTAAGCGGCAGGCTAGCAACCTGTCGGTATTACACCTCCTAAGTTAAAACCTTTAAAATGTTCTAGAAGCGGTTATGAAAGATGAAATAGTGTATGGCTATGTTTATGTAGTGTTTCGTATCTGTCTACCCAAGATAGCAAGTATGAATATTATAGTCAATTTGTCAATACTTCAAATCGTTCCAAACTTTTCCGACCCCCGAAAAAAGCAGTGTTGTGATTTTAAATGTTTCTATCTGTGACATCGTAGGTCGTAAACATATTTTTTTAAGTCAGTTGTGTTCGTTTGGAAAGTGTTGCATTCACTTAGTTTACACCTCGGTAAGAATACAGCATACGTGATGAAAGGAAATAGGTGGTTATCTGTGGAATTTCAAGCTACCCTATCTCCAGTTACAGTGGCAATCCCCACAATAATTAAACTAGCGTATACAAATCACACCCACCCCTCAGCGTCTACTTACCACTAGTGACAAATCTCAGTTTCACATCTCTAATTTGCAATATACTAATTCCGTCAATCCCTCACTTTATAACTTGTACTGTAAAGAGAAGTACATTAGAAGGCCCTTCACTATAAGCAGAGTCGGGAGTAACGCGACACTTTGAAGTGATACTCTGTACATTGCGCGGTGTTTAACCTCGTCACTGGATAATAGTAAACACACAATACATACATACAATCACGCCAATACTCCCAAAAAGGGGTAGGCAGAGCCCACGAAACGTGACACAGACCACACCATGTTCACTTCACGTTTCATAGCCACTTTATGAAGAGATATAATTATAATAGTGACAGGTTGTTAGCCTGTCGCCTAAAACATACCTAACTTATTTACTTAGTCGCCTTTTACGGTATCCTTGGAAGAAATCATGATGTGTTATTCTAATCCAACACCACACAGGAAGTTTGTCATCCTCATTTCTCAAATATACAAAACTTCAAGTCATCCAGGAATCGGATAGTGGATGAACTATAGGAATTTCCAAAAATACAAAAAGAAAAGCAAAATTTGATTCCCGACAAACATCAGGACAGGAGATTATTAAAAATGAAGATTGTAAAAACATGGCAAGTTTTTCAAGCGCATTTTAGTCACCTTGCGTGTACGCAATGTACGCAAAAGCCGCAAGCCAATCGCGTGCAGTCGCACAATCCCGCCATTCGCAGCTATTTAATAACAACGTGTGAGCGCGACGTTTTGTCAAAGTGTCAGGGCGGGACGGCTTGCTTGTAACTTTGAAATCTGCCCAATTAGCACTTACAAACTGACAGCAGTGTTGAGAGTCGTAAATTTGAGCACTTAAGGTGCCGCCAGTGTAACGCTGAGTGAGGCTCGAGTCGCGGGAGGAATTTTACACACAGCCCTGTGTTACGGTCGAGTTCATAAATATATGAGCAGACAAATGCCAAATATGTAAACTTTGCACCTTGTTGTCAATGTCATAAAGGTGTACAGATATTTTTGAACCCTCAATTTTGCTCATATATTAATGAACTCGACTGTACCAAAGGGAGAATCAATTTTTGAAGAGGAATAAGTCACTCTGACACATTTTTAGGGTTCCGTAGCCAAATGGCAAAAAACGGAACCCTTATAGATTCGTCATGTCTGTCCGTCTGTCCGTCTGTCCGTCTGTCCGTCTGTCCGTCTGTCCGTCTGTCCGTATGTCACAGCCACTTTTTTCCGAAACTATGAGAGCTATGCTAATAAAACTTGGTGAGTAGATGTGTTCTGTGAACCGCATTAAAATTATGATACAAAATTAAAAAAAAAACAATATTTTTTTAGGGTTCCCCATACATGGAACTGAAACTCAAAAATTTTTTTTTTATCAAACCCATATGTGTGGGGTATCTATGGATAGCTCTTCAAAAATGATATTGAGGTTTCTAACATCATACTTTTCTAAAGTGAATAGTCTGCGCGACAGACGCTTCCAAAGTTGAAAAAGTTGTGTCCCCCCCCCTCTAACTTCTAAAATATAAGAGTGATAAATCTAAAAAAAATATATGATGTACATTACCATAAAAACTATCAACGAAAATTGGTTTGAACAAAATCTACCAAGTAGTTTTTTTTTTATAAATAAAATTAAAATTTATCATTAGTTCGAAAATCTGTCACTAGATGGCGTTGTAATCTGTTTGTACGGAACCCTCAGTGCGGGAGTCCGACTCGCACTTGGCCGGTTTTTTCATTGAATATGTTGCCTGTGAAGCTGGCAATAAAAAATACTTATCACGTGCATTTTTTATTCTGATTGATCGGAGTTGGTAGTTCATTGATTAAAAAATCCTCAGGTACCCCATACGCAACATTTTACCATGATACTTATATCGTTTAGGTGCAATCAAATGAAAATGATCTAAATCACACGTGCAAATTTTGATCAGCTGGGTTACTAACAACGGGCAGTGTATCATAATGTGCCGCACTCACGTGTCGTTAGTACCTTGAATTGCAGTTATATTGTCGTTTGGTTGAATCAACGCTTAACCATTATTTCTTAACGGAGCAAAACAATTTCTAGAAACATAGGTAAGTACATAAATATCAAGCTGATATTCTGTAGTGTATTAAGGCTACAAATTAACCATTTTGGCTAGTAAGGCTCGATTTTGCCATTAAAAAGTTATTTTACACCAATGAAGTAAAAGTTTTACAACATTTTATAGCTCAAGCCAGCAGCTGGCAAAGTTTATAATGCCTTAGATAAGTTTGATCGCTAATAGTACAATGAAGAACTAAATTAACCGAAGTAAACAAAAGTAATGTACCTACTTACAATGTTGTTTTTTTTTTACTTTCAAAGTATAAACAATTGTCGCAATTCCGAACTAGCTACGTCTATGCAACATGACTCTAATGATTTTTGTATTCAATTAGAGTTAATTTTATTCATCGTGACTTGTTTCGGGCTAGGCTAGGCCATCCGTAATTTAGGATCCAATCGCTCACAGCGCGCCAACGCTCTGTCCGTGCGACTGCTCGCATATTTTATTATACGTGAGTCACGGTAGTTTCGTGTTAAAAATATGTCATATTGTCTAACAATTACTTTGTCAGTATTGTAAATGGTTTCGGTAATTATAGTTGATTCCCTTCCTCTGAACAGATATTGCATAATGACACTAATATATGAATTAAAAAAAAGCACGTCACTCATACACATCTTTTAAAAGAATAGTTTTTAAACTCTATCCCCAACAATGGTAACGCCGTAGTCTTCCTAAACGGTAATAAACTTGGCCAGAGTTCCCCAATTAAATTTATATTCGCAAACTGTAAGAATAGCCCTTTGTTTCATTAGACGTTTGCTGGCTGGAAATACAACCGCGCTGCGCCGTAATGAGCCGGTTTCGATTCCAAATTCAAATTTTTGGAATTGTTTTTGTTTCCGTGTTTGTTGCCGGCCAGTACGCTGAGAGAAGAGTTTTTCTTTTAATAATGAACTTCGTTGGGTTTATGACAGTGGCAACTTTTTTTACTCTCCAACACATAGAGGATAGAACCTATAGAGAAACAATGTTCGCAACCCCGGTCCGCAAATGTTTGTTTATTTCAATATACTAACGTGTA